>QEPC01014266.1:1189261-1241337 GCA_003113815.1 Sphenodon punctatus | reverse complement strand
ATATATATATATATATACTGTAAAATGCTGTAATGAGCCTAAAGGGTATTTATAGCCACTTTTTAATAGACTTGATTCTGCACTAATTACTTCATACACTCTCCTCAAAAAATATTCCCAAATATCATTTGCATTTCTGACTAGCCCTCCAAATAACTGAATAACTATAATCACTGGAATGGATAAATTGTGTATCTGCTGTTTCAGTTATTTTAGTATTTTGATTACTTGGCTTGGGTTATTTTGGTTACCTTATTTCAGCACAATTTCTATTTCAGCTAGTAGTGCCAAAATGAAGTAGCTGAAATTCCAAACTAATTAAACAGAAATACCACAAACAGATATTTGTTTTGTGAAACAAAGAGGGAATTGGATAGCAGTTCAGATCCGCTTCATTGGATCTGAATTGAAGTGAGAAAATTTGTCAGATATGGAATTCCCCAAAGATATTCATTCCAGTTCTCCTCAAGACTGGGTGATTTCAGACATGACGTGGTGAGATTCACCACAGTGAATCCCACCCCGGTGTCAATTGAGTCACCGCGGGCCGTGGTGAGCCGCGCAGCCCCAACAGACGTGACGGGCGGCACCACCGCCCGGGATGACCAGGAGAGAACATGGGCCAGGGGAACCCAACAGAAGTGACGCGGTGGCAAGACCCGCGGTGAGAGCACCACAATGCAACGGGGTCACGCAAACGCCAACATGGCCGCCGGAGGGCAAACGAAGCCAAAGACAGTGGAGGGCCCCGCCCAGCAAAGGGAAACACGAAGGGAGGGGCTGGAGGGTCAAGTGGAAGGGGGACCCAGGCAGCAGCCACAACAGCAAGGAGGCAGCACAGGCACAGTGAAGCACAGCAGGCATTTAATGTGTGCACAAGCCGCAATGGGCCAGCAATAAAACATACAGCGCGGGAGCAAGAAGATAAATGAGCAGGGACACCGCAAGGGGGGCACGGGCCCTAAGCAAGGGGGGGGCAGCAAGACAAGGGAGCATCACCATCCCCCCCAGACCATGGCAAACAGGTCCAGGTGCAGACGTGCTGGGCGCAAGGGTGGGGGAGGCAGCTCTCTGAGACATAGGACTCCCAGCGACCAGTCCACAGGATGCCACTCGAAGGGTCCCAGAGCGGAGGATACAAAGTCAAGGCGATACGGTGAGAGGCATGCGGAAGCGGGTCACAGGGGATCCAGCAGTCCACAAGGTGACATAAGGCGGTGGCCAGAACACACAGGCCACATGCAGAAGGAAAGTGCAGAGGAGGCACCCGGCTGTCAGAAGTGGCTGTTGCTCCCTAGACACTGCTGCCGGGGCTACCATTGGATGCAGGTGGCTGTAACAACAGCAGGTGCACATAGCGGGGCCATTGCCACAGACCCTGGCAGAAGCCCCGGGCGGCCATGTGGAAGCAGATCAGGTAGAAGGACTCGAAGGGATCCGCAGAGCTCATTCTGAGTTGCACATCAGAGCAGCTGCAAACCTCCAACAGGGCTGCCAGCTCCGGGCCAAAGGGGGATGGCATGCCATAATCAGCAGCTGGAGGCCAGGGCAGGTGGGACAGCTCCAGCAGACAGTAGTAGGCAGCCCTGTGGGAGCGTGGGTACCCATGCGCACCCTGCATGCTGATGAAGTAGGACATGGACACAGCTGGGCCACCCTCATCCAGGCAGGTCGCATATCCTGGGAAGGCACACATGCACAGGGTCGAGGCTGTCTCGGCGGGACTCCATGCTGCAAGGTCCCCCCAGAGTGGACGGTAGGCATCCCTCAGGAAAGGGGCAGAGCCCCAGCTCCTCACAATGCACGCGGCATTCATCACCAGTCACAACATATAACTCAAGCAACGATAGGCATCCGACTGGGTGGGCAAGGAGTGAAGGCAGTGCTGAATGATGGATGACCGCCACAGATCGCAAAGGGCCATGCTCTCACGGGCGGTCCAGGCCCGGACAGAGGCCCCGGAGCCGCTGAGCGGGACCCCTGGCTGAGATGCTTCTGCCATGGTTCAGATCACAGAGGGTCTGAGCTGCAGCAGCCATAGGGGCACCATGGGATGCGGGGCAGGGGGGCTGCACAGGCAGCTGGGGGCCATCAAGGCCAACCGATAACAGTAGCCAGGGAACAGTGGGCCCGCTGTGGAGTGAGGCGAAGGGATTGGAAAGCGCACAGCTGCCAGCATTCAAGGCTGGACAGCCCCACACATACACACATGCCAGATCATATAGGAACGCCATCAAGGGCACGCACATGGAGTCCCAGAGAACCAGGAACATACACCCCATTCCCAAGGGGGTAGGGGTGGGTGGGAGGCTGGACAGTGCACCCCAAATGGCGACCTGCATACACTACCAGGGGTTCTCACCGACAACAAAGGGAACCCCCGCCCCCGACCGTGGGGGTTCCCCAATTCAGGGGACATAGCAGAAGGCACGCAAGCCCTTTGGAAAGGGGCATTGTGACCACTAGGGCACACCCAATGGGCCGGGGGGGGTGTTCGGAGTGTTAAGTATAGCAGGCACAGGTGCGTTGACAGGGGCGGCGGCGATCATATATATCCCAGCCGTGGCCCGACCCAACAGAGCAGCCACAACTGCTGGGATGGATCGCACACAGCTTGCCGCTCACCTGTCCCTGCTCCAGTCGATCACCGAGTGGTACCGGGAGCACGTGGCACTTGTGGGGGTCATCACAGATGACCGTGAACGAACACTCACGGACCAGCGGTACATGGCCAGGTTGATGGCACAGACACTGCACATCACCGGAAGGGCCATCTGACTCATTGCCCTGGGCATGGCACGGTGTCTCAGAATGACCTACAGTACGCCGGTGCTCAGGGCACACAACCTTCCCACTGGCAGCAGGGCCCTGCTGTCCACGGGCGCCTGGGAGAGGGCTGCCAGATACCTAGCTCTGCAGCTTGCGATGCCCATCCAGAGGCACACATGGGCCTTTCCTAGGTTTCGTCAGTGGTGGCAGAGGGTATTGACACATTGGGACGATGCCACCTGGATCAGGCACTTCAGGATGGACAGACAAACCCTCATGCTTCTGACTGAGCGTTTGCGGGAGTGGCTAGAGCCCATCTGAACCGATATGCAGGAACCCATTCCCGTGCCTCAGCGGGTCGCCAAAACTGTGTGGGTCTTGGCCACCCCTGACTCCTGCCATTCTGTGCACAGCACTTTGGGGTGGGCCACACTACAGTTGCATGTATAGTGCGGGACGTCTGCGAAGCCGTGGAGGGGTTGCTCATGGAGCGGGTGATACAGCTTGTGGATCAGGACACCGTAATGGAGGGTTTCCTGGAACTGGGCTTCCCCAATTGCCTGGGGGCGATCGATGGCACCCATATTGAGATCCTGCATCCCCCGGATGACGATGATGCCGAGTACATCAACCGGCATGGATACCACTCTTGACAACTCCAGGGTCTCGTGGATCATAGGGGGCACTTCACCGACATCTTCACCAGGCACTCAGGCCACAGCCACGACGTTCGCATCCTCACCATCTCTCCGCTGTTCACCTGCATGTACAGGGGGGACTTTGCTGACATGCGTATTACCCACATCGAGGGGGTGATGATGCCCCCATGCATCATTGGTGACCCGGCATATCCTCTGAAGCGATGGTTGATGAAGGCGTTCCCTGTGGCCGTCACCCCAGCTCAGTATTGTTACAACACACACCTCAGCACCGCACGCACTGTGGTCGAGAGGGCCTTCAGTGCCCACAAGCAGCGTTGGCACTGCCTAGCTGGCCGGCCGGAATATTCAGTGAAGACCTCCTCCCTCATCATAGGAGCCTGTTGTGTCCTCCACAATGTATGCGAGTCCGACGGGGCAGCTCTTAACAACCCCCCTTCTTGGTGCCTGCCCGACCCAGTACCACTCTATGCTGACGTGATGAACCCCCGTGAGTACCGCTATGCGAAGTGCATCAGGTCAGTGCTGGCACGTCACGCAGTGCCTGACCCATCCCTGATGCCCTCGTCACCTTGAACCCTCATACCGACGACCGCACAGTGCATGCAGTCACACAGCTGCTGCTGTGGCACCTTGCCTGCATTGAATAAAGCTCCTGACACTAAACAGTTGTGTTTAATATTTATGATTGTGCTCCCGCATAACCAAATAGATAACCGGAATACCCGTGTGACAGTGTACCCACAGCCCCAACTCCCCCTGTACCCCTCCCCCCCACCCACCAAACACACAACCCCACTGCAACCCCACCCCCACCCACCCATCCAAAAAAAAACCTTTGGAGTGGGTTGTCCCCTCTGTTTAAGGTCCCCTAGGCCGCCCTGCCCCTGGCCCGTCCCCATCCCCTGGAGCCCCTTGGCCTTCCCCTCCCCCTACCTACATAGATTGCTGTGGCAACTGATCCTCCCTCGTTGGAGGTGGAGGAGGTGCTTCCAGGCACCTGGGCTGGTGTTCCAGCACCTACTACCAGTGCCCCTGGCACCCCCATGTCCCCCATGTCCCCTCTGTGTTGGCAGTAGCCATCTTTGGCCCAGGCTGTCTGTGTGCTGGCGTCCATGCCGTGAGAGAATGGGTTCCTGGATCCACGGTCCCTGATGCTGTGGTGGAGGAGGGTGTTGCGGCGCTGGCGGGGCTAGTGGTACAATAGGTGGGGGGCAGATGTCCGGGTGCTGGTATGGCCCCTGGGGGGGCTGCTGCCATTATGAAGGCACTCAAGGCCCCAGCTTGCAGGAGGAGGGACGTGCCCTGCTCCAGAGAGCGGTCAAGCTTTCTTGACAGCTCCTCGGACCGGCGGTCCTGCCAGTCCGAGTGGGCCTGGAGTGCGTCCAGCTGTCTATTCATGTCATGGCGCAGCAGCCACCTGTCCTTCCTCATTTCAGCCACCAGCGCCCTGTCCCTCCCCTCCACCTGTTGGAGTGCATTCGTTGTCCCCTCCTCCAGCCGGTTCACAGCCGCCAGCATCTTCTCCATCTGTCTGGTGCTGGTATTGATGAGCTCCTGGGCGAGATTCTCCCTACACCTGTGCACCTGCACCTGGTGCTCCTGCATTCACTAGGCTGGTGGTATGGGCGGCCCCTGGCCTCTGCCTTCCCATGCTTGTTGTGGCTCTGTGGAGAGAGGTAGGTATCAGTCACAACGGTGTGGAGCAGACTCGCCCTGCCCCCCTCCTGTCTAGGTGCTCTGAGTGATTGCTATGCACTGCCCTTACCTGCTCCCTCGGTGTCTGTCCCCTCTGACGCCGGCCGGTCGCTGGGGCTGGTGTCCGCCCAGTCTCCCGGTCTGCAGGGTGCGAGGGTCGGGGTGACGGTCTCCTCCTCCCCATCATCGGAGTCATCAGGGGTGTGGGGGGGCTCTCCCGATGTAGGGCTGGGGGAGCGTTGGGGGCATGTGCCCGAGGTGCTGGGCATCTCATCCCTGGTGTAGGTGGGCGGCAGCGGCTGGGCCTGAGTCGGTACCTGCGGCTGCAAGGGGGGTCATCCTGGGTGGGCCGCTCCTCCCGGGCGCCCCCTCCTACTGGGCGCCAGGTGATTATGGATCCCTTATGATGCAGCACCCGGCTTAGCGCATCTATGTAGGGGGAGGCACGTGTCACCCGCCCTGAGCGCCAGTTGTTGTCCATGATGTCCTTGAAGTTCATTTTGAGCTCCTTTATTTTTGTTGGGCACTGTGTGGGAATGCGTTTGTATCCTGCCTCCCCCATCTCCGTGTCTATCTGGGCGAACACCTGCTTGTTCCTGGCATTGACAGCCAGCTCTGCCTGCATTTCTGGTGTCACCCAGATAGCTATCAGGTCATGAGTCTCCTGGAGCCCCCACTGACCCCCCCTGTGGTATCAGCACTGGCGTGCTGGCCCCTCTGCTACTTCCTCTTCCTCCTCCTCCTCCTCAGCACCTGCCTCCGCCTGCTCCTGGCTCCTTCTGGCCTTGGGTTCCTAATGGGCATGTGCCCTCTTGCTGGTCTGTTTGGGGGTACAGTGGGGGTTGCTGGTTATGCTCCTGTCGTCTGTGTTCCCTCCCTCACTCCCTCATGTGCCCCTCCTGTTCACTTCTCTGACCCACCCGCCCCCAGCTGCGCCCCTTATCCTCTTCCGGGGTGGCCCCGTGAGCTGCTGGGTGTCCCCCGTTGGGTCGGGTTCCCCCTCCTGCTGTTGCTGCTGCAGCTGCAGCTGCTGCACCTCCTCCTCCTCGCCCTCTCACTCCATCCTCCGCTCCATGTCCTCCTCCCTCCTCTCCATCTACTACACTGCCACATTCACCTGCTGCTCCCTGCCCTTTAAATCTCCCTCCATGTTCTGCTTGTTGTTGGTTGCCTAGCAGCGACGCTGCGTGCCGTCACCATGGCCCGTGTTCATTTCCGTCCACCGCGGCCAGGGTTTTCCCTTCAGAAGTTACTTTTCATGCACCCCTGCCGTGGTGGACATTCACCACACTTCTGGACCTCCTCCTGCTCCGACCTCACGAAGCGTGGTTAGCTTCACCCCGGGCCACGTTTGACTGGGGTGAACAATGGACAATGTTAGTATGCGATTCAGTGGCTCGCATGCCCTGTGACTGCCAGATGTTCACCAAAAAGGCTGGGGATGCAGTGAGTAGTAACATTGCCCAAAGTGGGTTAAAGGACCTGCCTTCCATGTGGCTGGGCGTGCAGTCCTGCTGCAAGGCGGGATCTGTGCACTGGCCCAGAGGAGCGCCCTCTTCCCCACTGCCTGACATCGGATTGCAGGGGAGAGGGGCCTGGGAAGAGCATGCACCCTCTTCCCAAGCCTCCCTCCCCCACAATTAGCTGTTAAGCAGATGAATTGGGGGAAGGGGACCTGGGAAGAATGTGTGCCCCTCCCACCTGCCCAACAGCTGATCAGGAGGAGGGGGGCTGGGAGGAGAATGCATGCCCCTCCCATTCACCCAACAGCTGATTGTGGGAGAGGACCTGGGAAGCTCCTCCCAGGGCCCCCTCTCGCCAATCAGTTTTTGGGTGGGAGGGTCATGCATGCCCCTCCCAGGCTCCCCTCCCCCATGATCAGTTGTTAGGTGGGGGAGGAGTGTATCTGACAGCGGGATGACTCTACAAGCAGCCACTGGCTGCAGTTTTTCTCACTGGTGATGCTATTTGGAACAGAGACTGTTCCACTTACGTCTCCCTCCCCCAAACCTTTCCTGAAAAGACACTCTGCTGCTGCCCCATTGAAACCAATAGAAGTTAGTTCAGTGAGGCGGATCAACTGAAGATGTTTCTGAATGACCCCATCTGTCCCTGCAACACACTGGGTGTGATCCTGTGGTTGTTTAGCACCAGCTATTCAAGTAAACAGGACTTATATTGGCACTAAGGGCTACTGCTGTCCCCATAGTGGGCCCCCTTTTTGCTAGCTAATGACTTGATACTGGTCTAACTAACATCAGTGGTAAAAGTCTCATGGATTTTAGTGGTTCAGGACTGAACTAAATGTAGAGACAGCGGCCCAGCCCAATGGGTTTGACTGATCTGGTTGGGCCTAGGATGGGTTAGGCACACTGTCTACCCATCCTGTACTAAGTGTTGTGACACTGCAGTCCTTTGTAAGGGGCTTTAGCATCCATGGCCCTGCCCCTAACAAAGCATCATGATGTCTCAACACTCTGCAGGGGTCAAGACAACACGGTCACATCAGGCACAGGCTTTAAAGAGCCTGGCTGCATAGGCCCCGGGCACAGGTGGGACCCAATGAAACTGCACTTTTGGTCCTGGTCAGTGATTTTTGCATGGAGATCAACAAGGGAAATTGTACCCAGTTGATCCTGTTCGATCTTTTGGTGGCCTTTTCGCACAGTTAATCATGGGGTGGTGTTGAGGCAACAGTGTGACTTGGCAGGGGTTAGTGGGGTTGCTCTTGGATGGTTCTGTTCATTCCTGTCGGGGAAATCCCAGCAGCTGGTGATGGGCGATTGCTCATTGTCCCTGCAGGACCTCCCTGTGGGGTCCTACAGAGTTCCATTCTGTCTGCCTTCTTCTTCAATGTGTATCTGAGGCTGCTGGGCAAGAATGTGCATAGATTTGAGGTGTGGTGCCATCAGTATGGTGATGACACCCAGCTCTCATTTTCATCTGACTCAGGTCCTGCAGTCTCAGTGCTGCTCACTCAAGGCTTGGCTGCCACTGACATCTGGATGTGGGCAAGTCATTTGAAGCTAAATCCAGACAAGACTGAAGTGATGATGGTTGGCCAACCCTATGACCTTGTGACATAGGGACACCAGTTATTGAGGGGGGTCCAGCCTCCTCTAGGAACTCAGATTCTCAGCTTTGGGATGCTTCTGAATCCCTAGGTTGTGGCAGTGGCCAGGAGCACTTTCCACCCACTCCATCTGGTGAGATGGCTGCAATCTTTTTTTATCCAATTCAGACCTAGCCACTGTCATTCGTGTTTTCATAACCTAGGAGCTAGACTACTGTAATGCGTTCTACACGTGACCACCCTTGAAGACTGTTCAAGGGCTGCAGCTGAGTTTTATAATTTTTGTATACTTTTATGTTGTGCGTGGGGTACAAATCAAATAAATAAATACATTCAGTCAGGCTCAAACCCAAGTATCGAAGAAACTGTTGGGTGAAGTATCCAGGGCTCTTATCTAAAAGTACCCAAGAGACAAGAACCATTAATCTAACCTGTATCTTTGCCTTATACCACTGAGTCTATCAGGCTAAGTCAGTGCTCCACAATAGGTGGCTGGTTTCTGTGTCTCCTAGCTACATTTTGCACACAAACAGCTCAGCTTGAGCTGCTGGAGCTGAAATTTGAGCGTAGTCCTGCCTTGCATTCCATGTCCGTTCCAGGCTGCATTGTACGTTCAGGGCAACTATTCGGCTCCCAACCTTCTTTCTCTAACCCTCACACTTTACCCCTTTACCACTCATCCCGAAGTTCCTTCTGCCTTGCCCTTTCACCTTCCAGTTCTGTCCCATCAGCTCTTTATCAGTAGTCATAAATCTGCATATTTAATTTCCTGCAAATTTATGCAAATCAATGGTTTGGCCCCAAAAAGATGTGACTGTGTGTGCATATGCACTCATGTGTGTTTGAGTTTGTTTAAATCAGACCCATCAGGAAAAGGAAATTGAGTACCACTGGGCTAGTTCATCCATCCAGTGCTCAGGTTCTGAAGTTAATGATATAGAGCAGGAAGAGCAAATTACAGACCTCCTTGTCCCATGGTTTTGGCTTCAGATTAGCAGTGCGCATCCCTTTAATCTTCCAGTCTTTGCATGAGACAGGGGGGCCAAGATTCTAATCTATTTTAGCAGTAACAGAATTGAGTGCTCCCTTCTTTGATGCAACTAGTGGTTACTCAACATACATTTTCAAATTCATTGGCAGTTCAATTAATTTTCTTTATGTCGTACCCCTGTATTGCACTGCTGCCTCGATTGGTGTCTTGAACCCCTGTAGTGAAGACGGCAGAATAAAAACAATTTAAAGAATATATTGTTTGAGTTTTAGGAGAAATAATCAAATTTAGAAAGCTGGTAGCAAGTTGTTTGACAGATGTCAAGGGAAAGAAGCCCTAATATACTATTGGGAACAGCTCTTTGTGCATATAATCTGCTCTGACGTCTTGAAGAAAGGGACACCATTCATCTTGCAAATGTTAAGTGACAGAGATTTCCAATGGCCTTGCTTATCACCGTAAGTTCACATGGTTGGTCTTCCATAGCCACCTCTCCCAGCTTTTTAAAACAAAAATCAAGTACTGGCCAATAAACTGGTTGATGTACTGACTGAAAATCTCAATAACTGGTCTGGGCCTTTTACTGCACTGTTTATACACAAATATATGGATGTTGGGTGCTTTTATTATGGAAAATATTTAAACAGAATTTCCTTTTGATGTTAGACACAGATAAATCTTTTGGACTCTACAGCTGAGGAGGAAATAAAGAATAAAAGGACTAGTGTTATTGACTGCAAAGGGTATGGAGACCAGAACCACTGCATGTGTATAATGGCAAAGCAAGAGAAGGGATTTTTGGTTTTGCTTCTTGAAAAATTAGGGGTGCAGACAGACGAGCTGCAGAGGCCCAATCACCGTGCACCTCTGTGATGGGTAATAATCACTGCCACCACACTGTGGGGCCAGCCCGGGGAGCTGGGCACACATGCAGCCACACATCCACCCACAAGGAAGCCGGGCAGTCAGGCTGCTCTTGGAGCTTACACCATGGGCATGATGGGCTGTGACACTGGGTCACACAAACAGGTACCCAGCCTGTCCTGTCCCTGTCCTGCCTCCCTCCCATGGCCTGAGAGAGATCCCATCCCCAGCTGTGACATGGCCATGCACGATGGACAACAGCGCCTGCCCCTCATGGCCCCACAGCGGTGCTCCCCGTGTACTGGGACAAGCGTGGCTTCTCCACATGGGTAGCCTCACCTTGGGCAGCATTGCCCTAGTTGGGGGAAAGCTGCTCCGCAACATATCCTCAGAATTTTACCATGGACACATCATGTAGCAGCCAGATCTTTGTCCCAACAGCTGGCAGCCACTGGCACATGCATCGCATGGTCACCTGGCTACCCAGGGAGGGGTGAGGCTACCCAAGATGTGGTAGTTTCCCTTCCCTGTCTCATGTGGCCTCACCCTCAGGCAAAGTTGAATGGACATCAAAGATTTTCCAAACTTCTTAATCTGTGAATGTCTAAAGAAAGATGCAGGGATTCTACATCAGGAAAAAATTAATGGAAAGCTGCTGATTTTACAATAATATCCACTTTTGCTGAAACTGTCTTGCCCTGCTAACAAGCAGATGTATCACTCCGAATTAGCATCAGATCCTACTTCCCTTATTGCCATCCCATTCCCATTCGCTTTTAACCTTGTGTTCCCACTACTGGTCTAAAATAGCTGATGTAAAATACTCTCCTAATTGGCTCCATGCATCCTCCTCGTAGATCCTGGTTAAAACTGTTATCTTTACTTTAGAGTGCCAGCCTCAGTTTTACTACATACTTAGCAAATACACATAATTTATTCGAGTGGGACTAAAGGGATTTTCATTTTCAATTCTCATTTGCTCTGGGACCTTTTAAGCTAATGGTGCTAATCGTGGTGAACATTTAGCATTCTGTGAAATACACAGACTAATGTTACTTCCCATAGGATCATTTATGCCCACCCACAATTTGACGGAGGCTTGCTTCAGACAGAGCTAGACTCATGGTGGCAATTATAGTCTCCTAAACAGAAGTATCAGGAAGAAAAGGATAGCCCCAAATATACAGCTCTTGACTTTAAAAAAAAGAAAGAAAGAAAATGGGAAAAGAATTTGCTCTTGGGCCAGGAGCAGTCTCACTGAGAATGAGAAAGGAAGGATTTGGTTTAGGATGTGTAATAAAAGGCCATACTGTTGCATCCTGTGCTTTAAGTAGAGTTCCTTGTTGATTATTCCAACCCTTTGGATTCCCTATTTAAATTAATGGGGAGTTATGATTAAAAAAAATCCATGGTGTAAAAAAGACCAAATGTCTTTTTTTTTTTTTTTAATGCACTATCACTTTACCAAATAAGGTCATCAGGCCAATCTTAAAATGATGTTACAGTAAACCTGAATATCAGTTAATTTCTCATGGATTGTGTGACAGTTCCTGAAACACATGATGCTCTCGGTCCAGAGATGGGTACCTCAACAAAACTACCAAGAGCTAGAAAGAAAAAGAAATAATATGGAGGCTGTAAGGTTCATTTTGAATTTTTTAAAATGAATTATATCAGTTGGTCATGGTGTGATGATTTGGGGGAAACGTATTATGTGGACATTGTAAAAATGTACAACGTATTTAAATAAAAACTGTGACCTAAGAACTGTGTTAGGGGAATGGAAAGGTTATGAAAGCTTGCCAAAGCAGCTGCAGAACTAAAGCTTGGATAATCCTTGGTGAGGACTGGAAGTGACTGTCCCTTTAAGGAAGTGAGCTGCCTCAACAGGCCACACCTCTCTTGGAGATACAAAGCACAAAAGACACTAGTGAAGGGTCAGTCTGTATTTGGCTAGGGCCAGAGAACGAGCTGTGTAGCTGGAGGTGGGCCAAGGTACCGCTTGGGAAGAATTTAGTGGGAGCAAAGGATTGGATGTCCAAAGACTGGTTTGTGCCACATCTTAGGGTAAAATCAGATGTGATTGCGGCTATCTTAGACCTACTGTGGCCCGCTCTGGCCCACAGGTCACTGTCACGTGTAATTTAGGGATGCCAGACATTGACCTGGAGTATCCTGGGTCGTGTTGGCGACTAGCCCGGACTTTCACCTTGGCATATAACCAAAGTAACAGCCTGGACTAGGGCCTGTCCAATCGGGGCAAAGCAAGCCACACCGGGTTAGAACATTTGGTTTGGCCGGCCATGATTTAGTCCGGATCAGGTCTGCCTTGGCTGGGCCAAACATGGTGGCCGTTATTGGCCTCTATGGCTGCCTGTCATGGTAGAGGACGGGTCTCCGGGAGTGGCATGGGAACAGCTGCTGGCACATCTGATGTGGCTGCTGTCTAGGCCAGGCTGCCCAGTCAGCGGGACAGTTCTCCCAGCCTCACTCATGTGCCTAGCGGCCTAAGATAACTCTGGCCATGTTAGTGGCAGGTTCCTAGCCTGTGTCGGTGGCATGCCACCATCACATGTGGTTTTACACTTAGTGAGAAGTGCTTTGAACTTTATATTGGGATTTCAGGAATGTTTGGACTTTTGCACTGTAAACAAATGTACACGTGGTGATGGAAAGAGTTGGAATGATGTGGGTCTTTGGGACCCTGATGAACTCTATAGCCCAAGGCTGCCCTATTACACCATGGCCATAGCATCTCATGGGCTACCTTCATCACTGCCTGCCTAAACACCGTAGGGACAACCAGTTGTTTTGCTTTTCATCACATTTTAGGCTGCTCAGAACTTGATATATTTCATTATGCAGAGTGAAATATGGCACTCTTGCTTGATCCCCATGCTCCTCGTGAAACCCTTTGCACAATAATTTGATATCATCATTTCTCTGCATTTTTGCAATGCCCAACACACCTCCCTTGTTGTCCATATTTATGCCCGCAGCTCATAGTCACTTGGCCCTCTTCCTTTTACTTTCCAAAGGATGTGTCTTATCTCCTCCCTCAAAACTGTCCAGAGGAAAAAGAAAGAGTTCATCCTCCTCTTTGTGACTTTCCTCCTGTTGCTGAGCCTGTTTCCAGGTGGTAACAGTCATTACTGATTGATCCTCGACTGTGAGAAAATGTGGGAAGCCTCTCCTCAGTATCACTGGAAATGGGAGCTTCTGTACCACCCCCACTTTCATGGGTATGTCCTGGCCTTTGACTTGCATCCTTACACCCACTACAGGATAAGTCTTTGTATCCCCATCTATACATGTAATAGCTGTAGCATTAACAGGGTGTTCCTGATTTAACAATGATTCTTTTTCCAAAGTCTGGTGACTTCCAGAGTCAATCAAAGCCTCTACCCTTTTTCCTCTGAGGATCACTGATTGCATCCAAAACATGCCAGCACCCATTGACACATTATTTGATTTCCCTTAGGATAAAGCTAGATTCTGGGGACAGGACCTAATCAGATGCCCTGGCTTGACACATTTGGAGCAAACTCTGTCCTGGTCTTTTTTCTGCCCCTCTGACCCTTTGTTTTCCTCCTTCACCAGGCCCTGGATGAGCTCTTTCCCAGGACGGTTGCTGTGGTCCATCTGTTGATGTGTCAGAATGAAGTCCTCTGTCAAGGTGACTGTTTTCTCCAAAGTCTCTGGACATGTTCCTTTAACAAGATCTGCAGCTCGCATGGAGAGATGTTAAGGAACTGTTTCAGAACAAGAATCTCTGTTATCTCAGCAGTAGTGCGTGTAACAGCCTTTACCATCTTTGAAATGGTTCCCTGCTACCAGCCTCCCGAGGACCCTGAACACTGCGATACTAGAAGGAACAAAACCTTTGAAGATACACCTCTGTGTGTATGTTGTACCTTCACAGGAGGGCTTCCTTCACCTTCAAGTAATCTTAGGCCTCTCTACTGTCCATGGCACTATAGGCCTGCTGGGCCTTCCCAGTAAGGTATAGGACCAGGTGGAGAACCCATGGGTCCTGTGGCCACTTACAGGTCTGGGCTACCCAAAGGTAGAGAGGTAAGCTTCCAGATAGCCTTTGGGGTTTATAGTCTCATATCTGGGCTTCTCCATAGCGGCTGTGCCTGAAACTCAGTCTCTTTCAATGCTCTCACCATCCCTGCCCAGGTCTTGACCTTGTTGATCTACCTATCCATGCTGGTCTTCTTGAAGCTGTCAGAAGTCATCGGCCTGTCTCTGCTCAGCCTGTAGTTGGTGTACTGTAAACCTAATCTTAGCAATGCTGATGTGTCTTGTGGTGGTCCATTCCCGGAGGGTGAACTGGGTTGGATTGAGTCCTCAGTTCTCAATCCTAGAGGTGGCTCTTCTTTCTCTTCATGGGGATGAGCCAGTCCCTTTGGTCTGGCATCCCCAAATGCTCTAGCTAGCTCCTGCTCAGTCATGCTTCTTAACAGCCACGTGAGAATTCTCTCACTGGGCTTGGCATTTTTTGCTTGCTGATTCCAAGGCTGCCACTTACTCATCCCCTGCTGTGCACCTGGGCCAGCAATTCCATGGCTCCGAGGCTATTGGGGGAACTGCTACCCAAAGACTCCAATGGGCAAAAGCAGCATAACCCGAAAGTGGATTTGAGTGGGGTATGTACACAGATGCCCCAGGATGCTGTGATTTCTGGGAGGATGCCCATGGTGTGATGAACTATGGGATGAACTTCAGAACCTTGGGATATATGCACCTAATTTTTGTGTCATGTGTGGTTGGGAAACAGAGAAGAGGATATGCAGAAAGCAACAAGCAGACTTGGGGGCAGAGATGGAGGCTCCTGAAACACATGCTCTGGGTCCCGAGATGGGTGCCTCAACAAAACTACCAAGTGCTAGACAGAAAAGGAATGATATGGAGGCTGTGATGTTAATTTGAATTTTGTAAAATGAATTGTATCAGTTGGACATGGGTTAATAATTTTTGGGAAATGTATTATGTGGACATTGTAAAATGTATAGCTTATTCAAAAATTGTGACCCAAGAACTGTGCTAGGGGAATATGTTGTTTAAATGAAAAGGTTATGAGAGCTTGCCAAAGTGGCAGCTCTCTGAGGGGGGAGGAGTGTGGCAGTTGGCTCGCCACAGGTGGGATGGGGCAGGGTATTAAGCTTTTTAAATTAAATAAATAAATAAATAGTGGCTACTAGAGATAGGCGAACAGATCGTGGTTCGGGTTCGGCCATTCGGTTTGGTCCTGTTCAGGCATTCGGAAAAAGGCTCTCTGTGCGAGGAATGATGGCCCCAGACCCATGACGGTAGGTCCTGGGGCTAGAGTGGCAACTTCTAGATATTGACCACAGCCCTCCCTGCCTGTAACTTGGCCCCAGAACCCTGACGGTGGGTCCTGGGGCTGGAGTGACTGTTTCTTGGTGCGGTTGAACGAAGTCTCTCAGTGCGAGGAATGATGGCCCCAGACCCATGACAGTGGGTCCTGGGGCTAGAGTGGCAGCTTCTAGGTATTGGCCACAGCCCTCCTTGCCTTTAACTTTGCCCCAGAACCCTGACGGTGGGTCCTGGGGATAGAGTGGCTGTTTCTTGGTGCGGTTGAATGAAGTTTCTCAGTGTGAGGAATGATGGCCCCAGACCCATGACAGTAGGTCCTGGGGTTAGAGTGGCAGCTTCTACATACATATTGGCCACAGTCCTCCCTGCCTGTAACTTGGCCCCAGAACCCCGACGGCGGGTCCTGGGGCTGGAGTGGCTATTTATTGGTGCTTTGGAATGACATCACCTCTGTGCAAGGAATGATGGTCCTGGGGCTAGAGTGGCAGCTTCTAGATACATATTGGCCACAGCCCTCCCTGCCAGTAACATAGGTCCCAGAACCCTGATGGTGGATCCTGGGGCTGGAGTGACTGTTTCTTTTATTTATTTTTATATATATATATAAATACACACTAAATCTAACTGCTATTAACTATTCTAAAACCTATTGAATTAAATGGAATATCCTAATAATTAACTACAAAGGCCTTGTCCTACAAACACACTGTATCTCTATCTATCTCTATAACTAAGCTAACTACTATGTATATCTATCTAGTAACTGTCTATCTAATAACTATCTATCTATATATACAATATTACACAGGGGGAAACACAAAGAACACAGGGAGGGGTACAAAACTGAAATGAAAATCAATCTAATAATAATCCTACTCTAAATAAATCCAAAACTTAAAACAGGGGAAGGGAATCAGGGATGGAATAAGAGGGAGAGGGAAAGGATTCAATGGAGGGGGGAGGGAGGAAGGAAGATTGAACACAGGGAACACAGGGAGGGGTAAAAACAAAAAATAACACCTAAATCTATCTAATATAATCTAAATAAATGATAATATGGAGGTAAATGGGTTGGATGGGTGAAATAGGAGGAGGATGGCAATGGATTAGGAATAAGAAGGAACAAAAACTGCTGGGAGAGAGGGAGCCTTCTGAATTGCCTGCTGTTCAGGAACAGTGACTAGCTTGAAGGTGTTGGGAAGAGGAGAGGCAATCAGTTTTGTTTCTTGCTGTGCCTGCTTCACCGCATTGGCTCCGTGCAGCCTAGCCCGTGGCCAATCGCAGGCTGCGAAGTCAGTGGTCTGAGGCGAACTTGCCAAGAGCCAGGGCAGTGCCTCCAGGTTTGTGGCGGAAGCTGCGGCTGACCATGAGACCCCTCGGGAGGGCGGCAATCTGGGAAGTCCCTGACCCTTGCTCTCGGAGAAACCCAGGCCCACCACTGGGCCTTGCTAGAGTCCAGGCAAAACTGTGCATTCTTGCTCCATGGTAGCTATGTCCCTGGTCAATGCAAAGAGGCCTTAAAATGGAGGTAAATATAATTTATTCCCACATTAATGCCCATTTACATAGCAACACTGGTGTAAAGGGGTCATGGAACAAGTGAGCCAGTGTCAGTGAGTAATGGCACTAAATTTTTGCTCCGGGCAGGCATAGAACTAAACAAAAACTCACCCTTTTAAGGCACTTCAAGAGTATTAATGTAACAGCACTCGCAGAACATCTCTAATTAAAACCACCTGCTATAAATAGGTGCTGTGCTAAATGATACCTAGCCTATAAATATCTTGGAGATTGTTAGTTCATGTATATTTCATGCATCCCGTTGTGCTGACTGAACAGTCAAAGCTTGGCAACTTTATCAGGCTGAAAAAGCTTTTATAAAAGCAGGAGGTTGCTCACATCTACCCATCTCGCTGTATTTGTCAATGCAAGGAGAATGTTGAATAGTTCATGCTTCTAATGGGTTTGCTTGAAAATGTAAAAGCACAGCTTCCGTACTATCTTGCAGTTGCAGATACCCCAAGAGCCATCCTCATGTGGAGGGGGACAGGGACCTGTCTTAGTGCTGGGTTACATCACAAGGTGGCCCATTGGGATACGCCTTCCCACACTGTAGGTCCTCCCACTCAGCCACACCATGCCAGAGGTTTGCTTTTATTGGTGCTTTCCAGTATCCCCCACACCAAATGTGCATAGTCCCAAAATGCAGTATCTCCCTGGGAAGCCAGGTTGGCTCCTCTTAGAACACCAAGCCCTTTGGTGGCCATCAGATGTATGTTGGGGAAATTGTATAGCCAGCCCTGTCTCTCTGTCTCAGCCAGGATTTCCCTGTCCTGCTGCACCTTGCTGTTCTCTCTTCAGCACCCTGGCCAGCTCTCAGCAGAGACCCAAGCCCAAGTCTTGCTGGCTTTGTGGCCAAGCACAAACTGCCTGAGTGCCAGGCTCTGCAGCTCTTATAGCCTCAGAGGGGGCGGAGCTACAGTGATGGACAGGCCAGTCTTAAAGAGCCAGTCTGCTTCATTACAGGTTATTGGTAAGTAGCTCCTGATGTCAGGGAGGAAAGCAGAGATTAGTAAACGTGTGGGGAAATTTGCAAAACAAGCAGCCAGAATTAGGACGGAGGTTTTAAAGTAGAGACGTCTATTTGGCTGATACAGGATGAGGACTGGTGATGTCTTCCTGTTCTGTTACCACGTCCCGCTATTTAAGGGGAAGAGAATAAAGGGGGGGAAGCTGTATTAAAATTAGAGAGGTCGTATCATTAGGATACCAGGAATATGGTTACCAGATAGTAGGCCACTTACCTCCCTCCTCCTTTATCGCTCGATCTCTAATTTCATTTTATTTCTATTTTTCTTTTTTAATTGGAAAAGATATCTTAAAATTGCGAGATTTAGTTGTGTGTTATACTAATATCCTCATATGGGTGGCTTACCCTTGTTTTAAAAGTTTGTATCATTCGTTTGTATTTGGATAATCTTTTTTTAAGGACAATATTGTTAAGGCCAATGGCCACAATAAATTACTTACTTACAAGGTGAAAAGGTATGGTGATTGGGCAGGCTGGCTGCTACTCCAAGCCTCTCCACCCCAGGTGCCTGGAAGTCTGCTCCTCAACTGACTCCCCCTCCCTGCCACATTTGGCCTTCCAGTAACACCACATTTTTGTCGTTTTAGCCACCCAAACGTGATTCGAACTGACCAAACTGTTCGGTCATTTCGGCGTTCAGAATTGAGTTCGGTTCTGTCGGTTTGTGTTTGGTTTCGGGTTCGGTCGTCTGAACAGGCTGAGTTCGGGCCAAACTCCTGAACCACGTTCGCCCATGCCTAGTGGCTACAGGACTTGAGCCTGGATAAACCCTGATGAGGACTGGGAGTGATTGTCCCTTTAAGAGAGTGAGCTGCCTCAACGGGCCACACCCCTGCTGGGGATATAAAGCACAGAAAGCCATGGTGGAGGATCAATCTGTATCTGGCTGTGTCTAGAGAAGAAGTGCTGCAGCTGGAGGCTGGCTTGGGAAGGAGCACCTTAGAAAGAAACATTTTCGAACTTTGTGTTGGGATTTTGGTAGGTTTGGATTTTTTGCACTGTATATAACCTGCACTTGGTGGTAGATGAAGTGTCTAGACTGGTGTGGTTCTTTGGGGCTCTGACCTTAATGAACACTACAGCCCAAGGTTGCCGTCACAGACTGATATATTGGAAATCCTAAATTATATCAACTGTATTTCTACGTATGAAGTTGGTTCTGCCTGCACACAGAAGACTTAAAAGGAATGTTTTTACAAAATAAAAAGGAAGGCCAGACAGCTGCAAGGTGTGTAATTTCAGTGGAAATAGGAAAGCCATGGATCTTCAGCTGAGTTGCAGTGTAATAGGGTAAAAACAGATGTGCTGATGGTAGGGCGCCTCCCTGCCCTGCCCCAGGGCAAAGCAAAGCAGACACCACATCTTGGGGTTGGTTGGGAGGGCTGTTCACATGAACAGCCCATAACCCAGGCTTGGGTGTTGCAGGAACATATGCTTCCACACCCCAGGACAGCCCGAGGAACTGTCCACATGGGACAGACTCCTGGGCCAATGTGGTGTAGCAGGATCGGGCCCTTGGAAGAGCTGCTGCCAAACAGCTGATGGAGGATGCTCCTGGGCAGGTGAGTCCTGGGCCAATGTGGGCTACTGTCACATCTGTCCCCCCTGCCCCCCTCCCTATAGGCCTCTTTGCAAGCAAGTACAAGCTCTGCAGGCTGAACAGGAGTTGGGGGGACAGGTGCTGAAGGTGTGTGCTTGGAATGGGAGAAGGAAGGAAAGGGTCCAGATCATGGATGGACCCATCCTCTGTTCTTGAGAGCATGTTCTCCTTTCCACTCCCTTTCCTGGAGGGCAACAATGGGACTATGACTGAGTAGAACTGCAGGGATTAGCACATTTGCTACCTGAGTAATACCTACATTTTCGGGCACCCCCAGTGAGCACCTGATGGGGTACCCAGACCCCACTGTGTATCCAGCCTCCCCAGGCTGACTCAGTCTCACCAGGCTGTTGCTCCTTTGGTCCTGGTCGCTGCTTGCTGCTCTCCCCCTCCCCCCAGCCAATGCTCTGNGTGATTTTTAATCCCCCACCTGTATATTTATTTTTATACCACCAGCTTTATTGATATGTTTTATGATTGTATTTTAAATGTTTTTAAATGTTTTTTATTGTTGTTAACCGCCCCGAGCTGCTGTGCAGGATGGGGCGGTATAGAAATCTAATAAATGAATAAATGAATGAAATGAATGAATTAATGGGTCCCCCATTCTCAGGGAGACCTCCCCTGATATGGGCCCCCCTGGGAACAAGGGACCCATTAAGAGTGTGGGAAGAGGCCTTTTTGCTCCTGCTCCCTCAGAAAAAGCTTAGCCGGGAAGTTCCCTGCTCAGCTGAGCAAATTGTGGGCAGGGGAGGAGCAGGGAGCAGCAAGCCTGGAGCAGCATCCAGGACCAGAGGAGCAGTAGCCCATCAGTGAGATAAGTCAGCCTGGGGAGTCCGGTAGCCTGTCAGATTGTGTTTGGTTACCAGTTGGTGCCCGCCCCGAATGCAACCAGGGAGAGTTGGGCACCCCAAATTTGACAGGGTGCCTGTCTGGCTGGTTACCCAGTTGCAGCTCTACTGAGTATGTGATTTGTGGATCAAGGTCTTGGTTTTCATGACACAATAGATGTTTTAACACATTGACAGGTATTTTTCTTTCATATTGGAAACACACACCTAGAGTAACATTTTTTTTGAAATGTTAAATCACTGGCTGCATGCTGTCTACTCACTTGCCCTACATGTAACTGGAGTAACATGGAGACAGAGACCAGCAGGGAAAGTATGGTGGAAGCAGAGCCACCACTGTCCTCTCCCTGCCTTCCTCTGTCACCACACACATACCTGGGTCACAGGGAGCAGCAGAGGCAGGAGCAGTGGCAGTGGGCTGCAATGGGTTACTGTTCACCGGCATCCTCTGGTCCTGCTGCCACTGCTTGCTGCTCCATAGGACCTCCCTCCACACAGAAGCTCAAGAAGGGAGCAGTGGCAGTAGCAGTGGCAGAGGTTCCCACAGAGCAGCAGCGGTGGCAGAAGGAGGAACAGAAGCAGGTTCTAGGGGACAGTGAGTTCATGCTTCCAGGATCTTCCATCACCAGGGCTGCTACCCCTGGGGACCTTCCACAAGGCTGGTAAGACCCCATGCCTCAACAGCTCATGGGTATCCGCTGAGTGTTCTATGAGCTGTTGGCAATCCTCAGCACATAGGGTACTTACATATCTGATGTCCCCACTGTCATTCTGCCTGGGGCAGCTCCGGTGGCAGGAACAGACATCCCCACAGCCTGCCACCGTGTGGGAGGGGGTGGGGAGTGTTGTGTGGCCAGCCAGCTGCGGCTGGCACCCCACCCCCCTACCATGACAGGCAGCCATGGCTTCCAATAACAGGCAGTCATCGTTGGCTGTCATGATGACCCCCAACGCTGAGCCAGGACAGGGCCGGGAACAGATGTTCCCGCTGGTTCTGCCCACACTGGCCCAGCAGGGCAATTGCCAGGCCCAGACTGTGAACCCACTTCCTTCTGGGCCCACATTTCAGGCCCAGCCCCTACCCACTCTGGAGTTTGTATCGGGCCCACATCTGGTAGGCTCGGAACAAATGTACCGCTCTGATGCTGGCCCAGCTGGGCCAAAGCAGGCCCTACTGGGTCAGCATTACGTTTGTCAACACCCATATGGGCGTGATGTGTAAAACTGCCCAATGAGTCAGACGGCAGGATGTAGATTAAATCTTGGGTCTCCAGATTCCCAAGCCTACACTGGCTTCATCAGGGCAGGGCTGCCTGCAATAAGATTTTTCTTTGTGAGCAGATACACGTGAAATAAGCAGGCATGAGCGCATCCAAAGAAATCCCATGTGCCACTCACAGTGACAGAGTTCAAAATGTAGTTGGCTATAGAGAATTCTAACTGTGCTCTGTCACAAGACAATCTGCAAACAGATTGTTAAGAATACTGTTAATGTTTTTTAAAATGTATAAAAATTAAATCTAAAAAGTTGAGTCAAGTTACAATTAGTGCATATCCTCCAGTAATACACACACTGTGAATCTCAATGTGTGATGAGGATCAAGGAAGGTAAGACATGCTATTGAAATTTCAGCCAGGTACAATTTCTAGGTTTATTGGCTGTGGAGGCTAACTCAAACTACAGAGCCAAGTGCTTGCTGCTTAGTTTTAATTTGTTTGGAAATGTGAGTAGACAGGCCAGGACAGGAAGTGCAAAGCATATTCATGCCACTGAAATGAAAACATGATAGTTTGGGTGCCAGTCTTGCCAGATAGGTTTGCACTGGGCATGATACAAACTGGTGAATTTCTAATCCCAAAGATTATCTGTGATTCAAGTATTTTTAAAACATACTTAAAATGAAGCTAGGCTTTGGAATTTTCAAATACCGTATTACTTTAATATATATATATATATATATAAGTTTCTGTAGACCTGATTCTGATTCCAAAATCTCAGATCTCATTCTTCATGCATGAAAAATCCTATCAACAATAGTCATCCCAAACTCTGCTCCCTATGCTGTTAAACCCAAATATTGTCAGCTGATTCCTCCACCTTGTCAAGCTCTCTCTGGTGTGGGAACACTGCTCACTGAGCTTCCATGCTGTGGGAATGTGCTAGGAGCATGTCTGATCAGTGTTGCTCATGCCTTGTCTGATTGACCCTTCAACTCACCACTATCTCTGTCGTTTGGAGTTTGGCTCTCATCACTGTAATCCTTCAAACCCAGGAGAAAGGCTTCTGGAATGGCATCTTGACTGCAGACCAGGTAACAACTTGCTTCATTATTCAATAATCTGTATGAACTGGAACAGTTAAAAATTTCTTTTCTTCTGTGTTGTCTAGGCCACATTTCCTTCATTTTGTGCTTACAATGGTTTCTTGTTTTTTAATCACCAGATCCTTAAAGTGTCCTGCCAACACAATCTCCATTCACTTCAATAGGGCTTGCATTAACAGAGCACTTTGAGGATCAGGCTGCCCATGCATTTAGCTTTGAAAACTATCATTTTCCCTCTGTCTCTAAGACTAGGAAAATTGATACATATGTTATAACATGCATACAGAGAGCTGGGAATACTACTTCTGTCTTGGTCACTAAGAAAAGATTTAAAAGTTAGATGTCAGTAAAGCTTTTGGTGTATGGTTATTTTTTTGTTTTTGTTTTTTTTTGGCAGTTCTTCGAGGATTGTATCAAAATTAATTGCTGCACCACACCTTTGGGGAGAGAAACGCAGATCTAGATTTTCAAAAGTGGTCTCAAATTAGAGGTGCTCAGCTAGAGACATGGCGGGCTAGATTTTCACAAGTGGTGAACAATGTCAATTGAAGACATTTTGAAATAATGTAGAAATTCCTACCTAGTGGTGAGAGAAGTCAAAAATTACTTTCAGAAATATTTATTGGAAAGTGACCCCAAAAAACCCCAGAACATTAAAATTGAAAAGTCACCAAAAAATGCAAGCTTATTTTTCAAAATGATTGTTATTCCATACTCTATCACAGGTTGTTTCGTTTTAACCAATTTATTAACCAATTCCCCACAACCAGCAGCTTTATTCTCATGACAGCTCCTGGGGCAGCTCATCTGGCAGCTACATGAACAGATCTCCAGAAACAAACACCAAGATCTCTGATCAGACAAGGAACAAACCACAATTCCAACCCCAGGAACTGCTTTCCTGTCTTTTTAAGCTGAAAGAAAATAGGAGCCCAACCTTGGAAATGAGCTGAGAACACACACGTGGAGGCCGCCTGTCAAGCCATACAAATTTGAATGAGACTTCAAAATGGTGAATGAGATGAGACTTGTTCCCAGCAAACTCTTTCCACACCAAGAGGCACGTCTTTAAACACTGTTGTAAGATTGATCCAAATACGAGGAAGACTTTCTCAAACAAAGGACTGAAATTTGGCATAAAAAAGGAGAAGCATCCTAGAAAGATGGACAAAGTCTATCCAGAATTAAATTCCTGACTACTGACTGCTTGCTTTACTATTTTTTAAAAGAATAATGTTTATCGCTACGCTATTTAAAAAAACTAAAGAAAATTCACACTCAGTCCTACATCATGTAGCTATTTGGTGCCAGTGTTAGCCCTTTGCAAGGTCGAGAGTCTCATTCACTTCAGCAGGACTCATGTCAGCACAAAAGGGCTGTTTGGTCAGTGTTCAACAGTTTCAGGATCTCACCCTCAAGGTTGCTTCTGCTTTGACTTCTATGTAAAACACCAAGTTAGGGTGAAAAGACTCCACTTCCAGCCCTTCTAATCCTTTCCTTCACTAGCTTCCCAAACTACGTGTTGGGAAGGACACCCTCCTCCACTGGGGTGGTGCACTGTCTGAAGATGGAGTCACAATCCCAGTTGACAATTGTTAAACTTTTCATGTCTTTGCTGCTGCCAAGGGTCATGGGGCTTTATTTAAGTTTCAAAATGATTATTGAACCAGCAATGTTCCTGGCACAGAACTATATAGTCATGATTAGACTGGTCCCTGCCATGAGGGCTTACACCCTAGGAGAAAATGGGGTCATACTGGCAAAGGTTTGGTAACCAACATCGGATCCTCCCCCCTTCACCACCTGATTTATTTATTTTTTAAACAAACCATTGATTCAGGCTATGAAATTCTCACCAAAAAGTTAAACTCCAGGCAAAGGAAGCTAAGTGAAATGACTGTCTTAACTGATCTTTTCTGCAAGATAGCCTGAGTTAAGCCTGCATGATGCTTCTCTGGTAATCACATCATCAGCTCCCTCAAAGAGCTTACTCCATTATGTTGGCATATCTATTTACATAAACTGCACCTGTTCCCAGCAATATACATAACTGGCAGATGGAATGACATCAAGTGGGCATTGTCAGGCCACACTCGGCTTTGGTGCAATAATGCTTTATAAGCTAGAAACCTCTCATCTGCTCAAATCTTCTTGTTAGAAATTTGTAAAGGGCCAAGGTTTCTTTCTGGGTTGTCTTGGACATCAGGACCCAGTGAATGCTGTGCTGTTGTAACTTCACAAATCCTTCCGAATTTTGGCAGTTGGCCAGACCGTCCCCTAATTTTCTTCTAGCAGTAAGGAATTTCAGCCTGAGTAGGGAGCACTGTGAGCTAGTCAATGGGGTGTCATCAGGGATGTAGCTACCATGGAGTGAGGAGGCTCAGTAGAGGCCCTTCATAAGTGGCGTGAGTGCTGCTAAGAAAATTGCAGAAGTGGAGGGAGTAGGGCCAGCACGCCACCCCAACCACTCTGAAAAATTCCTAATGGCACTTGAGCTTCAGAAGGAAGTTTTCAGAGTGGATGGAGGTGGAATGTTGCCTTCACTCCCACCCACTCTTAGAATTTCCTGGCAGGGTTGCTGCCACTCCAGGGGGAAGACCTGCTGGGAGCTGTGGCCAGTGCTGTGTTCATGGGGCAAGCTGTGTTCCCCCCAGCCCGTATGCATTCAGAAATTAGCACTATTTAGGTCATTTTAATTATTTATGCAGCCAGCTGAATTTGGATTTCCTGCTCACAGAATTTGGTGAAAGGAAAGTGGCATTAGGGAGCACTAGAGGGAGCCAGGGAACTCTGGCCCTTCAGTCAAATCCAGTCTATGACTGTTGTTTTATTTAGCGATAACCCCCTTCCATTTGCTGGAGCCCAGTACTCTCAAGCACTGAAAGAGTGAGCTCCAGCAGGGAAGGGAGCAGAGATGAGGGCATGCATTCAAGGACAGGAATCTGGAGCCTTGCCCTTCCCCATTCTGAACACACCACTTTTAAGAGCCACCTTCTAATTCCTATTCCATCTATTAAGCTTTTACTAATTTTCAAAAGTTCCCCAGGGCTACTATCGCTTCAGCCGGGGAAAGCTTTCATGCCTAAATCAACAGCATCTCCCAGATCCCTGGATTTCATATAAACCCCGCAATTTCCTGAGCCCTGTTCTCTGCCTATACCAGCCCCTGTCCTGTGGGGGAGCCCCATCCTGTGGGGAGCAGGTTCAAAATGGCACCTCAGGGACCTGGATTTCTGAGCTCAGCTCCCATCTCTCCCCTCCTCTTGCCAGGCAGTACGGCTAGAAGGCGGGGAAGCCAGACCCAGCAGCAGGCTGTTTGTCTGCAGCACAGAGCAGAACCCGCCTGTAACGGGAGGTTGGCGAGAGGGTCATTCAGAGCAGCGCCCTGGTGCAAGCGCCTCTCCCTGCTAATGGCGGGAAAACTCTCCTGGCGCCATCATCCCACTGGGGTTGATTAACTCCAGCGGGAGGGAGGCCTAGCTCCTGGAGGTGCCTGATGCACCTAGTCTCCCGCAGCAACCGCAGCACAGTCGGGGATTGGGGGGAAGCGGCAGTGGGCTGGGAATGGGATCGCATCAAGGCGTCTGGTGCGATCGCAGCGGCTGGCACTGTGGGGTGCATGGGAGGAGATCCTGGCTGAGGGGTTGATAGGGATCTTGATCAGAAATAAAGGGAGTTCTCCAATACCTCCCATTAGCCTTGCAGCCCAGGAGCTTCTCCACTTCTCCTCCCGCAGCGGGTCTGGACTGTAGTGCTAGCTAATGGCAATCAATGCAGACTCGTTATTATTTAGGTCCCCCAGAAAGGATCCCAGCTCAAGGGGACAGCCCTTCTCAGGGGGTCACCACCTAAAGGGTCTGATCCTGAAGGATTTGCCCTGGCAATAGGCGGGAATAGCGGGTTCTGCTTAAGGGGAAGGAAATGACAAGAGCTGCGGGTTTAGGACTTTTAAGGGGGGGGGGGTTCTCCTGAGATCTCCAGGGCCAGCCCCTCTTGGAGCGCTCTTGGGCGCTGGTTTGGGGGCGAGGGGTGGGTTGTAAATGACAAAGGGGGGGGGGGAATGGGACTTTCAAATGCAGCACTAGTCACAAGCAATTTCGTGGTAGGCTGCTTCCTTCTCTTCCGAGCCCTGCTGCTCGTCTGCATTTTCGATCTAGTCTACATACTTATGCACAGAAAGGTCGCGTTATAGAATAAAATAAAGGCTTGGGAATGCATTTTCCCTAGGGAAATGTATTGAAAAGCTGCACCGTAGACGTTTTCCGCCCTCAAGTTTTGTACCACAGGAAAAATGATTTGCCTCCTGTGGTTTTTGGTTTTGGTTTATTTGTTTAAATAACATTCGTTGTTCTTAGGGAACGTAGTGGTTTTGCATAGTTTGATTGATCAAGGGTATTGGCTGATGACCAGACACATAAAGGTATTCTGCCCACAGAATAGCCACAGGCTTTGCTCATGTACCGTTCAAATTAACGGAAGCTTTGCCCCTGATTTCAATGAATGGAGGATAAAGCCACCTATGTGCTTAGCTGTATCCAGATGTAGATATAGGCCGCGGTCCGCAAACCACTTACTCTGAAGTAAGTCCTGTTAAAGCCCGAAGTAAGTGGTTTGTGGATCGCGGCTATAATGTATACTCCAGATATACATCTCCATGCGTTTAATTGTACAATGAAATGAATAATGGTCTATTCTTTAAACTGCCAGTGCCACAGTCCTTACTAATATATAGCAGGACTCAATCAGATGGGTTTACCTGGGTGAGAATTGCAGGAATCCACGGTTCTACTACTCTGTCACTTTATGTTGTTTCAATGGCTTTGGCTACTGTGCTTTCCATAAGAGGTCACTGAGAGAGAATCTGTCTGAAATGCAATGAAGTTGCAATAGTTACAGTGAGGCTTTATGGGTCTTTACAATTTATCTTTTCTCTTACTAGTTTTGTTTCATTTTGTTTTGTTTTGCCAAACAAAGGTGCGATCCACAAACCACTTACTGCAGAGCAGTCCCATGGGCTTCAGTGGGACTACTTGTCTGGAGTAAGTGGTTTGTAACCGCAGTCCAAGTCTCCAAAATGTTGTTAGTCTCAATTAATCTGCATACTTCACCTTTATGATTTAATACAGAATTACAGATATGGCAGTGCTATTAAAATCTCATCTCTGTTGCTGCTTATGTAGAATATATTCATAGTTTGGAATGGAATTACATTTTTTTTTAAAAAAAAAACACCCCTTGGTGACCATATAATTTTTCACAAGAGATTTCTAATCTGTTTAAATTATGCTCCTAGCTGGAAGGAAACTGGCTTCCTTTTCTGTGGAAATCAGGACCTGTAAATCTGAACAAGTAGCAAACTCTGGCTGACCATACAGTCTATAGGTGAAGATAATTATTATTATTATTTTTAAAAAACAACCCACTGAGGCCTTAGTGTTTGCGTTATTTTATCACGTCTGTAAACATAGCATATTAATGAGAAATGAGCTATACGTAAATACAAACAGGCAAAAAAATGTGTGTGTATATATCTATCTGTGTGGGTGGGCTGGTGTGTGTGTGTGTGTGTATTACAGTACATAAATGGTACATTATTATGTGTGTAATACGCTCTGAATGAAACACATTTGACTTCAATATGAGTCAAGATTGCTTCATCCTATTTCACCAGAATATATGGTAGCAAAAGGCATTTTGTTTATTGCTTATGCATAAATTCATACAGGAAAAAAAGGTAAATTCTGCTGTTGGATACTCTTTTTTAATAAACCGGTACAAGTAACTGTACCCTAAACATGTTTATACGGTGTTCCTGTTTATATACATGCACCATTTATGGTTTGTGTGAATGTATCTATGCATGAATACATAGTATGTGTGTGGTATATATAATTTTATAAAATAGTGAGTGGTGTGTAGTATATAATAATAACATAGGTATATAATAACATATACAAAAATTGTATATAATGTAAAAACACACATTTATCCACATAATGTAAATAGTGTCTGTATTTCAAGGGGCTGGTACTGTATATTACACCGTGTGTGTGCTTGTAGATCCACTTGTACCTGTTTGCTTTGTGTGTGTGCCTGTGGCTGTATTTCCATGTTTAATTGGGGTGTGTTGGGTGTGTTAAACTAGAGTTGCCTGTCCCCCTGAGGTGTCTCTATAGACAAAGACGTCTCCTGCCTGTGCGGGAGTGCAGTCGCCTGCAAAGTGTGAATAATTTTCAGTAAGGAGTTACACTAAGTGGGAAAGCTTTTAGCACATTATCCACTGGCAATTGGACTATAATCTAATTGTCAACCCTGGGGTCTTAATAGAGCCTTTCTCTTCCCACCATTGGATTTGCATCTGGGAGATATCTAATGGGTTTAAAATGCCTGGCGTTTGGCTCCAATCAGCCACCTTGGCGGGGTAGGTGACACTGAGGTGTGTTTGTTGGAAAATTGGATCTAAGTTAGCCAGATTTCTGGCGCGCTGGAGCAGCTCTTTCTGCTCTTACACGCTGTGGCGGCTGCGATCCACCAGCCTCTTGTTTACTCCGGAGTAAGTGGCTCGTGGATCTCGGCCTGTGAGTGATCTGGGCTGCCTCGCTTTCCTAAACACCTTGCAATTCTATCTACGCTGCGATCGTACAATATAGTAAAATAATTAATCCAACCGCTGGAGGGACAATGCAGTTCTGTGCATCTGAGCGAATGGTGGGCATCTGAGGGAAGGGGAACTCTGGGCAGAAAATAATAGATTGGAGATGACTTATAAAACAAAACATAACACAACACCCTGATTTTTAGACTCCAAAGTAACAATGCTTGCTGAAGAGATTAGGAGCCGGAGTGTTAGATTTCATGGCAAAGACACAGGATCAATTATTATTTAACATAGCATTTTAATGCCTCCCCCTATTTAGGTTTGAATAAATCACATACTCGCTAGCAGGAACCTGGACCTGAAAATTAGTGAGGTGTAATGGCAGATTTGGGAGAGGTGATTGTGGTGAGAAGATTCTCAAAACACAGAGGAGATGGTGTAGTGGATTCCCCCTCTTCGACTGGGCATCTCGCGGAAGGCACAAGCTAGGGGGCTACAAAGCATGTGAGGGAGGGATCCCGGGCACATCCCCAGAGATCATGGTGGGGAGAATATCAAGCGGCTGCATGGAAGGAGGAGGGAATGGTAGGCAGGGAAATCAGATGTTGCTTGTTTCGATGCAAGGCTGATGGGTGACCTCTCTGTGAATGGTAGCTAGCCTCCCACAATGGCAAGGTGACATTGCTCTTCGATAATTCCTGAACCTGTGGCCAAGCTTAATGCTAGTATAGCGGAAAGAGTTTTGCAGGATCAGGCCAATGAAATCAAGCCAGACCCTTTCCGAAATGCACCTCTTGCTGCTGGAGGATTCTAATTTTCCCTATCGATCATAACAAACTGAAGGGAGAAGGGATTTTTCTCTAGCATCGGTAGTTCGAAAGCTGTTTCTGGGTGTATTTGTACCTCTGAGACTGGGGCTACTTTACAAGATTCTTCTGAAGTAGGAACAATGGGTGGAAAGTGTCCATAAGTAAATGTCTCAAAGTTGATTTAGGAACCTTACTGTCTTTCAGCGGGATTGAGAGTCCTAAACACCTTAGATACTCTTGAAAAAAAATGTTCCCCAGTATGTATTCAAATGAGTCAAAAGCATCACAGGACAAATTTGGTTCAAGTTTTGTTTTGTTTTGTGTAAGTTATTTCTTACCCCTTGCAGTTTGCCGAGAGCGCCTTTCTTGTGAGTCAGGCGCATGGCAGTAGGCAAGGGTTTGATTAGGAAGAGTAATAAAAGGGCACCCTCCAGCTCTGGTCCAACACACATGGCTCTAATCTGCCCATTAGACCGAGAAAGGGCTGCTTTTCTGCATCAGATTAGCAGGGAAAGGGAGGGGGAATCTTCCATGCAAGAAGGAGCACAGGAGGACGGGTTTGCCATTGGGTCTCTAACTCCAAAGTGATGGGGTTTGAGAGAAGGGGGGTTGACACTTCGTGCTTAGGGGCGCCCCTGGAGAGGGTTGCAAAACTGGAGAGCCCCTCCGAGTCACACTGCAGCTAAACTCAAGCACGCTCCCAGGAATTAAACCCTTGCAAATTCCACCAGGAAACGCACGCAAAGAAGGGGTGGAGGGTAGAGACAAGACTCCAAAAGACTAAGGGAACTTTGACTTGAGTGCAGGGGAAAGGTGTCTTCTCATTTCCTGACTAGGGTTGTTCCCTTCAGAGGAGAAAGTGGGAGTTTGCGCTCCAGGGATGGGACGATGAGTGATTGGATGCTACTCAGGACAGGGAAATAGTTTCAAGGGAAGGGAGTGCCATGGACTCAGTGATGAGCAAGAGCGGAGACAGCCGATTGGGAGTAATTTAGAAGGGGGAGCAGGGGATCCCTTGCTGTGACCAGCGACTGAGAACACAAGGACAGGGATTTATGCCTCTCCGGAGAGAAGCAGAGCAAGCAGGGAGCGCCGAGCGGCGGTTCCTCACCATGTTCGATTATTTTCACTCCAGCCCTTTGCAAGAAAGTCAGAGTGAGAAACTGACTGCTCCAGCCGAAGCTCATTAATTACCCCAGGCGCAAGGAGGGCGCCCAAGGTGTCTAGACAAGACTCATTTCCTTATCGGAGGCGGAGTGAGAGAAACCCCAAGAAAAGCCAGATTCTCAAGCGATCTCGAAAGGGCCGAGATGATTTCACAGAGCAAACAAGAGGCAGTTTTATCTGGCAAGCGGGAGGGCTTTGAACTGGGCCTCTGGCTTATTTCCAGACTGGTTTATAGTTTGGATTTTGTTTTGGTTGGTCAATCCCTCGTGACTTACCCAAAAATTTGCACTTGGAGGTATCTGCGCCATATTATGATTCCCGTCTCGTTGCAAGTCCGAGCGCTTCCATGTCATCCAGCCAGTTGAGTGCAATGGAGTTAACATCTATTTTCCCCACTCACTAAAGGGATTGAGTTAGATAGCCCTGGGTGCAGTCATCCAACCTAATTTGTTTTTTTTAACCACTCAAGAGCGTGCCAAAGATTCCTACGACGTTGCAACAAATCGCAATCAACATCTTAGAAATGGCTAGCAAAATTGCCATGAATCCCCGAAAATGGAGACTAAAAGCAGCCTTACCATTACTACCTCGCCTGGGTTTCGCTTTGCAGATCTCTGGTTTGGTGGAATAGCAGTAAGCCAAAGATCCGGACTTGGGACAATTTAAAGTAGGATGGAAGCAAGCATAGAGTTGACCAATCCAGTTTTAGGGGCTGCAGTCGATGCTCTGGTTGTGTAAAGGGAACAGCCGTCTCCCACAAGTACACAGAGAGAGAGAGAGAGAGTTGGTGCAACTGAAGATACCCATTGGCCAACTCCACTGCCAGGCTGCACCAAAATAAAGCATTCGTACAGTGAACTTTGCATTAACACCCCGCCGCCGACAGTGAAATAGGACGAGTTGGAATCTTAAATCTCTGAAGCTGCCCACACAAAAGGGGCAGCAGCCCCATCCCACCCGGGGCGGGGGCCCCTGAATTACACTGTTTTAGCTCCGGATCTCTCCTCCCCAGCTCCTGAGAGCGGCTGAGTTGGAGCTAGCCCAGCCGCTAAACTGGACAGTCAGGGCCGAGCTGTGGGCTAGCTGAGCATCTTACTCCTTCCAGTCGCTCTGCGCTCAGGTCATTAAAGGGGAAAGGGATGTTACTGACAGGCCAGGCTCAGCCTTTGCGGTGGTAGGGCCCGGGGGTTGGGCTTCAAAGATATTGTCAGTGTTACTTTCACGAGGGGTTTCTGAGGGGGAGGAAAGGAATCTGGGCAAGTTATCCCCCAAAGTCTTGTGCAGCTAATTACTATGACCAGGATCCCCACACCACTTACTCTAGAGTAGGGGTTTCGACCTCCAGAGTAAGCAATTTGCGGTTCGCGGCCTATGGAAGTTTTGTGTGTCTAGCTGAGTCTGTCTGTCCTAGAGCAAATCGCAATCCTCCTGTGTGTATCGCTCTGTCCTGGAACCATCATCGCTCCACCGCTTAGACTGTGATCCTCTCCAGTGGGAACTGAGCCACTGATTTCATTGAAGACAGGATTGCACCCTTCGCTGGCTCCATTCTGCGGGGAGGGGGGTTGTTTTCTGATTAGCTAGGCTCTGATTCTGGAAGCCCCTCCTTTCAGAGTCGATAGTCCATCGCAAGGCTAGAAGGCAGAAATTTTGAGAACCGTCCTGTTGATTGGAAAGTCTCCTAAGAGGCCATCCAGGGTCAAGGGAGCGTTTCCCCACTGTAAATGTTAATAGAAATAATTAAGACATTAACCTAAATATGCCTGGGGGGCGAATGGGGATGGAAATTCAATTGTTATTGTTGGAAAAGGCGGGTTTGCTTGGACTTTCTTTAGTCAGAGCCTTGTTCTGGTTTCTAAGCACACTGATCTAGATGGGTATTTTTATCATCTATAAGGTATATTTACACTAGAGAGTCTAAATTAGCGATCCCTGAGCTACAGATCTCCGAGAATCTACCATTTAGAGGTTATATTTAAATTAGAAATTTTATTTAATTTAAACCAAGCACCTGCAATGTCTCAACGTCATGAACGTATCCCTGTCTCTCCTCATGCCCCCACCCCCTTTGTCCACCCTTGATCATAAGCCCCTTGAGAGCAGGGACCTGTCTCAGTCAGGACTGTGTTCAGTGCCAGGCGCATTGCTGGCTTTCTCTAGATAATAGGGTGCGACCCTGACTCCGTTTGATGAGTCAGAACTGTCCCCTTAGTATTATTTATTATTTATTGGCTTTGGGGGGAACTGTTTACTTCCGTTTAAGTCAAGGTTTTGTCATCTACACCTTTGTTATTTTTCTTGCTGTGTTTATATCCAAACCTACTTGTGTAACCCTGGGCAGGGGCTGCTTTTCTCACCCAGGCAATGGGGTCAGTCAGTGGGAGCTCTGCCCGAGAAAGGAATCCAGCCTGAATGGGAGGACCACGTTCCCAAACTCACCTGGTGGCGACTGCACCTGATTCTTAAGCATCCGGTGGCGCCTAGTGGAAGAAGGTGGGGTGTAAACCCTACTGCAACCCATCCCTTCTGCAAACAACAAACCACAGAATTACAAGGCCAGCTGCTGCGGGCACAGAAATGTTATTTTACGGGCTAGATTCTGCTGGTTTTAGTCCTTGTATACTCTGGGATCTATCCGGGAAAAAACAAAAAGACAAACTGGGAATAAAAGATGGTGCAATAGCTACCAGCTACACAGCAATCGCCTCAGGAAATACATATTGTACCTACTGGCAGATCAGACCTTATGCCTGGGTCCGCCTCCCCCCCCCCCAATATATATAACAATACAGTACAATGCAGTAACACAGAGACATACGCTCCCAGAGAGGGGGTGATAGCTCAGAGAATCCACACAAAAAAAGACTCACAGCCCGACTTGAGCTGAAGAAAGAAACCAGGGAGTTTTAGAATGAACTTCTGTTTGGGGAAGTTTGACTAATAAAGGCAAAGCTAATCAGATAGTTATATGGAGCAGGGATCCACGTGAGCTTCAAATGGAGCTACTCCAGAGTAAGTGGGTTCTGGATCGCTTAGGGCCTAGGGAACTGAATTTTCTAACGGGTCTTTTTAAAAAAAGAAAACAAAGATACACTTGGCAACGTGTGAAATGCGGGATATTTATAAATAAACCATTCGACAGATTCAGTTCCCACTTAAAGCCTTGGATTTGCTGTTTAAAACACTTGTTCACAAGCTCACACAGAAATCTAGGGGAATGTTTCTCCCCAGGATTAAGGTAACCCGAACTAACTCGGTTTGTGCATTAAGCATTTAGAACGTGTTTGTTTGTGCGGGCAGGCATGTTTGTATGGTCTAGTTTCCCTGTGTATTGTCTAGATTCCCGATGAGAAAGGGCAAACAGCAGTCTTTAAAATATTCTCTGTCCCTTGTTTTGAAAAGCTGCATTATGTTCCGGCTAGTCTGGAACTTCTCTTTGTTCGGTTATGGGAGTGTCGCCCATTTTGTCCTGTGTACATGCTAACATTGGATAAATGTTAGTGAGAATACAGACGTTAGGAAAGATCCTTGTTGCTTTACAACAGCAGGCTTCCGCCACCCCGCCCCCGTTTTGAAATCACTTTATTTCCAAAATATTGATAAACGTGAGATGGATTATCTCCTTGTCAGATGATTTTCTTTGTGCAAATAGGTCTGGCCAGTGTTTTAAATGGCTCTTGACTGGCCCGTTACTGAACTCCCCGTTTTAACTTGAATCTGGTAAAGAAAAAACAAAACTTGCAGTTCACAGAGACTTTGTGTAGTAAGTTTCCAGGCTCACGTTATTAATTTTAATATATTATTTATTTATTTATTTATTTATTTATTTATTACTAATGCCAATAGGGGTGAGAATTGCAGGCAGGCCATCCGGTCTTGTTTTTCGTCTGCAAAGGTCCCTGAAGTGAAACTGACGCGGGGCACAAGTTGGATCTGCAGCCGTGTGCGCCCTTTGCGGGTGTCGCTGCTGCCTGACAGGCATTGTCGCTAGGGGCTTTTGCAGGCAGCCGAGCTCAGTTGAACCACGCGGGGTCTTGGCTGATCCTTGGCTGGTGTGACTTAGGGAGGGGAGTTTAAATGCCACCCCCCTCTCCCTCCTCCCACATCCCAGCAGTGGGATCAGCCAGCCCTTGACGTGGCCTGGAGCTGATTGGCCGGGCGGCAGATAGGATCTATGCAGCCAGCAAATTAAGGCGGAGGAGAGTGTGGGGCTGATCACAGTGGCCGCTCTTCTGCCCTCTGAGCAGCGCTGCAGGGACCCCAGCTGCCACTCTCTCCCACATACCCAGAGATCCAGCTCCTACGCTAACTGGGAGAGGATGACTGCAGTTTAACCCGATCCATCCGAACTGTCCCTCTTTCTGTTTGTGTCTGTCTGTCTGTCTGTCTCTCTCTCTCTCTCTCTCTAGCTCAAAGTTTGGCGTCCCCCTCCCCGCACCGCACAGAGCTTTGTGGTTCGCTGGCTCTGTGCTTTCCTCGGCTGCTTTCGCTTTCTGGGCTGGAAGGAGACTGGGGGGGATCAGTTTTAGGACCTTCTCTTGCTTGGTTTATTTAGGATTCGCTCCTTGATCATGGAGTACACAGCATCCCCCAAACCGCAGCTCTCTTCCAGGGCCAACGCTTTCTCCATCGCTGCCCTCATGTCAAGCGGGAGCTCAAAGGAAAAGGAGAGCGCAGAGAACACCATCAAACCCTTGGGTGAGTAAACTATTCTGCAGTGCTTACTATTTTCTCCTCCCCAGCCGCCCCGGAAGCATCGATGGGGAGAGTATCCAAATCACCGATCACCACAGACTTCCAGTACACCGTTCTTTTGGGAGTCTGAATCCAGGGTGGGGTGGGGGAGAGAAGAAACAAGGGATAGCAGCATGTAAACTGCCCAAAGAATTCTCAGTCCCTCAGCCGCGCGGCAGCTGAATTGAAAGTAGTCCCTATGCTACGCCTTGTGGCGCTCCGCTTTTCCAGTCTAAGGTGAAGCTTTGCCACCAGTAGCACCCAAAGTTCCAGCCAACAGCAGATAGATCGGTCCCTAGAAAGTGAGGTTTCCAGGAAACGAGGAGAGCTAATGAAACCGGGCTGGCAGTTCCTGTTTGACAATGGTCGCGCTCCACAAACCACCTATTGAGTTCAGTGGGGCTACTCCGGAGTAAATGCTTTGTGGATCCCGGCGATAAAGACAAGAAAGATTGTATGATAAGCTCCAGAATATCATTTTTTAAAAGTAAGATTATTTCTTGCCCGGAAATTATTGCCTAACTTTAATTACAAATGCAACAGAAATAAGATATTTTTAAAAGCAACGTTATCACTTATGGAATTCACCGCCTTAAAATGAAATTTTCATTCCCCACAAATGAAATTATTTTTTCTCCCTACATTAAATCCAATAGATTCCTCTCCCCTCCACATAGCTAAAACCTTCTCCCCAAACCCCCGTTATTGATGTCGTTTTCAGGCGAGATTGTTTCAAACACTAACCAGTAAAGCATTTTCTGAATTCCTCGCCTTTTAGTTCCATTGTTTATTTAACAAATTTTTTATCATTAATAGAAAATACGAGCCCCTAAAGACATTTTTCTCTTCACTCCCGTGAATGAGTGGGGAAGAGACCTTTTAATGTTTGTTTTATTTTAATTGGCTGTAAAAATTACCCTGACTTGGAAAAATAAAACACAACAGTAAAATATTTCTTCCCGTACGGTTGGAAGCTAGCAAAAATAATAGGGATAGGGAACTTAAAGTATTTTGGTTGCTTCACCCAGACATCTGTTGAGAAATTAGATCTGTTCTTAGGACAAAAATTGGCTAGACAACTTGTGTCTTTCAGTCAAATAGATCCACTCCAAGTTATTTAAACCGTTTCTTGACTATTAAAGTAACCCGAATGTAGCATTTCCCAACCATTTATTTCCTGGTTGTATTGCGTGGATATAACCAGGAGCTTGTAAGAAAATTACAAAAACACTGCATTTCTCCACAATTCTAAATTAATAGTATTTAGGCCAAATCTTTTAAATCTGATAGGAAAGTATAAAGTTTATTTAAAATCCTCCTTTGGTTCCTAATTATTAATCTGTACAAAACCTACTGTAAATATAGTTCCAGATTTAACTAGTCTTCTCTTAACTGCCCCCTACACGGCTTTTGCAAAAGTCTTTTGGAAAGTTTTGCTATTTACCTGCTCATCTTTCTTTTTCCGGTTTTGCCAAACGGTTCCGTTTACAGAGAACGTTATGTCGCAAACTAAATTATAAATTTAAGGGGCTGGGAGATAGATCGTCGCCTTGTAATTTTAGTCAGAGCGAGTCTGAGGATTCTTAGTGCAGGACAAGCAGACCGCTGCATTTACTTAGTTGCAAGAAAATAATAATGAATTAAAAACTCAAACTTAACGCCTGAGAGATCATTCTAATAGCGATCTTTCTTTGCATTGTGTGTTTTTCTTTTCTTTTTTCTTGAAAACGAATTCTTAAATCTTTCTTTCTAAAAAAATCTGTCAGATTTTCTAAGAAGTAAAATGGAAGTTTTGAATTGTCTAAGAAAAAACCACCAGCAGTATAAATTTACAGAATACCCCTCCCCTCTCCTCCCCCCCCCCCCCCAAAATATGAATTGTAGATCTAAAACAAAACGTCTGTCTCACACAGGATATCCTAGAGTCTACTTTCTAGAATAATGACTATGTACATTGACAAAGGCGACTGCTGCTTTCAAAAATATAGTTATAGTTTCCTTTTTTAAAGTGTAAGCGCTTTAGCGTAGCTTCTTGACGGCGATTCTGTGGCCATTCATGTCATTAACGACAAAAGAGAGCCAGCTGTATGAGAGTCCTCTATTCTGACCGCTCCGAATTTACTTTTGCTATTTACACCCTGTTTCCGGGAAGCTGAATTCACGTCTGCCCATGACTGTGCACTCAAGTTGTTTTCTTTTTTTAGGACGCTGATAATCGGAACAATTAGCAGAGTCCCCCTGCATTCAATCAAAGTGACTCGCGCACTCGAGAGGGCCCCTTATCAAAACTGGAGCCAAATGCTCCTGTTTTAATGAGAATTAGTCATCTTGTGGTCGGTGGCAACGTGACCTTTCCATTGAAATCCCCTATTAGCAGGAGCTATCGTGCAAACCACTTCTCTGAGGCCCTTAGTACCTGAATCTCTGGCCCGGAGAAGGTATTAAATATAGCCAACACCGGCTGACTCTGCCTTGGATATTTGTTACTATTAAGTTCCCAACAGGGTCAGGGCAGAAGGAGATGGGACGTATTGTAACCGGTGGTCAGCAGCAACCGTACCGGAGAGTCTCCTGGAGAGAGGCGCGCCCTCCGCTCGCCTTCCTCTCGCTTTTGTCCAGCTGGGCATTTCACAAGAAGCAATGTTCACCCCAATAGGAAACGGGGCTTGGCAATCGTTTGTAGCAGGAATGGTCGCGATCCACAACCAGAATGCCCCCACCCCGGTGACTACTTCGGAGTGAGTCGGGTAGGGCTCATGATGTGGCCCAGACGCCTAATCTCGATCACCCTGATTTTTCCAGAGTGCTTTGTTGGGTGGCTTTATTTTGAGATCCCCTTTGCTACACCGAAAAAAAAGAGAAGCTTTTTGTCTTTTAGCGGGCGGTTGCAGAGCACTTTCTAACAATCAAGCCGGTTACCTTGTCTCAGAGGGGTATCCCAAATTACAAGCCACTTTTGACCCTGCAGAGTACTTTAGATTTCAGCTGTGTTGCAGCCTGCGCGTCGATTTCACGTCTGCTTTCTAGACTAAGGACTTTCATTTCACTTCTGTTTTCCTGGTGGTCTTCACGCCTGCAGGACTGAGAGACTGACAGGACAGCCCCCCCCCCCTATTAAAGTAAATGAATGGGCTGAGGACTGCGCCCTCAATTTATACAGGAGGTTCCCAAACGGTGGGTTCGGACTGGGGAACACGCCATCTGAGGATGAAGTTGTGGCTCCACTGATCTGCATGTCTGTTGTTGTCTGGGCTCACAAGACTCTCTGCTACAGGCAGAAAGTTTGGGAACTGCTGGTTCATTTTCAGGGCCCGATCCAGGCAAATGTAGACTGTGTGACCGCACAGGACACCATATGTTGGAAGGGGGGGGGGCAGGGCTCGGTTCTCTGAATAAAATTGACAACATAAATACGAGAAGCAGTGGGTGGTTTAAAATCCAGGCCCATAGAGACGCAAACATGGGAAGCCCCAGCTTGTGGAGCCTCTGGTGTCCCCCCAATAGATGAGCCCAATGAGCAAACGAGAAATAACAGCAAACGCATAATATACAGACCCACAGGGAGTCTCAGCCCTAGAAGGGGATGGTCTGAGTAGCTGTGATGATCAAAAATTAATGACAGTAACATTTCCCTTTGTCTAATGGGTGAGGTAGTAGGTGTGCATCAAAGTTTCCTACGTTAGGAGGGCTCTCGCACCACGCTCGAACAAGGGGCCCCAGCTTCCCTAGATCCAGCACTGTTTATACTGAAGTAATGACTGTTTATTAGGCAGCGGCGGCAGCAACAACATTGTCACTCGGTCTCCTTTTCTCCCTCTCTCCCCTTCTAGAACAATTTGTGGAGAAATCTTCTTGCTCCCAGCCTCTGAGTGACTTGTCAAGCTTGGATTCTCATGGGGATTTCAACAGCAGCCCTTCCTCCCTCTGCACCGAGCCTCTCATTCCCACCACTCCCATCATTCCCAATGAGGAAATGGCCAAAATCTCTTGCAGCTTGGAGACTAAGGAGCTTTGGGATAAATTCCATGACCTGGGCACTGAGATGATCATTACTAAATCTGGCAGGTAAGGAATGGTAATAAATCTCCAATAAATCATACTTTGGCAGGGTAGGGGCCTAAAAGCAGAGGATAGAGGCAAGATGTCCTCCCCTAATTTGGGGTGCAGAGGACAGTCTTCTCCTTATTTGGGGGTTTGTGGGGAAACTTAAAGAGTACACTGATCCCTAGCACCAAACTGGGGTGGAACTGGCCCTTCCTCTGTTTTTATGTAATGGATCAGGGGCGGGTCTCTATCCCTCTCATTTTAGACTTTTTATAGGAGATTTGCCATCTCCCACAATGCATTGTTTTTGGTACCACCAGACTTTAAAAGTGACTTTTCAAGTAAATCCAGTGATTGAAAAGGGAAAAATAGAGATGGGATTTCCTGGGATGAAATTGACATAGAAACTACAAGTTAAACTGGAGGTTTAATCAAGGCTTGAATGGTAGGCTTGACAGGCTCTCCAAGGCAAGGCTGATCGAAAGCGACAGCATTTTTTTTTAATTAAAGAGATTGTGAATAACTTGGGCTATGGCTCTCTCAGGTGTGAAACAGAGGATGCTGGGTTTTTTCCTCTTTTTTTTTCTTCTTTTTAAAAGAAGAGACTTTCTCTAGATCACAAGGCTTCACTGTTGTTAGACAGCTAAAACCAGGTCTCTGGTCAACGCGACTCATGGTCATCATCCCAAATAAGATCATTTCCACTGGTTCTCAGACATTTCAGTATTACACTGAGAAGGTATTGTCACAGTCTTACCCACCAGGGGCATAGCTAGGTTGGAATGGGCCCTGGTGAAGAAGACAGAATGGGCCCCCGGACCCTTCTCCCAGTGACAGGGAATGCATCTGTACCAGGGAGCATGCCACCCCCACCCTTCATTTGTGGGTCCCCGTGCAACTGCACCACCTGTTCCGATTATAGCTAAACCATGGCTACCTGCTGATCATTTCTAGATTATTTAAAAAACAAACCCAACAAACCCCAGGATTGTTTAATTACAAATTTGAGTCAAAATTTACTTTTTAAAAAACAAACAAACTAATTTATTTCAAACTTTGCTCTTTGCTTTGTTGCAAATTATGTTAGCGCCCACCCACTCGTCCACAGAAGACTCACACTCCAGGGGAACCTCACATATCTTTAATTCTAATCCTGCCACAAGAAGGTCCTGGCTAGGGCATCTGGCTTGTTTGAGACATAGGCCATGGGGCTTCCTGCTAGAGTTCACTAATCCCAGGAGAAAGGTTCAGAAATGCTAAGCTGGGGTTTAGGAGACCCAGATTCTGCCACAGGCTCCCTTTGTGACCTTGGTCAAATCACTTTACAGCTCTCTCTCAACTTTCCCCTCTGTAATTGGGAATTATGGTACTTCCTCCCAGGAAATTTAATTTGGCACAATGGAGTTAAATACCTTAAGAGCTGTGATGAGTTTGGATGCTGCAGTTATTAGGGCCATAGAAATGCCCTAGGCGAACTGGCTGTCACATGATGATGTTGATGATGACTGATGACTGATGATGATGACTGATGATGGAGCTGAAGGCTTCAACCCACCCTTTGCAGCACACCAGAAAAGGGGTCCTGCTAACATCTAGCTGTCTCCTTACACTCATGCACAGAACAGGATCCTCCCTTCTGCTGCAGGGCATTTTCCACAGGACTGGGGACTTGTTCATTCTGATCCTTTGAGTAGATCAGGAGTGGGGAACTGCCAGCTTGTTTGCTGAATACAGCCCTAAACTGGTTTTTATCTTGCCCTTCTCCAGTTCCTGCTAGATCTGGCCCATGGATCCAAAGTCTGTCCTTATACACTGAAAGTGTGAGCTCAGGGGAAAAGAATGGAGATGAAGGCATGCATGTATAGGGGATGGATCCATGGCGCAAGACCATGACCGTCCCCAATCCTGAGTACAACCTCAACCAAAATACCAAATACCAATTTCTATCAGACCCATGGATTTTGTACTAATTATAAAAGTGGTCCTGCAAGAGGGAAAATTGTTTCCATCCCTGGAGTAGATGATGCTTCTAGCCATTAGCTGAGGCCCCAGCCTTGCAGCGCTAGGTGGGGTAGGATAACATTTCAGTGTGATATTGTGACTGAGGAAACATTTAATACATTTGAAATGACCTTCCAATATCCCTATAGTAGGTTTTAGGAAGAGGGTTCCCAGTTTGTGCCACCTCGGTTACAACTTAAAACACAGAAAGAAGCATCTCTCCAAAGGCCTGATCCAAAACCTCCAGAAGTCACTGGGGGTGCAATCCTCCCCCACTAAAGTCAATGGTATAGCTTCCATTGATTTTAATGGTGGAGGGTTGGATCTTTAGGGTTATTTACATTCTTTCCAATGTGTTTTGACCTAGTGGATATGGGGAAATTTTTCTGCTTGTGGGAAAATGCAACTGGAATCACAGAAAGTTGTATAGGCATTGGGTAATTTTGTACTGATTTGACTTCTGTTGAAATTAAAGACAAACATTCCAATTGTCTTAACTGAGCATAGGATCAGGTCCTTTCTCAGCAGTTAGGGAGGGTTCGGCATATAAAAGCCACTGAACTTGTAAGTGACAATAAATCAGAATAGTCAGTTTTAGTTGAGACAGAACTATGGCCCTTTTCAAATGGACGTCCTCACACATGTGTGCAGATGGGTGGGTGAGTCCATAAGAACGCCGTGGGTTGCTGCCGTTGGTGGTGGTGTGCCCATGGGAACACCACTGGCAGTGGATGGGGATGCGTGGATGGTCCCATGCTCCACCCATCTCCATACACCACCCATGCATGGAGCAACAGGCGCCAACGGCGGTTGCTCTGTGAATGGAGATGGGAAAGGGCCTAAGACGGTAATCGGCTGTTAACCAGCATAGTGTTATAATCTTTGCATTTGTGGGCTTGTGTTATAACTTCATAAGGCATGTGAATGTAGATTTTATATGTACATGCAACAAAAGATCTTGGAAAAATGATTTGTAATTTGAGAAATGTCATCATCTTCTGTTTGCTAATTGTGTGGGTGAAAAGTAATAATTCTCATATCAATTCACTATTTCAAATTAGTCCCAAATTTCTTCAGCAAATATTTCTTCACCTTACAAAGTGTAACAAAGGTGTTTTGAAAGCTGAAGATTGTATTTGCATGGTCAGGTGCCTAAGTGACCAGATAGTGCTGATTAAATTAATAATCTATGTATTTTGAATTGTATAGGCTTAAATTTTGTAACTTGGAAGTTATGCTTGTTTGTTAACCAGTATGAAACTGACTTCTGTCAAACATTGGATCTTAAAATTCACCTTTCACTGAATTCACATATGTAGTTATAGAAAGAATTTTTACAGAAATATTGATGGAAATATTTGTGCAATATTTTCCCAGCAATAATCCACAGGGGGGGGGGGAAATATATTCGAGTGTTTATAAAACCTAGTAACAGAAATAAAAATGATTACGCTTCAGTTATTCAGTGACCCTCACAGTCCCTTCCAACTCTATGAATTATTTGGTAGAAACAGATATAATTTTAAAAATATAGCATACAAATTTATAAATACGAATTTACATTTAAAATATAATGTAAATTATTTTTCAGGGATTATTTCAGTGGATATTTTATAGAGATGTAGATAGTTTTAAATCCCACCAAACAGAAGTATAGATATATAGGAAGAAATAAACATACTAGGTGGCAATTATTCTGATTATAGGTGAACAAACTCCTGGTGTTCATGTACAAATCCCTTCACAACCTGGCTCCCCCTTATTTCTCAGCCCTAGTCCTGCACGCACACTTCGCTCCTCCTCTTTCCCCTCCCTCGCTCTCCCTCGTCTCCCCTGTGCCCCTCACCACCTTGGTCCCTTCACCCTTGCTGCCCCCCACGCCTAGAACTCACTCCCTCTCCACATCCGCCTTGCCCCCTCCCTCCGCACCTTCAAATCCCTCCTCAAAACCCACCTCTTTCTCGCCACCTTTCCCGACGCCTGCTAGAACTTGCATTCAATATTTACTGTCTGCCCTCCCCACAGACTCCTGCCTAACTGCAACCAAGTCAAGTACGTGCACCTTGTTGAATGTTATTTATCCCGTGTCTCTCCCTATGTCCCCTCTCCTTGTCTCCCCCCTCTGTGTTTATTAGATTGTAAGCCATAGGCAGAGACTGCATCTATCTTATTGTTCTGTAAAGCACCAGGTACATTGCTTGCGCTATACAAATGCTTATAATAATAATAATAATAATTAATAATATCGCAAAGGCCACGACCTAGGCTGTTTTTACATGGATCTGTTCCCCCGCTCGGTGTTCGGGTGGGTGTGCACGGGTGGGGTGATGACAGGCATCCATGTATACAGTTGGTGGGGGTGGGGGGATGGGTGTCCACTCAGTGTTTGCCCATGTGAACACTGAGTGGGATGGGTGGGGTGCATGCGCATTCCCGCGCACTAGCCACCTCCACCCATCGCACCGGAAAACTGGAGGAGGCTCCGTGGGTGTAGGTGGGTGGATATGGGTGTAGTTGTGTGTGTGTGTCTGTGTAAACAGACGCCCACCCACCACGGCTAAACACCCATCCTCCCATCCACCTCCGTCCATGTAAAAAGGGCCCTAGAAAGCACTTTCCTTGTGGGCTTCAATGGAGCTCCTTAAAGTAAGTGTTTGTGGATCCCATCCGTGTTTTGCATTCCTGAATATTATTTTCATGTTCAGACCACCTTCCAAATAGATATTTGCACCTGAAACAAGATTTGTGTATTCGTTTCTTTGGCTATTTCGGTCCGTTATTTTGGTCCAAAGTTATGGTTCTGAAATATGGTTCTGGAATATCTGAAATAAATAAATGAAGCAGAAACAAATAGTTATTCACATCTGCTTTCTTCAAGTGAACTCAAAGTGGTGAAATCTGATGGGTATATTTATTTCTGGAATTATTAGTTTCGACTCTAATTTTGATCAAAGCTTCAAAAAGCCTTGTTCCTGTTCTCCACACATATTGTTTCTTTGCTAATTTGCCCCTCTCTCTCTTTTTCAGGAGAATGTTTCCTACCATTAGGGTCTCCTTCTCAGGGGTGGATCCAGAGGCCAAGTACATTGTGCTAATGGATATAGTTCCCGTGGACAATAAGAGATACAGATATGCCTACCACAGATCCTCTTGGCTGGTCGCTGGCAAAGCCGACCCTCCCCTGCCTGCAAGGTTTGTCTGCTTGAGAGCTAATCCTTTTTTCCTGATAAAATACCTGCTAATAATCTCAATTCAGTTTGCAAACAGTGCTCTAACAGCCTGTAGTCATGGCAATCCATGGCAAATTACCTACTGACTTCAATGATACAGGTTCAAGCCACATTTTTTTTTACATGTGCCAAATGTTATGCCAGAGATTCTCAAGGGGAGCAGGATTTGACTCACCAACCAATTGCAAAAATAACCATGTCAATCCAAAAAGAATCAAGCCTTTTGAAAAGGCATTCATTTCCTTCTCATTATGATTCCTTCCGCCCAGTTTTTCTGATTGCAAAGCAATCCAAGGAGCCGCAGCAGAGTGCCAGTAGAACTATTAAATTACAGTTGGTGCCAGTTTTAAAACAGCATCATTTTCTAGTAGTTGATTAGATAATACATTACAATTGCAATCCACCAGCCTCTTTCTCTGAAATAAACCCATTAAAATCCATAGGGTTAGTGGATCACGGACTAAAAAAGTAAATCGGGGTGGGGAAACCTTTCCCTCCCAGGGTTCACCTTGAAAATTAGTGCAAGCTCTACGGGCCGCATAAAAGTTGGGGATGGGGATGCTTAAGTGGGGACACTCAGGCAAAGGAGGGTCCAGATCATGGATCTCTGCCATGGATCCGTCCCCTGTCCTTCTGCACATGCCCTCATCTCTGCTCCCTTACCTTGAACTTGCTCTTTCACTGCTTTGGTGGGGGGGGTGGGGGGGTAGGAACTGGATCCAGGGACCAGATCATCCAGGAACTGAAAAGGAGCCAAATAAAAACTAATTGTGAGTTGCACTTGGCCCCCGAGGCCTGAGGTTCGTCACCACGGATCTAAATGTTTGCTCCCAATAGCTTTGCTATGTTGGAGAGAAAGATATGGTGCACACATACATGTTTCGCGTATGCATATCTAATTCATTTTTCAGAAAATTCAAAACATCTGAATTTTTTTTTAGGGGTGGGTGGAATTTAAATCTGTTTTCTACATTGACCAATACACCATACAGATGGGCAGTGCTGCTACTGTGGTAATAGTAATAGCCCAATAGCAGTGCTGTCCAGTCTTGTGCAACATACAGCGCTGAAACAAAGGGCCTTTTCACATGGGTACCCCCCCCCCCCATTGCACACGTGCGTGAGTGGAGCATCAGTAGGAACGTCGCAGATTGCTCCCGGCGGTGGGGGGTGCCCTTGGGAACACCATCAGCAGTGGGTGGGGGGGTGTCCGTGCTCCCACACTCCACCCATCTCCACCCATCACCCACACATGGAGCAACGGGCTCCAATGATGGTTACTCAGTGGGTGGAGATGGGTGTGCACCCCACCTCCACCCACCGCAGGCACGCAATCATCCCCCTACCCACCATGGCCCGTTTGAAAAGGGCCTACGTGAGTAAAGTACCTATACTGAAGCCACCTAAATAACAAAGTGGCCAAAATATCAAAACAAAACAAATGAAATAACAAATATGCAAATATCGCGTCTAGCCAAGATTTGCTCAGATATTCATCTGCGTATCTGAATATGTGAACAATCTTCGCAAATACATTTTCCCATATTCATTTCAGTTCTAATTGTAATAAATATGGCTCAATAATGAGCTAATTCTGGATTATGTCAGCTTCCATAGCTGTGGTGCATAGCTACATTTCTGCACTTATGCTTTAGCCAGAGACCCATTTTCACTGAGATTTCTTCATTGGTGGCAATGGGGGAAACACAGCGAAGGGTCCTTCCCTGTCCTTAATTTGTCTGATCACTTGCACACATGCCTGAGTCCCATTGTCTCACTAGCACTTGGGACCTGATCCGTACTCCATTGAAGTCAGTCGCAGTTTCTCCTTTGACTAAGCCCTGAATCACCTTGTTATGGTGAAACACTTTCTTCAGTGCTTAGGGCCTTGATTCTGCATTAAGATGTGGGAGTGCAAGGGCAGAGCTAGGTTAGAATGGGTCCTGGTGCAGAAGTGGAACGGGACCCCACGCTCCCCCTCGCAGCAGCAGGAGATGCCGCTGCACTAGGGAATGTCCCTATTATAGCGGCACCCATGTGTGAATGGACCCTTGTGCATGCATGGAAAGCCAGTGAAGTACTGAGGCTTCCTACTGGCAGGTGATTTGCATGTATGGATGGTTCTCAGTATAGAGTCAAGGTCTTGTATATGACAGTGGCTAGGCACTGGTAGGAAACATGAAGGATTTTGTTTGCACTTACGTAGCTAAACTCTGTTCACCTTCTTCATGAAAGTAGTCCTCAAGTTTAAAGTCATCAAGTCGCATTGTCTTTTCATGTATGCTATGCAGCTAAAAATCTATATGGGTGAAAACAGTAAGTATGCTTGATAAACAAAGGTACATTAGATATATCCACGAGTTCAGATTGAATTTCCTGGTATTTTTTTCCTCCCAAGAAACAAAGATTACAAATGTAGATTAAAGGCATAGCACTGTAGCACAAATGGCTTTAGGGGCGTAACTTTTGTCATCCTATTTGCAAAGCACATGGTTCATTTTGGCAGCCCTTTTTCAATTCTCATTATCGTATTGGTTTTGTGGCTACTTAATACAGAGCAGAGATTCCCAAGATTTTACCTGTGTGGCCCTGTTTGGAGGATTAAATATATTCCTGTGACTCCAGGCAGGCAGCACTAAAGATATACAAAGTATGGCAAATAGCCAATCAGGCTTGTCACCTCGTCTGCAGAAGGTTTGACGACTCTTGGGGTCACGATCCACAGTTCGGGAACCTCTGACATATGGTATCTAAATATAGAAATACGTCCAAGAATCCATTATGTGAATTGTAAGGGATTGCTCTTGTTTCTCTTGAATTTGGTAGGATAATTCTTACTGGGTGTTTTTAAAATGAGCAAGGTGATGAGTGTGTGTGTGTGTGTGTATGTATGTGTTTGTGGCCACAATGCGGCTCTGTTGCGGAGCACCCATGCAGGTGGAGTGCGTGGGGAGGGATTCAAACAGGTGGCTCCCAGAGTAGTTACCCCAGCCACAGAGACAGCCCCCACGCACTCTCCCTGCCACGGACCATGGGGAAGGGGAGAATGCACCGCAAGGCTGACCTTTGCAAGTGACATATCTCTGGTGTGAGTGCTGGCGAACCTGGGCTCTTTAGTACTCCCAAACCGTTCTTATGGTTTGCAACAGTCACTTCCTCTACCCACAGTGCCTATGAGCAGCTTACCTGTTTACTGGTGTGGCTGGCTGCTGCCGTTCATACGGGCAAGGGCTCCGTGGCCACCCGTTGCCATGGAGCTATTTGGCTTGCCCCGCATGGAGCATTCTGCGATTTCCTGGCAGAGTTCTGTGCATGGCCATGAGTGGGTGCACAAGGGTATACATCCGTCTGCTCTATCTTCAGATGGGTGGTTGGCTTTATGGCTCTGGGATGGCCATGTAGAGTAGCATCTCGTAGTGAAAACACCCATTGACGGAAAGAGCAGTATTAAGCCCTACAAACATGTTATCATTTTATGAACCTAGACCACAATCCTGAAACCCTCTATCCACAAATAGTCCCTTTTGAAGTCAATGTAATTACTCAAGGTTTTAGAACTCTGGTCTTTGTGCCTAGGACAGAGGTGGGGTACCACCAGCCTGAGGGCCAAATTCAGCCTATGTTTTTTTTAATTATTTGGTCCCTCTCCAGTTCTTGGAACTGGTCCATAAATTCAGTTTCTACCCTCAAGTGCTGAAATAGACTGTTTTCACACAAGACACTCTCCGTTCCCACCCACCCACTTCTTTTTATGTATTTTGTGTATTCTATTTCTGTTGATATGGTTATAATTTGGCCAAATGGCCATAAATAAAATCTATTTATCTATACATGTTGCAGGGCTGCAGTGTTGCCCTATGGGTGCCCTATAACATGTATAGAGGGTGGGAGATGGGTGGGTAGTGGGTGGAAAGTGTCTTGTGTGAAAACACCCATAGTGAGTTCAGGAGAAAAAATCGAAGATGAGGGCATGCACTCAAAACTAGGAGAAAGATCCATGGCATGAATCTAGAATATGCATCCTCACCCCCAGCTTCAATCTCACCTACAGAGTTTGTACTAATTTTTAAAGTGGTCCATGAGAGGGAAATCTCCCCCCTTCTTCCCCTCCAGCCTAAGGACTGAGGACCTACTGTGGTAGTGAGTTACCATACAGTCAAATAGTAAATGACAGCCCCAGCTCTGTATTCCTCATGCTTTAGTGGATGTAGTTTTTCCCTGTTTAAAATACTTATTTTTCTTTTGTATAAATAATATTACAATTTACTATTTGTGTACCTGCTGAAAAACAACAAGGAATTGATCAATTTGTACTTACTCTGTTTTTGTACACTTGCTCTGAAGCATCTGGAACTGGTTGCTGTTGGAGACAGGATGCTGGGCTAGATTAACCGTTGGTTGGATCCAGTGTATGGCACTACTTACATTCAGTAAGGGTGCAACCAGATGAGCTGCAAGGGCCCGATCCCTGCATGGCCCCGTGGTGGGAAATCAGCCCCACCACGCTGCAGGGCCAGCACAGGGATCTAGGCACAAGAGCATGGGGAAGCCATGTGACTTGGCCCATCTCAAAGCTGAGGCATCGCTCACAGGAACAGCCACCTGACCCTGCCTCGCCTCCCTCCCCCAGTCCAACTGAGAGCTGACCCCTGGCTGTGACATGGCCACGTGTGATGGGTGCTACTGCCCGTCGCTCATGGCCTGCAGCCTTGTTCTGAGCGTAGCGAGGTAAGCACGCCAGGCCAAATGACTTGCCCCATCTTGGGCAGCCTTGCCCTACTCGGGGTAAGGCTGATCCGCGACATGTTCTCAGGATGCATCACTGAGCAGCCGGCTGCGTGGCCCACAAAGGGGGCAGGGCAAGCATCTGGCGGGCCCTGGGCACATGAGCCACTGCATTGCGTGGCTTGTTTTCCCAGGGTGGGGTAAGGCTACCCAAAGCGTAGTAGCCTCTCCAGCCCTTCTCATATGACTGCACCCCAAGACTGATACCTATAACATTAAATTGTTGATCCCACAAAGATAGATACGTAATTTTTCTGATGTGAGCAGTTGCACTGAAATCCTTGGGGCTATTGGCATGAGTAGAGCCAGTGGTCTGGCTAGGTTGGAATGGGCCCTCGTACAGAAGGTGGAATGGGATCCCCTCCTGATACCCCTCCCAGCTACAGGGAATGCCACTGCTCCAGGGAACATGGGCCCTGCAGGCTTGTGGGCCCTGGTGCACTGCCTGTCCCTATTATAGCTACACCATTGAGTAGCCATGTGGATGAGCCGCATGTGGATGAGCCATGTAGATCTGTAAGCTTTTGTTTTACTAGAAAAATAACTTTCCACGCTAGAGCCACTGTACCTGAAATAAACAACGATGATGTGCTACCATCGGAAAGCACAGCCGTTCCAGGCATCTCCACCGCAAGTAACAATTAAATCCTTTTCTTTCTGCTGTCAGCATTTGACAACAACTTTGTGACACTGCAAATCCCTGAATCAAAACACAATTCAAAAACCCCTTTGTAAAACCTTTAAAGTGCTTCCAGGGATACAATAGTCTTTCAAACTGTGTTGTAGAAAAAGCTTGAAAGAAATACCAGCTTTATGAGTCCCAGCATGTACCTAGATGTTGGACCTTCCCTCTTTTATTTCCATTTTTACCCTGACACAAAGTGTTGATTAATTTACTTATCCACTCTAACCAACCTGGAATCAGCACAGTTAATGCACTTGTAGCATGCTCAAATTTCTGCAATCAAGACATTGCATTTACATAAGAACATAAGAAGTGCCATGCTGGGTCAGACCAATGTTCTATGTAGCCCAGCATCCCGTCTTCTGATAGTGGCCACCTTCGGTCACTTCAGAGAAATCCAGGACCTAGAATTTATTCTGATCCCAAAGAACCCTTCCACAAAATGTCTGTGCTTCATTTGGTTCCCCATAAATCCTGAGCAGTAGGGCAACAGTAGTTCAAACTCTGGTGACCCCCACCCCAAGTACTGACCCTGTTTATTTTAAAGACAAAACAAAAAATGAAGTCTATCACACTTATTTATTTATTTATTTTGATTTTCTTACATTTATGAGTCGCCCCATATGCCTACGGCATCCCGAGGCGACGTACAATTAAAAATTCATATAAACATTTGTTTCTTTAAAACATCCAGGGATAAGAAAAATAAAAAAATAAGGGCGGGGAGAGTAAAAACCCTATCCCACCCTCCCACCCTCCCCAGAGGCCTGGGCGAACAGCCAGGTTTTACAAGCCTGCAAAAATGTTCCGAGGCTTGGGGCCAGGTGAGCTTCCTCCAGGAGAGAATTCCAAAGACGCGGCCCGGCCACCGAGAATGCCCTCTCCATCGTGGCCCCCCACTTAACATGGGGGACCTCCAGGAAGGCACCCCCGGCAGACTGAAGGAGCTGCTCTGGGGAGCGGAGGGCGAGGCGGTCGCTGAGGTATGAGGGGCCAAGACCGTGAAGGGCCTTACAGATCATTACCAAAACCTTGAACCTGGCTCGGCACGCTATTGGCAACCAGTGCAGAGTCCGGAACACAGGTGTTATGTGGTCCCGATGACCCATCCCCATCAGAAGACGGGCCACCGCATTCTGCACTAGCTGCAGCCTCTGAAACAGGAACAAGGGCAGCCCCATGTAGAGCGTGTTGCAGTAGTCCAGCCTTGAGGTGACAAAGGCATGGATGAGGGAGGCCAGGTCTGGCCTGGAGATGTATG
>QEPC01014266.1:1159014-1188967 GCA_003113815.1 Sphenodon punctatus | reverse complement strand
ACATCTGAGTATCATCAGCATATTGGTGACATTGCACCCCGAACCCTCTCACGACCTCCCCCAAGGGCTGCATATACACATTAAACAATAGCGGAGACAGAATAGAACCCTGCGGAATGCTGCAGGACAAGGCGCGCAGGCAAGATGTTTCAGCTCCCAACACCACCCGCTGAATTCTCCCCGAGAGGAATGAGCGGAACCATTCAAGAACAGTCCCGTCCAGACCCCCTAGGTCACGCAACCGTCTCAGCAGCAGCCCATGGTCCACGGTGTCAAAAGCGGCCGAGAGATCTAGCAGGACAAGAAATGTAGAACGTCCATCTCCCGGTGGAGATCATCGACCAAGGCCACCAACGCCATCTCAGTGCCATAGCCGGGATAGAACCCAGATTGAAAAGGGTCTAGGAAACCGATGCTATCTAGTTGCGCCTGGAGCTGGATCGTCACTGCCTGCTCAATAACCTTCCCTAAAAAGGGAAGGTTAGAGACAGGTCGGTAGCTGGCGAGTGCGTCCGCATCCAATGATGGTTTCTTCAGCAGGGGGTGCACCACAGCCTCCTTGAGTCTGGGCGACATCCTCCCCTGCTGCAGGGACGCGTTAACCACTCTCGCCAGCACCGTCCCCAATGTCTCCCTAGAGGCTTTCACCAACCAGGCTACAGGAGATCTGAGGCAAAGAAATATTTTCAAAGGTTTATTTTTGCATTTCCAGATCTACAATCCTGCAAAATCCCTGCCTGTTATTATTTACATAACACTTTCAGCGTTCAAAGTGTTTGACAATCTTTATCTAGTTTACCCTCACAATCACCCTGTGATGTAGATCATTATTATTCTCATCTTATAGATGGAGAAACTGAGGATGAGAGAGAGAAAGTGACTTGCCCAAGGTTACCCAGTGAGCTCATGGCTAAGAGGGGATCTGAACTCTGGTCTCTGTGATCAGTGGTATGCTTTGACAATCGGGCTGTAAACAGGGAGAAGGTATGAGCATAAACAGCTCACTAATTAACAAACCCAGAAAAAGGCAACATCATAAAGAAACTATAAGACTAACTGAAAACTTTAGCTGCAACAAAATGTTGCCTAAAATCTGAAATATCCCATAATAAATTTACATCAGAATATGACCCTTGAACCTTCACAGATTGAACCAGACTCTCATGAGTCTCCAGCCATAATGTATGCAACCTGCCCAGTGACTTCACTGGGAGTTTTGTGTGCTCCAATAGAATGTATAGGTTTATTTTTCTAATCTGCTTTGTTCTGTGGATAGTCACAATATCATGTGTTCTCTCTGCAGCAAGAGATCATTCCAGAAGTGAGCAAATTGTAGCTTTAGACTCTTTGACCCCCATTGTAGTAAAGGATGCAGCTCTCAGGATTTGGAAACTTTGCCCACCCCTGGGCTATTCTATTTAATTGAGTTCTCCTCTGGTTTATGAACTCATATCTGGCCATAAGAGGAGTTTGCAGATTTGTACAGTTCAGACTTTTAACTGTACACCTACGCATGGAGTAATGGGTGCCAATGCCAGATGCTCCGTGCGTGGAGATGGGTGAAGTTGGGTGGGGAGCCGTGGGAACATACCCCCACACACCACCCACACACCATGCCGCCCACCCATCCCCCCACGCACCTGCGTCCATTAGAAAAGGGCCATACACTCTTGCGGGATCCAAATCATGTAGCAAATGTGTAGACCTCAAACCACATGGGAATAACCTGTAAAATATAATTTGAAAGCAACTGAGGTATACTGGAAACAGCAGAAGGAAAAGCAAATCAACCCATGTCCAGTATTGTGCCTTAATATGCACAAGCGATGTTGAAGTTATAGTTTCTTGCTGTAGATTTCCTGCAAAGAATCCAGCCAATGCTTAGTTCCATAGCTGTGGCAATGTTACCTCTGTAAGTATGTGTGTGATTCAAGCTGATGTATACCCACCAGATAAATTCAGAATGGACTCCTTATGTTTCTCTCTTTCACCTTAGTACCCACAGAATAGCAATGTGTAATGTGTGGCTGTAAAACCTTTCCTTCTGTAGGCCACTTTGAAAATTACTAGGAGTTCCTTGGACCAGAGAGGATATGGGGGCAGAGATACTCAAGGGGTGTACTTAGGATGGGAGAATGGAAGCGAGGGTTCTTGTAATTGATCTCTGCCACAGATCTATCTAATGTCCTTGTGTGCATGCTCTCATTTCTGCTTCCTTCCCCTGATCTCAGTCTTTCAGTGCTTGAGGGTAGTGACTGGATCCATGGGCTAGTTTGAGGATCTGGAAAGGGGCAGGGGCAGCCCTATATTCAGGGCTGTCAAGCAGTGCCACACACGTGCCTTGGTCCTGGAGTCCTGCTGCTGCACTCACCAGCTGGCTGGGCTAGTTTTACTCCCATGGCTGGTGGCAGCGGCTCTGCTCAAATTGGGTCAGACTGCAGCAGCACTGTCATTCCCTCCCCCCAAACTGTGCTTTGCGCATGCAAGAGGACTGGAGATCACTCATTCACACACACACCCCACCACGCACCTTCCTGTTTGATGTGTGTCCCCAACCAGCCGGCGCTGGAAAGGGGCCAAATAGAAAACATTCACAGTCCAGATATGGCTCGCAGGCTGGACGTTCCCCACCTGTACTGTAGGGTAACAGCACCAATATGACTCTAGAGCCGCTCTTCAGCCATACATCTCCAACTGTATATTGACTCTGGTAACAGCTGCTGATAATCTGTTAAGAATGACTCTCTGTGATTGTTGTAGACTAGGATGTGGATGCTGTGTTGGTTCCAAATACAAGTGAGACAAAAGGTGCTTTTACATGGATCTCACCCACGCGTTTGCTCCGCCTCAGACCCAGGCAGGCCATCTGTTTAAAGGTGGCCCGCCAGATCTACAGGCAGAGCAGAGGTTGGACACCCCCACCAGTGGTGCTCCAGAACATGCCAGAGTACCGCAAGTGGATCGGGCCACCCAAACTTGGGGCACCGGCTGGAAGCAGAGCTGTGGTCTGTCTATTCAGTGGACGGCCGCTGCAGCTCTGCTCCTGGCCGGGGGTGGTCATAGAGTTGCGTGCAGCAGCCTAGGGCAGCGGCTGATCCACCTGCAGCTCTGTGGTGTAGGGTGGAGGCGGGATGCTGCGTGGGAGGACTGTGGGCCGCAGCAGTGCTGGGTCCATTTAAAATGAACCCAGGCAGGGCTGCAATTGGGCAGATTGAAGGGTACACCCATTGAACAGGTTCGTGGGTGAGCACCTCCAACCAAAGATGAGACCTGCTTTTGGTACCTTCTTCCTGGCTCTGAGTCTCCAGATGGGAGGGATGTAAGGAGTGTGAGAGAGGGGGAGAGACTGAAGACACTTAGGCCGTTTTTAGACGAGTGCGACGGCGCTTGTGCTTGTTTTCAAAAGAGCCGGCAGTCCGTTCTACATATGACACTGCTGCCGAAAAAGCGCATGCGCCGGCGATGCACATCCATTTCTGTCCGCGTATGACAGACCTCGATTGCCGACCCGGTCAGTTCGCGTCCGGAAATGGATGCGCATCACTGGCGCATGCGCTTTTTAAGTGGCAGCGTCACGTGTAGAACGGACTGCCGGCTCTTTTGTATAACAAGCGCGGGCACCGCCGCGCTTGTCTGAAAATGGCCCTACACAAACACCAGTAACTGGGGGAAGGGCAGCCTGTGTTGGCTTCCCCATGGTTGCTGTGCTGTGCTGTGCTGTGCTGTGCTGTGCTGTGCTGTGCTGTCAGAAAGGATTTGCTGTGCTGGCAACCCTGTACATTGCAAACTTTGTGTATGACTATAAGCACAGCAAATCCCCTCTGACAGCACCCAGCAGGATCTGGGTTTCATGTGAATGTGTCCAGACTATGAGAATTCATGCATACAAGTGTGTGTGTGTAATCCTGTCCTCACTGAAGTCAACGGCTCAGCTCCCATTGGCTTTAATGGGGGAAGATTGCACTCTGAAGATTTGTGTGAGTATGTGCTAGTGAGGAATGAAGTGTTCATTTAGTGATTGTGAGTACATTAAAAAAAATATACAGTACATTTCCTTGACTTCTTGATTATGTACTAATCTTTGTTGGTTTCCGGGATCATGGGAAAATTTAAGTCACCAATGGGATCACATAGACAAAAAGGCTAAGAATCACTGTACAAGTGTATCCCTAAAGTAAGTCCATTAAAGACAGTAGACCATGTCAACTGGAGATTGGGCCCAGTTTTTAAAATGGAAACTGCAGACAACTAGGAAAATCAAATCATTTAAACTTTGCTGCAGTTCATAGGAAATCATTGCATTTGTGTAGCCCAGGATCTGCAGTTTGTTTTGAATACAACAAAAAAAACACCTCATGCTATGTAATCTTTGTGATTTTCTTTGTTCTCCCATATATCCTAAGCAGTGAGGTTCGAACAATCCATACTGATGGTGGGGGAAGCATAGCTCTGATCCCTAGGTCCTACCCAATTCTGCCTGTTTTTAAAAACCATTTTAAAAAAGCTAAAAAAATTATATCAGCCCCCAAAGCTACCAGAGATCTAGGACTGGAGTCTCTCTCTCTCTCTCTCTCCCATGAGCCATGCAGCACCCACTCATTGCCACTCACTGCTGAGAAATCTGGAATGCGCTGTGTGGGGCAAGCCAAAAATGTGCATGGCAACGGGTGCCCACACATCCTCCCCTGTATGAACAGGAGCAGCCATCCATGCCGATCTGCCACTCATAAGCACTGTGGGCAGAGGACACGGCCTTTGCAAGTCACAGAAATAAGTGCTGGGGAGCCCAGGTTCCTCAATGCCCATGTCTGGGACATGTCAATTTCAAAGGCCAGTCTGGCATGCTTCCCTTCTCCCATGGTCCATGCCACGGTAGCCACGCTGGGAACCACCTGTTAGAATCCCTCCCCATAGATTCCACCACTCAGTGCCGCCACCCCCCACCCCCCGCGTTGGCTTGCTCGTTTAAAAACACCCTCTCTGCCACGCTGTAATGGAGGCAACCAACCCCTAGGTGGCCTTGAGCCTAGGACCCTGCTCATGGTTCCACCTCTTCCTGGTTGTTACTCTTTCTGGCTGACTGGTTGTTCTTGTTCTTCTTTGTCCTAGGGGCTGATGATGTATCTCCACCACAATCATCTCTCCTTGGAGAATAGCTCTTATTGTTAGTCCCCATACACACCTTAGCAACAAAGCACAAAAATGAAGGGAGTGAACTAGTCCCTTCTTGTCAAACATGGCGGAAGTTTGGATTTCCATGATCCCAGTTAGCACTTGTTAATTAAATAAATGAAATGATTTTTCATTTCAACCCATTGTGTTGGACTGTAGTCTTTAATCCCTTACTCAACCTTTGTCAACCTTTGTCATCCGAACTAGTGTGTGATTTTGTGCAGCTTAATGTTAATAACGGGGGGGGGGGGGAGGGAATCAGTTTTATCTGGGCTCCCTGATTATTCCTCTGACTACCCTCATGCCTATCTCCTTGAGCCAGAGTCATTGTTATTTTAAGCACTAGTTAGGGCAGCTGCCAGGAGACATGATCAATCTTTCATTTGAAAATGACATAGCAGCAAAATGCTTAATAATAATCTGAAATGGAGACATTGCCTATCAGCTAACTAGATAAAAGTACCCTTATAGTTATATAAAAAAATGATAGGCTCAGGGAATGATAAAGTTATTATATATTTCACTGAACGAAGAATTCACTTGTGTTCTCTACTCTGTTTTAGACACAGCTCTGCCAGATAAGGAGGCAGAATACCTGTGGGTGGAGTCTCTCTCGCGAAGGCCCTTTTCAAATGCGCCGGCGATGCGGCGGGGGGGGGGGGAGATGGGTGGATGCTGCGGCAGGGGGACTGCCCGTTGCATGGACACCCACCTATCATCATGCACAGAGCATCCACCATTGGTGCTCGTTGCTCCGTGCGTGGGCAATAGGTGGAGTTGGGTGGAGCACGGGCGCACATATTACGTACGCACCCTCACCCACCCGCTGCGGTGATCACCCGAATGCACCCCCACCCCGCGCACACCGGGTGTGTGTCTGTGCAAAAATGGCCTAACACACCTTAGTGGGAAACATCCAGAAAGTTAGCAGTGGGCTGTCCTCTCCTTTCCTTTTGCTTTATTGATAAATCTGTACACTTGAGATTTTCCACAGAGATGATGGCAAGTGGTAACCCTTTCTCCCCAAATATTTCCCATTACTCCTTTTGCTACCCCACCCACTGGAAAAATAGAAACAGCCCACTGACAAACACTGACAGTAAATTAGACCTGAAATGAATATCCGTGGTGAATATCCTATCCAACAAATTTGGCCACTTTAAATTGTTTCCAGCAAAACAGAGAGGAACAGATATTCAGTTCTGTTTTATTTCTTCATTTCAGTTTTTCTGGTCAGATATCTGAGTTATTTTGGTCCTTTCATTGTGGTGCATTCAGTCAAAGAATTAAAATGACAAAAAATTTCAAGTATCCAAAACAAAATATCCTGAGAAACAGATATAGGTATTTTATTTTGACTACCCAAAAATGGGAATAATATCTGTGCATATGGAATTAGCTATTCATTCCAGACAGCTCTAGTCATATAATGAATTATGATATAGGCTTTTTTTATACAGGCCGCGGATGCGGGGGTTATCGGTGGGTGTGCGGCAGCATGGCTGGTGAGCGTGGGGGGCAGTGCACACAGGTGCACACCAATCCCTCCCCCCTGCATCCCCACTCATGGGGTAATCTCCATTTTGGCCAATTGCTCCGTGAGTGGGTGATGGGTGGAGGTGGGTGTGCATGCGTGTTTCGTGGGAGCGTTCACGCATACCCACCTGCCGCAGGATTTACACAGGCGGCACCTACTCATGCTCATGCAGCGGATCTGCGTGGGCATGAGTGGGTCTGTCTCATGTAAAAAAGGCCTTAGACCCTACTGTTTCAGTATTGGTATGAGTTCAGACATTGTTTGCACTTATACAAGTAATTATGTTGACATTAAATTTCCTCATTCTATAGTCCGGGTAGCAAAATTCTTGCTTCCCCCAATAATGGGCTTCACCCCCACCCTCCTTGCTCACCGAAGCTAATTATTATAGTATAACCCCTGACTTTAGAACTCAAGAGACTAGTGAGGCCATTAAACAACCTGAAGCCTGGCTATGGTGTCTGTTTGGATGCATGATGTATTATACAGGAAATGCCATTATGCAGCTCCATCCATAAGACTGCTGTGTTGTTTGGTTTTCAAGGTTGTATGTACACCCAGATTCTCCATTTACTGGAGAGCAGATCCTAAAGCAGATGGTATCGTTTGAAAAGGTGAAACTGACCAATAACGAACTGGATCAACATGGGCATGTGAGTATTACAGTATGTGGTAAGGGAAGGGTAAACTATTGTGGTGTTGAATGGTACTCAATGGCAAGGCTGTTGGCACGCTGATCAGCATCGGTACAGCTTGGCAGGGCGCTGAGACACTAATTTTTACAGGTGGCCTTTCCACATCACACTGGAGAAATACCCAAGGATATTAACATGCAGCAGGCTAAAAATAAACAAGGGGAAGTACTTTTAGCACAAAATACCATTCGTCTTTGGAACTCCATGCCAATAGTATAACTGGGTTCAAGAAAAAAAAAGATGGCTCTATCAATGAGTATTAGCTCGGTTGGTCAGGGGATGAAACCTCTGAGTGACAGCAACTGAGAATGAGCAGAGGAGTGGGTGGAGGTGTTCAGACTTGGACATTATATCATTGTAACATGCCACATGTATGCCCTTAGGGGTGTAGCTGATGACATTAGTTCAAAGTTATTGCCTTGTTGGTGGGGTGGGAAGCATAGCCATTGTGTTTTTTAGTGCTGAGTCAATGTTCTTTTGTTAGTGGCAATTGTGGTTTGCGACTTTGGGGTGTCGGTGTAGGCAAAGTAGTAGCTGATTTGGTGTTTGGAGTTGATAGCTGGAGTTGATAGTGCCACATACATTCGTCACACAACCCACTTGCAGTGGGGGAAGCCAGCATGGGCTGCACTCTGTACTCCTCCCTCCCACATGACGAGTGGATTGCACAAATGAGCCCAAATATTGACTAAAACAAAAAGTCATAGGCGGAGCCTGAGTCTTTAAAGGGTTCAGGACCCCACTCAAGCCCTGCCTGGTGGTTCTGTTAATTTGGCGAACTGAAGGAATGTCTGGTTCTTCTGTTAATTTGGCGAACTGAAGGAATGTGACTGAGAGCAAGGTCTTCTGGGAGATATGAGACCTGTTCTCAAGTAGAGAAGGATGATAGATGGGGCAGTACTGACCTGGAAACAGTGCCAGGAGAAGGATCGGCAAGATTTTCTTGACAGGATGGCCTAGCTTTGGGAATTAACTAGCTTGGTTCGAAGGAGCCCAGAGTTAACTCAAGCCTGAGGTAAAGACTCAGCTCGAGAGGGTTTTCTGGACAAGAATTAGACAATAAGTCTGCTGTTAATAAAAAAGATCCCAGAAAGGGAGAACTGGGTTACATCAGAACTTTAAAACACGCATGTGTGTTCGTGTAGGGCCCTTTTCACACAGACACTCTAACACTGACAAAATGGGTGTTACATTTTATTATACATGTTGCAGGGCACCTGTAGAGCACACATGCAGCCCTGAAACATTTTATCAGTGTTAGAGTGTCTGTGTGAAAAGGGCCTATGAGAGAGAAAGTAAACTGAGTCACCATCATGCCAGCTGTTGGAGAGATAAAATGCACCATCCTACAGGGGCTTAATCTGAGTGTTCTGGGTAAAGTAATCAGCTGTTCAAATGGTCCAATATTGATTTTTCCCATATGAATGGGATTTTTTCCCCAATAAGGACTGTTGGGTTGGGCCGGGCCAAAGTATTTTCACTGGAAATGCATCTTGACAGTAAAAGAAAACAAGCATAGATATAAAGGCCATGATCCACAAACCGCTTATTCTTGAGTTATACCACAGAGTGAGTATACCACTAATACCACAGAGTAAGTGGCTTGTGGATACCAGCCAAAGTTACTTTTATATTGTTCTGTTTTTCTGGCTCAAGGTATGGTGGAGGTTCCTACCTCTTGCTTCTGTAAGAACAATGTGTATGTATGTACATTTACATTTCCTAAACCAAGTCCATAATAATTAAAAATGCCCTGTTTCATCATAGGAGTCACGTGTGTGTAATGAAGGACTTGCAGTTGTGTGTTGTAAAACAGACAGGAAATATGCATTTCCCAGAAGCAGAGATGAGTCAAAGGGCCTTTTCACACAGTTTCCCCCCCCCCCAATTGCAAACAGGTGGTGGGGGACGCAGCACAACTGGATCCTGGTCACTTGGGAAGTCCAGATGTGCACCGTGAGAATGCTGTAGTTGGTGGTGGTGGGGATGGGTGGGTGGAGGGGTGTGTGTGTGTTCCAATGTCGGTTGCTCCATGTGTGGAGGTGGGAGGAGATGGGTGTGCACTCGTGGGAACGACCGCATACCCACCTCCACCCACCATGGGCACACACCCATCCCCCCACCCACTGTGGCCTGTTTGAAAAGGGCCAAAGAAATAAATAGTAGTAGCCCTGAGCAGGTGTTTGGAACATAGTTTTATGACGGAGCAAGATATAATCATGCCAAACAGGCAAAACATATAATTTACAAAGGGCCCAGGGCAGTAGAATATGATTCATATCTCAGCATATGGGCCTTGACAAAGGATAAAAACAGATGTGATGGTGGTCAGGTGCTTTCCCGCCCCAGGGTGAACCACTGCAGCTGCCACTCCTTGGGTTGGCGGGGAGGACTGTTCAAACATGCAGGCCTCAACTCTTAACCTGGGCTGCTGGCATAGGTCTCTCCACATCCTGGGGTGGCCCGAGAAACTGTCCACATGGGACAGGACTCCCGGGTCAATGCAGCGCAACTGGATCCTGGTCACTTGGGAAGTCCAGATGTGCACCGCTTTCTCCTCCCCAGTGCCTCCCAGGGGTGCTCCCTGTCACTTGAAGAAAGGCTGCCTCCCCTTCTCCTGTGCCTCCCAACCATGCAAAGTGACAGCCAGTCAGCCATGGCCACTACCGTGACGCCTGCTAGCTGTCGCTTTGTTGTATGAGTGGGAGAGACTGGAGAGCGGGGAGAGGCACCCAGATTTGCAGAGTGACATCCAGCTAGCTCTGCGGCAACATCCCAGGCTGTCTGTCTCTCACTTTGCATGGGCAGAAGGTGCTTCCCTCAGGAACGCCCCCTATCAGTTGTTTGGTGGGTGGGTGTGCTCACAAAACAGCCTATGTGGGCCCCAGGAGCATGCCCAGCCCCACCAGCAGTTTGGCAGCTGGCTTCACACACCAAACAGCTCACGAGGGAGGGCTGAGAGGAGCACCACCTCAAAAGCTGTTTGGCGGGTGAGTGCACTAACCAAACAGCTGATGAGGGAACCGTTAGGAGCACCTCCACATCAGCCGTTTGGCAGCTGGCTGTATACACCAAGCAGCTTCTGTGGGGGATGAGGGGAGAGTACTCACCCCGGCCACCTAACAACTAATCAGGGGGCCTGGAGGAGCTCCAGACCCCCCTTATCAGCTGTTCGGTGGGGCTGGGTAAGCGCAGTCCTCTAGGCCCCCCGATTAGCTGTTCAGTAGGGCTGGGTGAGTGAATTCTTCTGGGCTTGATCTATGGACCCCACCTCACAGTGGCGCTGGTTGGGCCTAACAGACATGCGGGACTGTGTTGTTGCACCTCAGATTTTCTGAAGGACGCTTCCTGGGCCAGCCGCCTACCCACCGCGGGACAGTAGTGGGCCAATATCTGGCAGTGGGAGAACAATTGTGTAGGTGAGTCCCAGGGCAACGTGGACCACCATCACATCTGTTTTTACCCAAAGTTTGAATAAAAGCAGAAACCATTAATGCTGAAACAGACACCAGAAAAAAATGGGGAAATCTGTCAGATCTAAACTATCCAAATCAAAAATGGTGGTTCAAGTAATAACCAATACCTGTTTTCTCTCCACTAGATATCCATTTCAGTTATTCTGTTTTTTTTCCCGTTTGGCCATTTCGGTATTTCAGTCATTTCAGTATTTCGGTTACATAATTTTGGCAATATTTGCGGTATTTTGCATGTGCAATTACCAAAAATGATAAAATTGAACTATCAAAACAACAAAACCAAAAAATTGGAAAAACAAAGAAATCAAAATGGAACACCCCCTAAATCAGGTATGTGAATACCTGTTTTCAGTCATGGCTAGTGTCAAAAATGAAAATTATACTTGCAAATAATGCACCTACTCCCTGTTTCAGCACTAGAAACCATTCTCTGCACTAAGACCCTGATCATGAAACAGGGTTCTGGGGGGTGGATCCCTTTCGAGGCATGTAGCCCTACTGACATCAGTCATGCACCTAGAGGTTGCCACAGGGCCAGATCCAGTTATGTGCAAACTGCAACCACAGAGGAATGCATGTGTTGGGAAGGAGGGCCAGGAGCCCACAAGAGCCCCCCAGTACATGGGATCCATGAATAAACTTGAAATGACAAAATTAGTGTCAGAAGCACTGGTGTAAAATACCAGGTCACCAGGTCTCAAATATAGGAATTCCTGGCTTCTGGAGGGCCCATGGCAATTCAGGAAGGGATGCATGATGACATTTCTCACAGGGCCCCAACTTCCCTGGATTTGGTATGTTGTCAACTCTGGTTGGACATATTCCTGGAGGTTTAATCACATGCCATAGTGGCTTTAAGGGACTGAGCAACTCTTAGACCTCTCTGTTATGGAGTCATGAGCAGATTACCCTGGTGGAAAATAAGGGCAAGTGTGTGTATCGGATTATATGCTAGATTCACTGAATTTGAGAGTCTCCAGAGATGTATGACACTATCGAGAAGCTGAGAATAAGAGAAACCAGATTCACTATTCAGTATCTGTTTTGAGAATTCCCCAGAATTTTTCTTCTGGATGTCTCGTAACAGTATCCTGGAGATTGACTTCTGGAGATTTCTGGACAGTTCTGGAGGATTGGCTTTGTCAGTTTGTACTCCCCTTTCCCTCACTGTCCTCTGCCAGGTGCTGGAGGTAGGGGACCAACATGTACTTTATCCAGGCCAGGCCATGGAGTTGGTGCCAGTGCAAGGGATCCCAAGCAATCGATTGCCTGCCACTGAAGGAAATGAGCTGGGCATGATCAAGTGGAAAGAGGGAGGCTGAAGTGAGCTAACAGGAAGGCTATTGGTCTGATATGCCAAAAGGCATGAAACTTTTCACATGGGCGCCCCATCCACTCGCACACATGTGCGGGGGTGGGGGGGGAAGCACCCGTGCAAACACCGCAGCAGGTGCAGGGGGAATGGGTGGACACCTGTAAGTAAATAAGTAAAGATTATTTAGGCATTTAGCTTGCACCGCCACTACACAATCAAACTAAACAAGTACATACATAGTACGTGTATTGTACATAATTAAACAAAACAAAACATTTAAAATAATACACTTGATCCCTGGGTCTAAAGTACAGTCCTAGAAAAACCTTAAGCCCCGCACAGTGGACAGTCGAACATTTCACCTGTCAACTGACTCCTAGGGGTCAATATTAAAATCTTGAGAAATCAAGATTCATAGTATATCTTGCCCTTCTTAGGGGTTACTCTGACAACAACTGTCCCCTAATAACTGGATCACAATCATAATGTTTGGGAGGTGGATGCCTGTAGAAACGGCGCCCACGGTGGGTGGGGGTGCACACGTGCTCCCATGCTCCCCCCATCTCCCCCCATCACCCATGCACAGAGCAACGGGCTCCAATGCCAGTTGCTCTGTATGTGGAGTTGGGTGGAGATGGGGTGCACCCATTGACCCCATCTCCACCCACCTCCACCCACTGTGGGTGCACACCCTTCCCCTCACCCACTGCGGGCCATTTGAAAAGGGCCTAGGAATGATCAAAGGAGAAAAAGGCCACAGTCCACAAACCCCTTACTCCATTGTAGTCCCATTGAACCCCTCTCTATCAAGTCCTATTGGCTTCATTGGGACTACTCCTGAGTAAGTCATTTGTGGATTGTGGCCAAAAAGAGAAAAGATGGGAGAAACTATGCATCTTCAGAGGGGGTGGAAGAGGATGTTGAACTTGGTGCAGAAACAGTGTGGAAGCCAGTGAAAGAACTCAAGTATCCTGAAATCATGAAAGTTGACTGGAGGTGAAAACAGACATGCACGTAACTCCATTTTAGCACCGCTTTAACATTTCTTATGCATGTTGTAGGGCTGTATTGGTGCCCTATGCAACCCTGCAACAGGCATAAGAAATGTTAAAGAGGAGTTAAGGTGCATGTCTGTTTTCACCCTGGCTAAGCTCAACACTAATGTGTTGTTCTCTCTTTGCCTCAGATAATCCTGAACTCAATGCACAAGTACCAGCCCAGAGTGCACATTATTAAGAAGAAAGACCATACAGCCTCCTTGCTAAATCTGAAATCGGAAGAATTCAGGTCCTTTATCTTTCCAGAGACGGTGTTTACAGCTGTTAGTGCCTACCAGAATCAATTGGTGAGTCACTAGACTATTTGGTCACTAGACCATTTTACAGCTTTCATTAATTCATCTTTCATTCTTTGTACTATGAAATCATTAATACAGAAACCTATCTAATGTGAGGTAGCTGTCAAAGACTCTGCTTCTTGTTGGGCCTGATCCTTCGTACATTTCTCATTAGATTGTCTTTTGCCAAGTTTTTACTAGGTTAAAGCTAATACAACTGCTCAGCAAAGAATAATAGGGAATATTAATATGAGCCCTTTGCTCTTCTCTATTTTTGTACACATAATGCTGCTGGATAGTAGTGTTGAGTACTTTTCAAATGAACCCTATACTCCAGGAATGCACTAAATAATTATATGAGAGCCAGTGTTGCCTAGTGGATAAGGTGTTGTCCTTGGAGATCAGGGTTCAAATCCTGTTTAAGGCATAAGTTCACTGTTTCCGTTCTCTATCTCCAAAACAACTGGAATAATAATAATAATAATAATCTACCTCACAATGTAGTTATGAGAATGAACTAGATATGGATTGTAAAAGCACTTTGAACACTGAAGTCACTATATAAGTGATCAAATATTTTCAGGCTGCAGTAGCAGCCTGAAAGTTAGAGGTACAACCACTCTCCATTATAAACAGGGGACTGCTGAAGCCCTGATATTGAGGAAACTGCTTGATATACAGTTCTGAATATTTATCTGTTCATTCTATTTGTGGGAACCGTCATACGTGGAAACTTTGAAATAGCTCCAGGAAGAAAATAAAAAGTTATAACTGTTGAAAGATTAATTGGTTGTGGCCAAAATGCACAGCATCCTGACAATTTTGAATCATCAATAACTCCTCCCAGACAATGATTTGAGCTCCCAGACTCCACAGTCTTGGAGCCTAAGATCGACAGGGAGTGCTGCTTGAGTCTGGGAGTGTTTAATGTAGCCCAAACCAAGTTATTAATGATTAGGAAATCAGTTCTGATGGCTCGCACATGCACAGTCGAGCAGCCGCTGAGCAGCGAAAAACAGCATAAGGAGAGTTATGTGATTCTGCTTTTAAAAATCATGTAACTTAAGCCAGCTCTGTTACAAGGACTTTAAGCTCTAGTCAGTTTTATATCAATTACCCACTTGCCCCAGAAACCAAGCAAGAGGAAGCTCTAATCAGTTTAATGTCAATTGCCCCCTGGCCTCACTCTGTACTTTTGACTCTTATGAAAAGTCTGCAACTTTTCAAAAGTTGCAGACTTCTCACTTGGTATGCAAAGTTCCAGACTTTTCATACAGAGTCAAAAGTAAGGAGTCAAAAGTCTGCAACTTTTCATACCAAGTAAAAAGTCTGCAGCTTTTGAAAAGTTGCAGATTTTTCACTGGTATGAAAAGTTGCAGACTTTTTTTTTTTTTTTTTTTGGAAACTGACTAGAACGTCCTCTTGCTGACTTTCTGAGGCAAGTGAGTAACTGATACAAAACTAACTAGAGGGTAAAATCTTTGTGACAGAGCTGGCTCCTGATAAAGTTACATGATTTTAAAAAGCAGAGTCACGTAACTTTCCTTATGCTGTTTTTTGGCGGTTAGCAGCGGCTCGACTATGCATGTGCCAGCAAGCAGAACTGATTTTTTAATGTTTAATAACTTGGTTTTGGCTGCCCCAATCACACAACACCAACACTTGATCTAGATCTCATGCTCCAAGGCTGTGAAGTCTGGGGACTCAACTCACCCGGGGGGAGGAGATATGGATAGCTCAAAATCCTCCCCAGTGAATTAATTAATAAATGTCAGGTAACTTTTCATATGGAGTCAAAAGTAAGGAGTGAGGCCAGGGGGTGTAATTGACATGAAACTGACTAGAGCTTTCTCTTGCTGGTTTTCTGAGGCAAGTGGGTAATTGACACAAAACTGACTAGAGCATAAAGTCCTTGTGACGGAGCTGGCTTCTGATAAAATTAGGTAACTTTCCGTATGCTATTTTTTCTAACACCACAAATGGTGGTCAGCGGCTGCTTGACTGCACATGCACCAGCCAGCAGAACTGATGTTTTAATGTTTAATAACTCATTTTTGGCTGCACCAATCATCATCACACTACACCAGCACTTGATCTAGATCTCACACTCCAAGGCTGCAGACCCAAAGATCTGGTTCAACAGTAGCATGGTGGGGGGGCTGGTACAAGGGATTGTGGTAGGGGCGGATCCTCCATGGGAGTGTCTGAGAAGATGCTCCCCCCAACACTCCTCAGCCTGTCCCCGCTGCCTGCCTGCCTCCCCAAAGTGCAGATCCTGTGTGTTGCAGCTGCAGGCTCTTTAAATCAGCCCTGTCTTTATCAGCTCTTGGCTGAGAGCCAGCAATCAGCTGTTCTGGCTCTCAGCCAAAAGCTGACAGTCAGTGCTGATAAGACAAACCTCCAGCCTGGTCACATGGGATCTGTGCTTCAGGGAGGTTGGGGGACTTCATCCCTTCTGCTCCTCCCTCCCTGAATCACAGCCTTGCTCCTGCGGCTGGGGGAGGGGCCAGGCAGGATGGCCTTCTCCTCCGCCCTCCCTCTGGTCCCCTGTGGCCAGGCTAAGCAGAAGGGAGGGGAGATTCTATAGGAGTCACCTCCCCAGAGAGCATGTGCTGGGAGCGTTCCAGAGAAGCGGTGCTCTCTGGGGGATTGGGGAGGGACTGGGGGAGGTGCCAGGGGCTCCTTGGCTGGGTTCCTCTATAGGAACCCAGCCAATCAGCAAGGCCTAGGGGGTGGTTCTAAGCATCATTTCTAGATGCTCTGGCCACCCCCTCCCCTACCAGAGTGGGAGGAGGGAGGAAGAGAGCTCCCACACTCCCCTCTTTACCGGGGGGGGGGGAGGAGGGAGCTTGCTTGGCCAGAACAAGTGCGCTGAGGGAGGAGCCTGGGGAGAGGCTGAAACTGCTGCACACAAAGCCATGTATGTAGAGAGACTTAGGCCACAAGGAAGAGAGAAAACCTGGACAAGAAGTTGGTGAAGCATGGGGACAGGGAGGGGGCTTTGGGGCTCTGTGTGGGGAGAGGGGCATGGAAACAAGGAGGGAGAGGGTTTGGGCGCTCTGTGGGGAGAGGGGCATGGGGACGGGGAGGGAGCTTGGGGGCTGTGTGTGGAGAGAGAGCGATGGGGAGGGGGGAGCTTAGGGGTTCTGTGGGGGGAGAGTGAGACATGGGGACAGGGAGGGAGGGGTTTAGGGTCTCTGTGGGGAAGAAAGGCATGGGGACAAGAAGGGGGCTTGGGGCTCTGGGGAGGGGGAACTTGGAGGGTCTGGGGGGAGAATGAGGCATGGGGACAGGGAGGGAGGGGACTTGGGGGTTGTGTGGGGGAGTGTGAGGCATGGGGACAGGGAGGAAGGGGGTTTGGGGGGCTCTGTGTGGGATGTGAGAAGCATGGCGATGGAAGGAGGGGTCTTGCAGGTTCTGTGTGGGAGAGGCATGGGTACAGGGAGGGAGGGGTTTAGGGGCTCTGTGGGGGAGAAAGGCATGGGGACAGTTAGGGGTTTGGAGGCTCTATTTGGGGAGTGAGGAATAAGGATGGATGGAGGTCCCCTGAAGTCAAGGTGACTCAGGTGCTTGCATCTTTTGGTGGCCTGATTCTCATGTTCTTGTTGTATATACATAGGAATAGCTCTATTGGATGTACCTGCACTGGTAGCAAACTATTTGTCATGTGCAGATAGTTTGCGGTGGCTTATGGACTTAGATAAATGTTTCTTAGCTTGTTAGACCGATGAAAACAAAATATGGTTAACTGAACAGCTCCAAAGATAATGGCTGCAGTATAGTATCTGCTGTGCTGGTCCCCAATGTGTGATCTGGAGACAAAATGGTTCAGAGGGTATTGTCGGACCAGCTCCTGTTGGTGAAAGTATGCAAGCTCCTGGACATAGGCCCTTTTCACACAGATTACAAATACTCTAACTGATAAAATGGGTGTTATATTTTATTATACATGTTGCAGGGCACCCATAGAGCCCACCTGCAGCCCTGCAACATGCACAATAACACCAATTTTATCCATGTTCGAGTGTCCGTGTGGAAAGGGCCATAGTGGTGACCCCTATGTGGCCCCCAAAGTTTGCATGCTCTCAGCAACAAAAGTTGGCCCAAGAAAAGATCTCATCTAAACTATGTGTAGCAACCACACTTTGTATTATAGTGATGTGCATGTCCCTGTCAGAACCGTCACGTGGGAGGCTGCATCCACCACCAGCGCTGAAGCCCAGCCCAGTCCTGCCCAGCGCACCTGGGCTGGAGCCACCCAGCTACTACCAGCGCACAGCCTGGTTACATCCTAGCAAGTGGGAGGGTTACTAGGGACACCCAATCCAGAAGCCACAATTAGACTTGGTCCATTCCAGCCTTGCTCGCACACACCTTTAGGAGGCAGGCAGATTGCACCACGCATGGCTCCCACTCCTCCAGCCAACTCAACCCCGCTGCAAAGCGCATCTCACCTCTCTTGGGAGGCAGAGCATTTGCTAATCTCTGGATAATCCACCCCAGAATCTGGTAAATTGGAGGTCAAATGCCTAATCCCAAATCTCTGGGAAGATCCCTGGGTTTGTCAATGGCACACAAGCATGAGTTCTATGAGGGAAAACGCCTTACAGGAAACTCCAGACATCCCTTCCCCTGGTCCAAGGACTGCAAAGCCCAAAGTGTATTCAACCACAATAGAGTGCTGATCAATAACTTCCAGAAGATGAAGGAATGTACAATGCATGTTTCCATTTTGGTGATGACACAAAACTGGGAAGAATTGCAAACACTTTTGAGAAAGGATTAAAATTCCAAAATAATTGTTTATTTTGGAATTTTAAGGCTAGGATTAAAATTCCAGCAGCAGCAGTGAGACTGAGAAGTGATTTATCCTTAGGGGAGGGGAAAGGGATGGTGTCTGTGTTTCTGTGTACGGTGTGTGTGAGAGAGAGAATGAGAGAGTGTGGGGTGGAACGGAGTGAGTTTGTGTGGTGTATGTGTCAGTGCATTTTCTAAAAACCCGTCTTTGATGCATTGTATCAGTGTGGGACATAATGTATCAGTGTCCATGCTACAATGAATTGTATATAAAACTGACATATGTGATCTCTTTTAACATTCTCATTACTATATTAATTTACCAAACAAAAAACTTTAGTTTAAAAAACACGTTAAAGGCACAACCATTTCCAAACAAAAACACTTTCCTCTTCAAAACTATTTCACAAGATATATTTCCCCCTAACTTAAAATCCAAAAAACATATTACAATTCCAATTAAAAAAACATTTTACAACATACATTACAACACTTAAATGCCAAAAAGCATGGAAATTAGGTCCATATTTTCTATCTATATTCCATAATTTACCATCAACATTAAGGGAACATATGTACTTAATTTATTACCATATGTACTTAATCTTATTACTATTTTTTCCACTAACTAAACTATCACAGTATATCTTTACAGGTCATTTATCTATTATCACAATTTGATTACAAACAATTTTTTCAAAGTGCCTTAACTGTCGTTTACATGTCTAAAAATTGTATACAATTTACACAATGAAAGGTTGCCATTGTCAGTGTACACAAGTTGATAAAATTGGTCATTTACAATGCAATTCTGCACAAAATGACAGAATTAAGGCACTTTGAAAAATAGTTCATAGTTGAATTGTGATAATAGATAAAGGACCTGTAAAGAAATGTGATAGTTTAGTTAGTAGTAAATAGTAATAAGATTGGGAGGGAGGGAGGAAGCCATCATGGCACAGCACTGATAACTGTGTGTATGTTATATCTTTTAAAATATATATATTTTTAAAGACTAGCCATGGAGTCCTTTCAGCCATGTGGCCCTAGACAGTTGTGTATGCTGCTTATTTCTAAAGCCACCTCTGGCTGAGAGTCTCTTGATTTTATCTCCATGCACTGCATTCCGCATGAGGGGCATATGTCATGGCCTCCTGCGTTATTCTGTTAGTTTGGGCACTCTTCCAGTTTCCATTGCACAAACCATTTTAAGAACAAGTATAGGGCGGGAGATTGAAGTGAGCTAACTACTTTAAACATATGAGTGGGTGACAAGAAAGAAGAGGAAAATATTTGGCAGCTCCAGAGGAAATTGAAAGTGGAATAAGAGATGCAGAAGACAGAGAAGTATATATGGAGTGGGAATATAAAGCCGCTAATGAGCAGCTTGATTGTGGTGTAGAAGTATTGGGGCACTTTCAGACATCCTATTTCCCAGTAGTAAGACCAGCAGAAAGCATTTTTATCACAGATTTATTCATGTCTGAACAGTTCTACCACATGGTAAATCTGTGGAAAATTTCCCCAGAAATGTCTACACAGTTCTTTATGCAGGTACTCCTTCAAAATTGCAATGTCTCAGACTTCACATTTTCAAGCAGAAAACAAATGGTAAAACTGGGGCAAGTCAGCATAGCTGTGGAAAGGCATTCTTCTCTCTCCATCACTCACACAAATGCCTGATCCATCGTAGAGCTACCTGCCATCTGGTAAATGTGGGGTAGAATTCTTCTGCTGCTTCCATGGGTGACCACCAGAGAATAGCCGGGTGGTAATGATTAGTGCTGAGACAAATATTTGGCCAAATACATTTTTTTGACAAATTTGCCATATTTGCTTTGATTTGATGAAATGGAATATGGCTGCTAAGTTTTGAATATTTTGTGTTGTATATTTCTTTTCTTTACTTCTGTATTCTGCTTAGGTTTTTTTGTTGTTTTGGCATTCAAGTGCCAGCTGTTGCACATGCACAATGATGCTAATAGAGCCAACACAATTATCATTTAATTAATTAATTTAGTGCTAGCAGTGTACTGTAACCCAAATACCAAAATGGCCAAAATTACCATAACAAAATACTGAAATAGCCAAAACACCAAAATAAATGGGGGGGAGAAATCAAACTATTCAGATGAGCAAATATGCAAATAATTATTCTAGATACAAATATTATCTGGAGGACTATTTGAAAATGCAAATAATAGTTGTGACTAATGAATCCACTATTCAGGTCAGCCCTAGTAATAATGGGTGTTTTCAGATGGACAGGCTGCCCCTATGCTGGCTGTGCCAGCCTGCTTCACGCCCAGGTGGCCTGTCCATCTAGACCCACCAGATGTTGAAGCGGAGCAGGCAATGCCCCACTGGCAGCATTCTGGAACATCCCAGAGCACCGCCGGTGGAGTGGGCTGGCTAAACCTGGGGTGCTGACCCGAAGTGGAGCAGCTATCCATCTGATGTGCAGACCCACACTGCAACTCCGCTTCCAGTCAGCCCTTTACCCAGGCAACATCACAGAGTTAAGGGTGGCAGCCTAGAGCATCGGGCAATTGCCCACAACTCTATGGTGTGTGTGTGTGTGGGGGGGGTGTCATGTGACTGGACCATGGCTAGGGAAACCTGCTGGGTCCATCTGAAGTGGACTCAGGCAGGACTGGGAGTGGGAGGACACGGGGTGCACCCCCAGAGCAGCTCCATGAGTGGGCAGCCCTGCATCCTTCCAAGAACACCCAGTATGGTAAAAGTGTTCATACAAACAAAGAAATCCATGCTAAACCCATGGTAACAACAGTTACCATTTGTTTAGTGCTTGAAAATGGGTTGTCAGAAAGCACTCTCAGTGCTGAGAACTACTGACTGAGGGGGGGTCTCCTCCGGGGTGTTTTGATACCATAGACTAAAAGTTGGCCAAGAAATCTATCACCTTAGGATGCAGGAGAGAAAACCCAGACATTTATGCTGTATCTTGATTAGGCTAAAAAATCATTCATTGGAACATCAGCACAATGTGCCAATGAACAAAATGGATGATGTTCAGAATAAGTCCCACTTTCAGGCAGTGCTAATTAGAAAGACTGAGACCTAAGAAAAAAGGTTGGAAAACTCACAGGCCATTTTTACATGGTGCCACCAGGTGTGGTGCGCGTGGCGCGCGCATGCGCGACGGGTGGGCGGGGCGTGCACAAAACTGCACATGCATTCCCACTCACCTCCATTTTCCCTGGTTGCTCCATGTGTAGGAATGAGTGGGGATGCGTGTTAGGTGGGAGCACGCACCCCCACTCACCACACATGCTGCATCCTTCACATGGGCTTCTCCCATTCATGAACATGCAGATTTTTGGGTGCCCAGATGCCTGAAAATGCAGGTCTTTCTGGGTCACCCTGGGAAGCTACTGCCCCCGTGTGCTTCTCAGGCTGAGTCACCCACCTGGCTGCACTGCTGTTTGCAGTGCTCCTCCCAGCCAAGCCCGCTGCCCAGCTGAGCTGGGCAACATGCCAGAGTCTCCATAGCGGGGGAGTGTGCAGGACTGGAGGAGCAGCAGTNCCAGTGAGTTTCTGGCCAAGGGCAAGGCAAAACTAGAATCGGGGTCCCCACCACCTCCTAGTCCAAATACAGCGTACTTAGCCATTACACCACACTGGATCTCAGTATATTCAATTCTGTTTCCTAGTTCAGACTCCCCAATGGGTGGAAACCTTAAATACACTGAATCCTGATTATAACATAGCTATTTTGGAACATCAGAGGGAAAATCTGAAAGGCCTCGCCTGAGAGGGGAAAAGACCAAAAGGTCCTACCTCAGAACTCACCAGTGCAGAACACAAATGCTGTTATGGTGACCCCAAGAATACTGCTTTGCAACATTAGTGAGGGATTAATGGGAAGCAAGATTTATAACAGTTAAATATGTACATTTTACTTCCCACAAGTCCTCACTATGTTGGAGAACAGTTTACTTATGGTCAAACAGCACTGTGACAAGACAGTCCTCCATCATTAAAGCCAATGAGATTTTTGCCATGGATTGTACACTGAGCTTGCATATTTGCTTGAACTACCCTGAGAGATGGATAAAAAGCCTAACGAATCTGGAGAGACTTTACTATGAAGTTCAAGAGGGCGAGTTGGTTAATACTTTGTAAACTGCAATACCTTAGCCTTAAAGCTGATCATGTTGTGCTGCTCTCTTCTGTGTTTCCAGATAACCAAGCTGAAAATTGACAGTAACCCTTTTGCAAAAGGATTCCGGGACTCTTCCAGACTCACTGATATCGAGAGGTAATGGGGACTTTTTGTTTACTTTTCACTCAGATAAGATAAAGGAAAGAGAGAGTTTGAAGAAAAAGTGCCTCTTCAACTCCTGAGAAGCTGTGTGTGTTTGTAATGTTATCTTGTTGCACCGAGTCAGTCTCCTTAGCCTCCTTTAAAAATACTTGTAAACCTTATGAAGACAGAGCTGTTTTGAGTTGTGACAGCTGCTTTGGTTGACTCTATGGTTATAACTGTCTTCTGAAACTAGCTTCTTGAAGTGGCTTCACAGTTTCTTAAAATGTGTATCAGAAAGGAGAGTTTAAATGATGGCAAATACTGTATTCATCCAATTTGTCTGCTTCAATTTGGTTCCAACAAAGTGGACACTATGAGCACTTGTTTCATTCAGATATTAGTTTTGGTTTTTTGGTTGGGGTTTGTCGTGTGTGTGTGTGTGTGTATATGTGTGTAGATGTGTATAAGAGTGCTCCTCCCAGCCAAGCCCGCTGCCCAGCTGAGCTGGGCAACATGCCAGAGTCTCCATAGCGGGGGAGTGTGCAGGACTGGAGGAGCAGCAGTGCAGCCGGGCTGGTGAGTCTGCGTGTGGCAGGAGCCCAGAAGGGCCCTTTCAAGTCACTGTTAACTCTTTATATGACTAAGATGCAGTGCCCATCCTCATGACCAAAGTAGACAGGCACACCTAGCAGTTTCTCTGGTAGCTCTCCTGGTAGAGCTTTGGAAAGGTTGGTAGTTGAAACCTCCTATAGGCAAAGAAACTATATGGAAATATCAGAGAATCCATCATAGAGGACAAACACTTGTACTGTTTCCCAAAGTAAATGCAAGAAATTACACCTTCAGCTTACCACGCAGTCCAGATTTAAACCCTTAACCTATCATTCTCCTGTGCCCTAGACTACCAACAGAGCTATAGGAGAAACAATTAGCTGGAGTTTTTCAGCCAGCCAGCCAGGAAGGACCTCTCTGTAGTGCCCAGGAAGCTAAATAGCTGTTTGTAAGGGCATTCCAGGTGTGGTTTAGAGGTGTGCACCAGGGGCCCATGTCATTTTCATTTTTGTTTTTCATTTTCGTTATTTAAATCTGTCGTTTTCATTTTCATAAATATCAAATTGTTTTCATTTTTGCTTTTGTTTTTGTTTTCCATGGAAACACACTTTTGGCTGTAACGTTTTTGTTTTTCACTATATTTGACTGAAACTTGGAGTGATTATACCTCAAATGGAAAATATTATGTGCACCAAGTTCCAAAATTTGACAGTTTGACTGAGCAGAGTGAGTGGAAAGTAATTAAGACAATTCCCAAATTGTTTGCTGACCAAGGGCACTGCCAAAATATTTATTAGGGTTGGTGGGGGTGAGGTAGAATGTCAGAAACAGTTGGGACAAAAAGGCTCTCCTGCCACCTTCCTGACATGGCCTGACCTCTGAAGGGAGCATGGCCATGTGAGAGACAGAAAGGTGTGGGAAAGTCATTTTGCCCTGCCTATTTTCACACCTGTTATGGAGCATTGTGATAATAGCACCTTTAGAGTGCCAGGGCCATGGTGAAATCCTGGGCGGTCAAGTTTTCCCCCTTTCTTCTTGCCAATGTCCGTGTTCCTGAGCCTTTCACACAGTGTAAAATTATTTATTTTCTACCTGCAGTCAGCGTTTACATACTTCCAAAAATGTAGTATTTCCCTTGCAATTGGTATTTGCCCTTGTAGAAAAATGTAGAATAAAATACAAAAGGTCTGTTTTTCATTTGCTCTAAGGCCACTTTATGTAGCCTAAATGGGGTGTAAAGGACCTTAGTGCAAGCATTAATAAAGCAAAAACATTGGTCGTTTTTATATGGACGGCCCTCCCCCTGCTCGGTGTCCAGGCAGGTGTCCATGTACATGGCCAGTGGTGGGTGGGGGGCTGGGTGTGCGCCCAGTGTGCGCCCATGTAAACATCACGGGCAGTGGGTGGTTGTGCATGCGTGCATGCTTCCGGCGCACACCCACCTCCACCCACCTCCACCCACAGAGCCCTCCAGTAAAATGGAGGAGGCTCCATGGTGGAGGTGGGTGGGTGGGTGTCTGTGTAAACGGAGACACACCCACCTCCACCCAAACATGCCAAAACACCCACCCCCGTCTGTGTATTAACGGCCATGTAGGACTTTTTTGTTTAAAAAGTTCTGACTATAAACTAACAGTATAATTCATAGAAAGTAAATACATAGGCTATACTATTTAATTTTGCTGCTCGTAGCAGTGTAATTTTAGAAATTGTAAATAACTAGATGACAAACTCGGTAGACTTTGGATCAGGTCCTTAGAAAGAAACATTTATCAGATTTGAGAATGTAGCTATTTTGTTTCTACATTAAACAGATTTATATTAGAAATGTTCTATGGAGTGCTCAAACATTTGCAAAAGTGTGATCACGGAACTGTAATACCTTCTGTTTTATGTTTACAATAAACAGCATTTCCTAGCACTGCTGCTAATACACCAAATGTTTCAGCACTCTGGAATCAAACTACAAAATACTGTACTGTACATAATGAACAGTGTAACACAGTGACTGCAATCCTGGCTCCACTGAAGTCAATGGCAAAGTTCCCATTGACTTCAATGGCATGATGTTTGCAACCAAAGGTACTACCATATCAAATGAGCAATGACTTATGCACCTCCCTCATTTTTGTATTTTAAAGCATCTTTTCTCTGTGCTGATATCTAGTTTGATCTTTTGCTTATGAATTTCCCCCTACTATCTAAAGCTCAAAATGTTTCTAATTAAACCCAGGTTCAAAAACAAAATTAAAGGCAATTAAATGAAGTATACAGTGATCTTGAGAAGACTGAGGCAAGAATTTCACCTACATATGAATTCTTCTGTTGTTGCTCTGTGGAGAACTGTGATATGAAAAAATCTGATTAAAAATCAAGTTTATTTCTCTACAATAGAAGTGGATTAATTGTTGCTATTTCCATCACAGACATTTTTAATCAAAAGCCATGATCCACAAACAACTTAATCCACAAAACTCTTACAGCCTTCAATGGGCTTACTCTGGAGAAAGTGGTTTGTGGATTGTGGCCAAAGCAAACTGAAGTGTATACAGTAAATCCAGTAAATTTTTCTATAAAGTCTCTGGAAATCCTAGAGAGGACTGCTGTCATTCTATGTATGACTAATGAAAATGGAGCCTCTTTTATTTTTGCCATTTCTTTCAGTGCTGTTTTCAAGGGGGGTTGATTACATTTCTGCAGGTTATTAGATAAGGGCTAAATACATTACACTTTCAACAAACTATCTCATAATTTAAGATTTAAAGGTCATGCATTTGTTTAAACAGTCAAACCACTGCTAGAGAGTTGAATTGTAGGTCAGATTTCACTTTTGCATGCTTGCTGCCTGATGCCCTTCTGATTATTTGTGAGACAGTCTCCGAGGAATAATGTCATCTGTGTGGGCATCAGAAATGGCTGCGAGTCTCATCAGGAATAATCAGAACAGAGCAAGTTCCATTTGTGATGTCATACTGAGTCATTAACATCAGGAAAATGTTGATTGGCATTAAAATTTACTTATGTTTTCAAGAGAGGAACAGAAACTCTAATTCTGCAAAGCAATTGTGCTGGTGTTTCCTTATTGAGCTGATTTAGGTATAACAATGTATTACTTTTCAAATCACCTTTTGAACACTCAACCAAAGTGAAGTCACGTCATTGAATTTAGTCCCTCAAACAGATTAACTAACCAACCTTTGCAGTGCTGTTCTTGCCTGTGCAAACAAATTAATTAACCAGTCCTTGCAACACTGCTCAGTGCCATCCCTTTCTGTTCATGGATGAGGAAAGTGAGGTAAATTTATTATGAGCATGATCTTGCATTGTTCACTCCCATCGTAGAGCTGAAATGGGTAGGAACTTTTGTACCCATCAGTAATACCGAATATTTCAGGGAGCATATCAGGTACCTAAACATGGTCAGGGCTGGTTGAGACCACCCTACAGGTGCTAGCCATGGGTTCATCAGGACATGGGACCCTACCAAAAATATCTGAGAGTCCAGTGCGATTATGTTTATTGTACTCGTTTCTGTGTTGCATGGTGAGTAAAATGGACTGCTCTGTGCCAATGGAGATGATAGTTTGAGTCACCCCCCCACCTCCAAAGATTTGATATGTTGTCTCTTTTATAGAGACCTCGAATAGTGCACTCTTAGGGATGGACGAACNGTCCGTGTTCCTGAGCCTTTCACACAGTGTAAAATTATTTATTTTCTACCTGCAGTCAGCGTTTACATACTTCCAAAAATGTAGTATTTCCCTTGCAATTGGTATTTGCCCTTGTAGAAAAATGTAGAATAAAATACAAAAGGTCTGTTTTTCATTTGCTCTAAGGCCACTTTATGCAGCCTAAATGGGGTGTAAAGGACCTTAGTGCAAGCATTAATAAAGCAAAAACATTGGTCGTTTTTATATGGACGGCCCTCCCCCTGCTCGGTGTCCAGGCAGGTGTCCATGTACATGGCCAGTGGTGGGTGGGGGGCTGGGTGTGCGCCCAGTGTGCGCCCATGTAAACATCACGGGCAGTGGGTGGTTGTGCATGCGTGCATGCTTCCGGCGCACACCCACCTCCACCGATCGCACACCCACCTCCACCCACAGAGCCCTCCAGTAAAATGGAGGAGGCTCCATGGTGGAGGTGGGTGGGTGGGTGTCTGTGTAAACGGAGACACACCCACCTCCACCCAAACATGCCAAAACACCCACCCCCGTCTGTGTATTAACGGCCATGTAGGACTTTTTTGTTTAAAAAGTTCTGACTATAAACTAACAGTATAATTCATAGAAAGTAAATACATAGGCTATACTATTTAATTTTGCTGCTCGTAGCAGTGTAATTTTAGAAATTGTAAATAACTAGATGACAAACTTGGTAGACTTTGGATCAGGTCCTTAGAAAGAAACATTTATCAGATTTGAGAATGTAGCTATTTTGTTTCTACATTAAACAGATTTATATTAGAAATGTTCTATGGAGTGCTCAAACATTTGCAAAAGTGTTATCACGGAACTGTAATACCTTCTGTTTTATGTTTACAATAAACAGCATTTCCTAGCACTGCTGCTAATACACCAAATGTTTCAGCACTCTGGAATCAAACTACAAAATACTGTACTGTACATAATGAACAGTGTAACACAGTGACTGCAATCCTGGCTCCACTGAAGTCAATGGCAAAGTTCCCATTGACTTCAATGGCATGATGTTTGCAACCAAAGGTACTACCATATCAAATGAGCAATGACTTATGCACCTCCCTCATTTTTGTATTTTAAAGCATCTTTTCTCTGTGCTGATATCTAGTTTGATCTTTTGCTTATGAATTTCCCCCTACTATCTAAAGCTCAAAATGTTTCTAATTAAACCCAGGTTCAAAAACAAAATTAAAGGCAATTAAATGAAGTATACAGTGATCTTGAGAAGACTGAGGCAAGAATTTCACCTACATATGAATTCTTCTGTTGTTGCTCTGTGGAGAACTGTGATATGAAAAAATCTGATTAAAAATCAAGTTTATTTCTCTACAATAGAAGTGGATTAATTGTTGCTATTTCCATCACAGACATTTTTAATCAAAAGCCATGATCCACAAACAACTTAATCCACAAAACTCTTACAGCCTTCAATGGGCTTACTCTGGAGAAAGTGGTTTGTGGATTGTGGCCAAAGCAAACTGAAGTGTATACAGTAAATCCAGTAAATTTTTCTATAAAGTCTCTGGAAATCCTAGAGAGGACTGCTGTCATTCTATGTATGACTAATGAAAATGGAGCCTCTTTTATTTTTGCCATTTCTTTCAGTGCTGTTTTCAAGGGGGGTTGATTACATTTCTGCAGGTTATTAGATAAGGGCTAAATACATTACACTTTCAACAAACTATCTCATAATTTAAGATTTAAAGGTCATGCATTTGTTTAAACAGTCAAACCACTGCTAGAGAGTTGAATTGTAGGTCAGATTTCACTTTTGCATGCTTGCTGCCTGATGCCCTTCTGATTATTTGTGAGACAGTCTCCGAGGAATAATGTCATCTGTGTGGGCATCAGAAATGGCTGCGAGTCTCATCAGGAATAATCAGAACAGAGCAAGTTCCATTTGTGATGTCATACTGAGTCATTAACATCAGGAAAATGTTGATTGGCATTAAAATTTACTTATGTTTTCAAGAGAGGAACAGAAACTCTAATTCTGCAAAGCAATTGTGCTGGTGTTTCCTTATTGAGCTGATTTAGGTATAACAATGTATTACTTTTCAAATCACCTTTTGAACACTCAACCAAAGTGAAGTCACGTCATTGAATTTAGTCCATCAAACAGATTAACTAACCAACCTTTGCAGTGCTGTTCTTGCCTGTGCAAACAAATTAATTAACCAGTCCTTGCAACACTGCTCAGTGCCATCCCTTTCTGTTCATGGATGAGGAAAGTGAGGTAAATTTATTATGAGCATGATCTTGCATTGTTCACTCCCATCGTAGAGCTGAAATGGGTAGGAACTTTTGTACCCATCAGTAATACCGAATATTTCAGGGAGCATATCAGGTACCTAAACATGGTCAGGGCTGGTTGAGACCACCCTACAGGTGCTAGCCATGGGTTCATCAGGACATGGGACCATACCAAAAATATCTGAGAGTCCAGTGCGATTATGTTTATTGTACTCGTTTCTGTGTTGCATGGTGAGTAAAATGGACTGCTCTGTGCCAATGGAGATGATAGTTTGAGTCACCCCCCCACCTCCAAAGATTTGATATGTTGTCTCTTTTATAGAGACCTTGAATAGTGCACTCTTAGGGATGGACGAACAGAATGCGTTTCAGATGTTCGGATGTTCGGTCGTTCAGTTCGAAACCCGAGTTCTGGTCCGATGGTTCGGTTCAGCAGAGTTTGGGTTGGCTGAACTTGGCCGAACAGTCAAAAATAGCACTATCGAAACTGAAACGAAACCGAAACTTGGATTTTTTTCCCCCCCCGAAAAGACGTTTTTCCTACCCCTGAACTCATCCGAACACAACCGAACTGTTCGGTCATTCGAGAGTTCGGTTCAGATGTTGGGTTCGGACGTACGAACAGACCGAGTTCAGTCCAAACTCCAAACATCCAAACCGCGTTCGCCCATCCCTATGCACTTTACAGGTTGCCACAACTCCCATTTGATAGGGATCTTCCATCCACCATTTCTCTAATTCTGTAAACACACACAACAGATTTGCAGCCATTAATTGGCCTTGCACTGTCCACTGAAGTGAGATAGGATTGTGAGTCTGGACCCAGAAGGAAGTTTGATTTTTTTTTTTTTC
>QEPC01014266.1:1140204-1155619 GCA_003113815.1 Sphenodon punctatus | reverse complement strand
CTGGATCTGGCATTGAGAAGCAGGGCCTACCCATAGCCTGAGGGCCTGTCTCGGGGGAAGGAGCTCTCCTGAGAAAGGGCCAAGCTAAAGAGACCAAAAGGCCTGTACTGAGGGCTTTCCTGAGACTGCCTGCTGAGGGTCAGTCTCTGGAATGCCTAGGTGATGACTGCCTGCTGAGAGTGAAGTCAGAAGTCCCAAGAAGCTGGTGCCCAAAGACAAAATGCTGTAGCCGACCTCAGCCAAAATTGACCTCGGCTTAGGGAGGAAGTGTTGTTTATTTTGGTTGATTAGTGCTTTATGCTTGATGGGGACTTGGCACACTGTGAATGTAAGAGCATGTGGTGATCAGAACCAGTGTTAGAATGAGTGCTTTGGAGTGGATCCTGCAGAAACTCCTGCTCTGAGAGGGCTGCTCTGCTCCAGAGGACTCCTCAAAATAGGTTGCTACTATTGGACTGGCTCCGAGCACTCAATGTTCTTTCCTGTGTCCATTTTTAGAAGTCCCTGATACTGAAGTCAGCAAGTACTAACATTAGGGAAAAGGTATGACCTCCCCACTTAAGATGGCAGAGACACCACTTCTGTTTAATTGAAATTGTACTACATTCTTCCCTGACTCAGTTTGCATCCTGAAATTGCTTTGAAGATTTGTGTCTCTGATATAATAGGTGTAAAAGCAGTCACTGGCTTTGGTGCATGAGGAGAATGGCCCACTTTGTGCTGATGAAGATTGCTTTAGCGATAGTTCAAGCATGTCATGTGACAGGGGGCCATTAGTCTTTTGTAACCATGACCCGTATCAGGTGACTAAGATCAGGACAAATTTCTTACCAGTACCTCCTGTGCTCCACCTTCCTGTTGCATGAGATCAGTTATCAGATACAAACTAAGCTGCTGGAAAAAACAGAGCAAATTAAGTGTTTTAAAGGAAACATGACAAGAAACTGGAGGATGTGATGGTACTCTTCCCAAATTTTCTTGGAAGACAGTGGTATTGAAGACAAACCATGAAAGGCAGAATTCTCTCCTCCCACTCACCCACCACGTGGCAAGGTGATCCACAACATATCCATTGGGATCATGAAAGGGATTGCAAACTGAGGTGAAGCCATTCTAAAATTGCCGCTAGAAGAATATCCTTAGCAAAAGGCAAGAAGAAACCAGTACTTAGGTGAGAATATTGGCCATCATCTTACAGATCTAAATAATACAGATCTAATAATAATATTGGCCATCATCTTACAGATCCAAATAAGTCACGGGAATGGAAATTACCAACAAATGAACTAATCAAACAGTCTTACCTAGGCTATCACAGTTACAAAAAGAATAGACATTGCATGAAACAGGAAACTGCATCTATCTGGAAATGCCTGAGTGCAGAGTCATAAAGACAGAGTGCAAGGGTACACACCAGTGATAGTAGGCTATTATTCTCTGCATCAGTCAGAGAATGGAAGTGCTGGATGAAAAGACTCAAGCACTTTTCTTGTCCAGAACAAAATCAATAAGATCAAATAAGAAGCATGAAATGATTCAATTTTACAAGAGCTTGGGAAGGTAATTCTGGATGCATAACCAATCAATCAACCAAATCCCGGTTATTTCCAATCGTATACACTTTGGAAGTATAGAGACAAAGTTGTTGCACACAGTGGGAAACTTTAAAGAGGACATCATGTTATAATGCCACAAAACATAAGGTCAGAAATGCTAATTGTAATCCGTCTAGGTGATGACAAGTATAAGAACAGAGTCCATTCTGGCCCAAAATTGACCCTGCCTTTGAAGAGAAAGCATCTATATGGAAAATCTTCAATTAGCACAAGACAGAAAAAGTCTGAAACCGCATGAGATTAGCTTTCTGATCACTGTAGGTCCAAGTTGTTTCAGATCTGTTCAAAGGAAGTTGGAGAGACTGCCTGCTATTGTGGGTTACCAAACTATTCAACTTTAAAAATAATATGAATCTGTTACATGACACCTTGAATACTGAAGTAGCCAAAGAGTGATGGGCAGGAATGCTGCTAACAAACTTCCTTTCCTTGGTACTTCAAATGGATCAAGATTACAAAAGGTTAATATGGACAGCAGACAGGGACCTGTGTTCACTTCGTTTTCCTCATTGCCATCAATGGAGAAAACACAGTGAATATGGATGGTCAGGCAGTTCTGCTGAAATAATTTCCAAACAAAACGGGCCTTAAAGAGAGATTCCAGTATGCTGCTGCCCCTGTGTAGTTCCATTCACAGTCCAAGTCCCACAAATAGTGGTAACTCTTCCCTTATATCCAGTTTCATCCTTTAGGTCAGCAACTGTTACTCACCTTAAACTACCATCCTACTTAGACTCTTTTCACACAGACACTCTAACACTGATAAAATGGGTGTTACATTTTATTATACATGTTGCAGGACTGCAGGTGTGCTCTATGGGTGCCCTGCAACTTGTATAATAAAATGTAACACCCATTTTATCAGTGTTAGTGTCTGTGTGAAAAGGGCCTTAGTCATAAAAACACTCTCAAAAATCTATACGGCCATCACATAAATCTCCTCCCTCCCATAAATCTGATATGATGTGTCTACTAGTACTTGTAATTTCTATAGTGCTACTCGGCACAATTATTTATTTATTTAACATTTATAGCCTGTCCTTCCCCAAAGACTCAGGGTGGCTCACAAAAAACCCATAAAATACAATTAAAAGACATCTAAAATACAACCCTCCCCCTGCAAAAACTCAACTCACTCCAACCCCCCAACAAATCCCTCTCCCTATACACAGCACTTTACAGTCACAGGTTTTTGGAGACCGGTCCCTGACCAGAGGGTTTACAATCTAAGATGGACAAGGTTGATGGAACACAAAGAAATACAGACACATTTCCATTTTACAGATGGGGAACTGAGGCTAAGAGGTTGTGACTTGCTCAAGGCCACCCACTGAGTTCATTGGCTAGGGTGAGATTCAAGTCCAGTACCTTATCTCGCTACACCACACTGCCTAAAGCAATACTATAAAGTAAAAGAAAGGTAAAGAAGAGGGGTAACTCAAAATGACAGATTGTAAGGCAACAGACAGACTAGCATATTTTACACACATTAAAAATAATGCAAAAAATATAGGCAATTTGACATGACTATTGTCTAGTTTGTTTGTAATGTTAGTGGGTTCACTAATGCTGCTATTTGAAATAAACAACATTGTCCTTCCATTTTATGCCTTGGAAAAGACTGCAGTGCAAATACACATTCACTAGGGTGGTCAGATATGCAGATTTTAGAGGACACTTGGCTCCAGTGCAGCTCTGCAACCTGTATTTCTCATAAGTATCCTCTAAAATTTGCATATCTGGCCACCCTAACATTCACACTGCTTAGACCTGAAATGCATATTTGCAGTGACTGTTGTATCTGATGGTTTCAGCTGCTTCAAACCAGGTCTGAGGAAGTAGATGATTATTTCAGCTGCCTTGTTTTTGCATTATTAGCAATGTTGTGTGTGCTAACAGGGCTGAGGCAAAGTAACCAAATATGAAAATGGCTGAAATATCTGAATAAGTAGATATGCAAATTTTTTTTAGTGGTGAATAATTACTCAGCTCTTGGAAGGGCCATTCAAAAACTGAATATTTGCCAATATGAAAACCTCTACTGATTTCAGGTCTATCATCACCACTCTTTAAAGTTAGATCTGAATAGGCCTTGCAGATAGATCTTCCATTTAATGAATGGTCTTTCCAAGGCATATAATGTGTGCATGACTTATTTGAAATGTTGCACAATGTTCCTGATGACCTCAAAGCCGTGAAGTATGCAATGGTGAAAGGGCAGAAGAGCGCTTGTTCATCATCGGTGAGCGGCAAGTTTTCAAGATGACCTAAGTAGTGTGAAAATGGACAAAGCTTTGGATTTCATTTCCAGGTATTTAAGTCTGCTTTTCCCTAAACAGCCTTTAGGGAGGGAAACAAATCAGATCAATTGATCTTTAGAGACCTCAAGAAATCAAATTAGTCTGGAGTCAGTTACTGCACTAAACCATCTAGTAATTGGATTGCTCCTTGTAACTGATTGAAAACAGCCTCTATCTATAATAATACAGGGAGCGTTTCCTTGAGTAGATCTGAGAGAAAAACACATATTTTTATGACATGATGACAGAAATTGCACTTTTCTAGCCTAATTGAATATGATTTTATAAATATGTGACTTTAATGATTTCAAGTTTCCTGTTCCAGATTTACGATCACGTTGTAGGAAATTCAAACTGAAAATGCCTTTAGGATCGAATCTGTCTGCATTGTACATATTGAAGTGGTAATCACAAAAAGAATGAAAACTGCTGTGATCCACAAACCACTTTCTCTGGAGTAGCCCCACTGAAGCCCTGTGGGCTTCAATGAGGCTACTCCAGAGAAAGTGGTTTGTGGATCGTGGCCAGTGGAGTTTGTAAAGGGTGAAAGGTTTGGGGGCACTGTAAACTGTTAGTACAACTTCTGTCTAAATGCCTGAGGTATCTGTTCAAACATGTCAGGTTATTGTGGAATGTTTAAAATTTACTTTAGCATGTAAGACAATAAACTAGAAAGTTATGCACAAATCATAATCCAGAGAGTGGGTGTTTTCAGACGTGATGGTGGCCTGCTTTGCTCCACTTTGACCTGGTTTAATCGGTGGACCACCAGATGTTGGCATAGGATAGATCCTGGCTGAAGTGGTGACTAGTGTGGACTGTGGCTCAGGAAAGTCTCTGAGCCACAGCTTGAGCTAACTGTCATGGCCAGGATCTGACTGCCTGGGGTAAAGCAGTCTATCATGTTTGAAAGCCCGCTTTACTGAACCCGGTCTGGAGTCCCTGCTGGTTCCAGGTGCCATGGCTGCCCATTGGGGGTGGGGGTGGGAAAGGGAGGTGGGCTGCTGGGCGCCGGGTGAAAACAGACACGATGCTAACTCCACTTTAACACAGCTTTAACATTTCTTATGCATTTTCCAGGGCTGCATAGGGCATCAATGTAGCCTTGCAACATGCATAAGAAATGTTAAAGTGGAGTTAGCATCTTGTCTGCTTTCGCCTACAGTGTGGGGGAGGGGCAGACGCATACCTGTACGTCTCCACAACCTCACCAGCAGTCCAGCCCCTGTCACGTTAGTTTGGGGGCCTGGCCTGGTCTGGTCTGGACTGGGTAAGTCTTTGTTGGTGGCTTGCCGCCATCACATGTGGAAACACCTAGGGGGTGGTTGTCATGTTGGTCCTAAGTGACAGAAATGTAGACAAAGTAGTTTGAATGATCTTTTATTCCACGAACAATACTTGGTCCAATGAAAGATATCATTTGCACAAATCATATAAATGATTTTTGCAGTTACTAGGACAGAATTTGTGCAGTGGTGCTGTGACTCTGCTAAAGCACTAATCAATTCACTGATTCTCCCCCCCCCCCCCCCGCACACTTTGGCTGTAATTCTGAACCCATCAAAGGCAAAACTCCCATTGACTGTAATGTGGGAGATATCACACTTTGTGTTTAATTTTTGTTTATACATGTATTTACAAATGATCTAATATAGTTTGGATACTATGGTGTTTCCCATGAAAAACTTAACATTGTTGACCAACAATAAACGCATAGCTGTATCTAAGATGGATGATATCTTAGATGCCACAGGTCAACGTTGTCTTTTCACAGTAACCATTCCTAAGATTACATGACTTAAGGTGAAAACAAATGAGACAGTAGCCCTTGTTAGCCTTCATTAGCCTGGGAGTCAACTTCTCGTCTGGTAGGGTGTCACCAGATGTTTTCCCACTATGGACTCGGGGTGGGGAGGCAGGTAGCAGCTGCTGCGGGATGTGTGGGCTGACGGCAGTCAGCAACGCGGTCCAGGTGAAGACCCAGCCACCGAGGCTAAACTGGACTTTCTCCCTCCCACCTAATGAGGACCTGCTCAGCCCCACCACGAGGCAAGGTTAGACGATCAGGCCTGGAGAAGCACCCTCACCCCGGACACCAAACAGCTGATGATGGGGACTAGCGGAGCACCCCAATCAGCTATTTGGCACGTGCACTTGGGCTGGGTGAGAGCACACCTCATGGTCCCCCATGCCTGTGGCAAGAGGGGTGGGGTATACATTTTAAAAATAAAATAAATAAATAAATAAAAATTAGCTGGTTTGCACCAGCTCTTCCCGGTGGCCCAACCTTGCTGTGCAGCAGGGCTTTGGCCATTCTGTCCCATATGGACAGTTCCATGGCCAGCCTGTGCCATGGAGGGACCTGTGATGGCAGACTCCACGCCTGGATGATCAAGGGGTTGGAAGGCTGCTCGTGTGAACCACCGTGCTCTCCCCACTGACCCAAGGAGTGGCAGCTGCAGTGGCCCTCCCTGGGCCCAGGGAGCCAAATCACCACTGTCTCATTTGTTTTCACCCATAGTAAGGAGATGAGGCCTAGTCACAGCATAGCTGATCTTGCCTTACTACCGAACAAGAGCTCATAGCTCTCATGAATTTAATATCCCTAACTCTGTCATTTCACTTTTACAAGGAGACTTGGGGTAAAGAAAGCCCTCAAAAAGAGCTCAGAACCAGGCAGGCCATGTGGCACTGAATTCAGTTAGAGCTGAAATGGGTAGTGAGTTTATTATTCAGGGTATTATTTGCATTTGTTGATAGCTATTTGAGTACCCTAATAATATCCGCTACACTAACAGGTACTCTCATATCTGGTTTTTTAGGTATTCCATATTGTTTTTTTCTGGTTTTCATTTTCTTGGTTTGGTTATTTCAGTTGTTCACTCATTTCAATATTTCATTTATCTCATTTTTGACAAATGTGCACTTGCAATAGTGCTAACATTGCCAAAAAGATGTAATCAAATACCAAAATGACTGGACAACTGAAATAACTAAACCAAAAAGAAGGAAAACACAGAACAACTGAAATGGAATAACCAAAATAGGTACCTGATGGATCTGAAATGGATAGTAATTATTTCTTGAACAGCCATTTTTGGTTTGGATAGGGTATCTTAGGCAAGTTTAACTGTTTTTTTTCAGGTACTTGCTTCAGCTTTAAATGCAATCACTTTCAAGTGTGGGAGTCAATAGAACTAATGAACCATAAACTAATTCTTAGACAAAAAAACCTTTAGTTTAAGAGAGGAGTTAAGACCCTTACAAATTTAGCCACGTTCTAAAAAGCACGGAAATTGTAAATTAAGGCTCCTACCTTAACTTGTGTGCCACGTAAAGGCAGTAAAGACGTTGTACAGTCTTGCATATTGTGCTCACTTACAACTTAGGTTCCATGCCTCCTGTAGCAGGATAGAGTGCCTGGAAGTACATGGGCCTTTTAGGAGAGTTAGCCCCAGTTAGAGTTAGCACAAGCTGGGCTAGCACCAGGTCTGTGGAGGCACAGGATGGTGCCTTAATGGGTCACAGTCAGGCTAGATCTTATGGCTGGACTGACAGAGGGGCTGAAGTAGGGTCAGCTGGGCTGGACATGGCTGGGGCCAGCCCAAAGAATCTGTGGAGGAGACAAGAGTTGAGTAGAGCTGTGTCTCCAAAAGGCTCCAGGTGCAAGAGCCAGGGAGGGCTCTGCATCCAAGATGACTTCACAAGGGACTGTGCCTGGCCAGCAGGGGCTAGAAGGGAAGCCCTGCTGGGGTTAGCTGTCTGGGGAGCAGGCGCTCTGCCTGGTTCTAGGAGACTACAGCAGAAGGGAGCTCAGAAGACTGAGCCAGCTCACAGCTGAGAAGCTGCCTGGAAGGGGGGTCATGAGATAGAGGGTGATGCCTGGAGTGGAGCCCAGTGGATCCTGATGCAATTTATCCCATGCCTGCATGCCCCTGTTACACAACCACACTTTGCCCAGTCCTCTTCCTTTGCAGGTTGAGGTCAAGACTGAAGCTGGGGACAGCAAGCTCCTCCTTGCCCCAATATTCTTTTTCTACTGTGGCAACAATTTCTCTTTCATTTATAGCTCCTTTCTCAGGCAGCAGCTCAAGTGCATCTGCTCACTGCACAGGTGATTAAGGGCAAGGTAATATTTGCCATCTTATGTCCTACAATGAGGTACTATACTGTATTGTGGGTGTGGGGTAATACTGATCCTTATAGTCATATTTTTTGCTTTTGCACTAATTCTGCTTCAGTCCGTACTCCCCCTTGCTCAGTACTCACAAAAATCAGTGTACCTCAACAAATCTTTGTGGAGGAATACTGCTCAGATATTACCCAACCACAGCGCAGCCTCAATCTTACAGACTAGACTAGGGACATTCAAGACAGGAAATTGCAAGGTTAGCCCTGCCTCCCTAATGTTTCTAATCTCAGTATTTAACAAAGTTTTACTCTGATCATTATAATCTGGATGCAAACTACCAGTAGCCTTTGCCATCCACATTCTTCCCATTCTCTCCAACCCAAATGAAAGCACATAGGGAAAGCAGGAGGACAGGGAGCATCTTGCCCCAAACCTGCAGAGGAAGAGGATTGGGACTGAAAGACCAAGGCAAAGAATGGGTGCATGGAGCCTTAGTTTTAAGCGAGCACAATGTAAAACTGTACAACATCTTTACTGTTTACATGGCACGCAAGCTAAGACAGAAGCCTTAACTTACAATTTCCATACTTTTTGGAGCATGGCTGAATTTGTAAGAGCCTTAACACCTTTCTTAACTGAAGATTTTTTGTTCTAAGAATTTCCCTGTTTTTTGAAAGGGGAATGCAGTAAAATCCCCTGCTCCTGCAGTACCAACCTGAGTTTTACTGACAGCCAAGCAGCCAGCCAACAAGTTTCTTTTTTAGCCCAAACTTTGCTCCCAGGTGTTAAAAAAATAAAAATAAAATCCTGCTGGTGTGTAGCAGGGTGGCTTGGTGCCATCCCTGCTCTAAGCGGCGTAGCTCATTATGAGCTGCTGACAAGCTGAGAGGAGCGGCAACTCCTTTAAGGCGGCGTGTTTAAATTCCCAGCCATCATCTGGTGAGAGAGAAGCATAGCAAGCAAGAGAAGCAAACCTCTTAGAGGCGTGGCTTAGTTGTGCAGTGAGCCGGTGAGAGAAGCTGGAAGTGTGGTGGCGATCCTGGAAGGAGGGAGCGAACCGGCCTGAGCTAGAGGAGCAGCATGGGTGAGCAGAAGCCATGAGACACCGAAAAGACAAGCCTGTTGATAGTGAGTAGCGGCATAGCTGCCTGGAGAACTATTAGCCCAGAAGGAGCTTGGATTGTGTTGAGGCTAGAGATAATAAAAGGGCTAAACTTAAATAAGGCCCCAGGCCGGATCAGATTACGACAGAGGTTTTACAGGCTGCCCCCGGGTGGTGGGCCTAAATCTTGTCTCTCTTATTTCTGACCCTGATAAAAGGAGGAGAGATTCCCCAGACATGGTCTTGCAGCATTATCATCCCCATCTTTAAGAAGGGGAATTATTACGATCCTGCATGCTATAGGCCAATTAGTTTATTGTCTGTTGTTGGCAAAGTATATGCCAAGGCCTTGTTTGGCTGTCTCCAGAGATGGGCGGAAGAAAGGGCTATTATCTCCGATGAGCAGTTTGGCTTTCGGGAAGGCTGGTCTACCGTGGACCGCTGCTATACTCTTTCTCATCTTATTCACAAATATACTAAAATCAAGAAAGGTAAGCTATACCTGGTCTTTGCTGATATGTCTAAAGCCTTTGACTCAGTCCCTAGAAGTAGGCTTTGGTCAAAATTAAGAGCCCTTGGATTGGACGATACGCTGCTATCGGCCTTGGTGCAGCTGCATGCCAGTAATGTGGCCCAGGTTAGGGGGAAACCGGGGAATAACTTGAGCGGCCCCATTCCAATTAGGAGAGGAGTGCGACAGGAATGCGTTCTCGCACACTTGTTATTCAATCTTTACCTTTCTGACCTGCCAAGTAGTATCAAATCAGAGGCGATACATGCCCCTAGAGTTGGAGACCTTCATGTGGGCCTTCTCCAGTTTGCCGATGATATTGTACTACCGTCACAAACTGAGGTAGGGATCAAGAGAGCGTTGGAGAAATTGCACGATTATAGTATGGCTAATGGCTTGGATTTAAACCCTTCCAAGACCAAGATAATGGTCTTTGGTAGAAGGAAGTTGCCTACAAATTGGAAGTTGAAAATTGGGAATATTGCCCTTGTTAATTCATATAGCTATCTTGGGGTGTCCTTTAGCTCTAGGGGCACCTGGAACCTTCATTTGAAGGCCAGGGCCAACAAGGCCTCGCAGGCTATATGGTTATTGGTGAAGGCTTTTAACATCTCCAAAGGGATATCTATTTCAATTTTTCTTGGAGTCTATAAAGCTAAGGTTCCATCAATCCTCTTATTTGGGATGGAGCTTGTTCCCTTCCTGGACATCATAATCTTAGAAAGAGTCCAGAATTTGTTCCTTAGATGGCTGTTTAAGGTGGGCTCCAGTGTCCTGGGGGCAGTTCTTAGGGCTGAGACTGGAGTTCCATCAGTTCTATCACTTGCAAAGAAGACCTATTTAAGATACTGGCTGCGGCTGCTTAGCCATTCGGAGACAGCACTTATAACAGCATGCCTAAAGGAAAAATTACTATACTCTGGGTTGCGGAACTATCCTTGGCTTCTTTATTTGGCTCGTCTGGTTAGGGAAATGGGGCACTCCTTTGAGCATTATTGTGGTAAAACTTTGTCAGGGATTAGAGCTGAGATGTTCCTTAGGATACAAGATGTGGCAAGCCAGGAGGATTTGGCGGCAGTCAGGTCATGGAAGGTGGCACCAGAGCTTGGGGAGATTAAGACTTCTCTTAGCCTAGAATGATACTTGGATTTGTTATCCAATTCTAAACTTCGTAGGGCATACATATCATTTCATTTACAGCTTATGGAGATAGCTGTGACTGAGGGCCGGTATAACCACATCCCTCCTGGGCAAAGACTGTTCTTGTTCCAGGAGGGAAGCGGAATCTGTGGAACATCTCTTCTTAAAATGTCCCTATTATGACAACTTGCGGGCAGTATGGCTATTGCCACTCTTACTCCAGGGGATGACCTTTGATTCTCGGGCTTGCTTTACAGCCCTTCTTTCTATGACCCAGGAAGAGGAAATTGTTGCCCTGGGGACCTTCACTCTCTTGGTAGTTAAAAAGAGAATATATATTAAATATCAGTTGAGTACAGGGAGGGGAAGGTCCCATAACTTCTTGGCAACTTCCATCTAGATTAGGTTGGGTGGGCATGGGATATTAAAATCTATTGACATCTATTGTGCTATTATCTTATCTTTATTTTGGGTGTGTGTGTTGACTTTTCCCCAATAGTGGAACACTGTTGGTATTGGTTGGTCCAGCAATGTTGGAGGCTATAATGTAGTAATATGGTCTTGAGATTTGTATGGATCTTGCTGGTCTGGCTGATAATTGATTTTATGCAGGAGTCTGGATGGACCTCTTGACATAGGGCAAATGTTTGATAGTAATGATCTTGCTGTTGTATCAACGTTTTGTGGCTAGATGGGGGATCCTTTGATTATATGGAGTTGGAAGGTTAAGCGTGAAGGATATTGTTTTCCTCTGTTTGGATGATATCTTCCCTTTTCTTACCCTGTTTGGCTGGGACATACTAATGATTGATTTTCAAACTTATACATTTATATAATTATAATTTATTGTTACCTTTTACTTATATTCTATTTTATTAATTTAGCTTTTGTATGTTCGTTGTTTTTGTTGGTTGGGCCATGGCGGAAGCCAGTGTCGTCAATAAAGTATAAAGTAAAGTAAGTGTTGAGGCTTGAGAACCTGGACTGGGACAGAGCTGGAGTTCAGGACACAGGTGTGTCAGTGCCTGTGGACCGGTGAAGGGCAAGGACTATNCTTATTTCTGACCCTGATAAAAGGAGGAGAGATTCCCCAGACATGGTCTTGCAGCATTATCATCCCCATCTTTAAGAAGGGGAATTATTACGATCCTGCATGCTATAGGCCAATTAGCCTATTGTCTGTGGTTGGCAAAGTATATGCCAAGGCCTTGTTTGGCTGTCTCCAGAGATGGGCGGAAGAAAGGGCTATTATCTCCGATGAGCAGTTTGGCTTTCGGGAAGGCTGGTCTACCATGGACCGCTGCTATACTCTTTCTCATCTTATTCACAAATATACTAAAATCAAGAAAGGTAAGCTATACCTGGTCTTTGCTGATATGTCTAAAGCCTTTGACTCAGTCCCTAGAAGTAGGCTTTGGCCAAAATTAAGAGCCCTTGGATTGGACGATACGCTGCTATCGGCCTTGGTGCAGCTGCATTCCAGTAATGTGGCCCAGGTTAGGGGGAAACCGGGGAATAACTTGAGCGGCCCCATTCCAATTAGGAGAGGAGTGCGACAGGGATGCGTTCTCGCACACTTGTTATTCAATCTTTACCTTTCTGACCTGCCAAGTAGTATCAAATCAGAGGCGATACATGCCCCTAGAGTTGGAAACCTTCATGTGGGCCTTCTCCAGTTTGCCGATGATATTGTACTACTGTCACAAACTGAGGTAGGGATCAAGAGAGCGTTGGAGAAATTGCACGATTATAGTATGGCTAATGGCTTGGATTTAAACCCTTCCAAGACCAAGATAATGGTCTTTGGTAGAAGGAAGTTGCCTACAAATTGGAAGTTGAAAATTGGGAATATTGCCCTTGTTAATTCATATAGCTATCTTGGGGTGTCCTTTAGCTCTAGGGGCACCTGGAACCTTCATTTGAAGGCCAGGGCCAACAAGGCCTCGCAGGCTATATGGTTATTGGTGAAGGCTTTTAACATCTCCAAAGGGATATCTATTTCAATTTTTCTTGGAGTCTATAAAGCTAAGGTTCCATCAATCCTCTTATTTGGGATGGAGCTTGTTCCCTTCCTGGACATCATAATCTTAGAAAGAGTCCAGAATTTGTTCCTTAGATGGCTGTTTAAGGTGGGCTCCAGTGTCCTGGGGGCAGTTCTTAGGGCTGAGACTGGAGTTCCATCAGTTCTATCACTTGCAAAGAAGACCTATTTAAGATACTGGCTGCGGCTGCTTAGCCATTCGGAGACAGCACTTATAACAGCATGCCTAAAGGAAAAATTACTATACTCTGGGTTGCGGAACTATCCTTGGCTTCTTTATTTGGCTCGTCTGGTTAGGGAAATGGGGCACTCCTTTGAGCATTATTGTGGTAAAACTTTGTCAGGGATTAGAGCTGAGATGTTCCTTAGGATACAAGATGTGGCAAGCCAGGAGGATTTGGCGGCAGTCAGGTCATGGAAGGTGGCACCAGAGCTTGGGGAGATTAAGACTTCTCTTAGCCTAGAATGATACTTGGATTTGTTATCCAATTCTAAACTTCGTAGGGCATACATATCATTTCATTTACAGCTTATGGAGATAGCTGTGACTGAGGGCCGGTATAACCACATCCCTCCTGGGCAAAGACTGTTCTTGTTCCAGGAGGGAAGCGGAATCTGTGGAACATCTCTTCTTAAAATGTCCCTATTATGACAACTTGCGGGCAGTATGGCTATTGCCACTCTTACTCCAGGGGATGATCTTTGATTCTCGGGCTTGCTTTACAGCCCTTCTTTCTATGACCCAGGAAGAGGAAATTGTTGCCCTGGGGACCTTCACTCTCTTGGTAGTTAAAAAGAGAATATATATTAAATATCAGTTGAGTACAGGGAGGGGAAGGTCCCATAACTTCTTGGCAACTTCCATCTAGATTAGGTTGGGTGGGCATGGGATATTAAAATCTATTGACATCTATTGTGCTATTATCTTATCTTTATTTTGGGTGTGTGTGTTGACTTTTCCCCAATAGTGGAACACTGTTGGTATTGGTTGGTCCAGCAATGTTGGAGGCTATAATGTAGTAATTCTGCAATATGGTCTTGAGATTTGTATGGATCTTGCTGGTCTGGCTGATAATTGATTTTATGCAGGAGTCTGGATGGACCTCTTGACATAGGGCAAATGTTTGATAGTAATGATCTTGCTGTTGTATCAACGTTTTGTGGCTAGATGGGGGATCCTTTGATTATATGGAGTTGGAAGGTTAAGCGTGAAGGATATTGTTTTCCTCTGTTTGGATGATATCTTCCCTTTTCTTACCCTGTTTGGCTGGGACATACTAATGATTGATTTTCAAACTTATACATTTATATAATTATAATTTATTGTTACCTTTTACTTATATTCTATTTTATTAATTTAGCTTTTGTATGTTCGTTGTTTTTGTTGGTTGGGCCATGGCGGAAGCCAGTGTCGTCAATAAAGTATAAAGTAAAGTAAGTGTTGAGGCTTGAGAACCTGGACTGGGACAGAGCTGGAGTTCAGGACACAGGTGTGTCAGTGCCTGTGGACCGGTGAAGGGCAAGGACTATGTGGGGCCTGAAAGTCCAGGACTAAATGTGGTTCAGAGGAGTCTTGAGCCCTGCGTGGCTCTGAGGTCTTGTGTTAAGGAACCTGGTATGATGTTAAGAGATTTGTGAGTGAATTGAAAATAAAGTAAATAAGTTAATATGGTGAGCTCTCCTGATGAATCTGATGCTCAGCGTGAGCTCCTGTCTCTGGTCTGCTGTGGGAGATGAGAGCTCAAGGGGGTTCCCCTTTACATGGTGAAACTGACAACATCTTCAATTTCACAAGCAGCAGGAGGAAGGACTGGAGGGGGATATTGTTTTGCAGATCCCTCCTCACCCGAGTGTTTCCCTTACAGCTCCAAGCTTTCTCAGTTATGTGCCTGAAGGAGTTTTACGCAGCTCACATACAATTCCTCAATGCACATAGCCACATACAGTCGCTCTCCTGACTCGTCCTTCTCCCAGTGAATTTCTCTTTCAGCCCCAAGCGTTGTCACTTTCACCAGAGAGTTTGGTTTGAAACGTGGAGCAGTAACTGTCATTTTCACCTGCTGGGGAGTTTACTTGGCAACTGGAGCACCCAGCCAATAGGGCTGGGCGAACACGGTTCGGCAGTTCGGAGTTCGGCCCGAACTCGCCCTGTTCAGATGACCGAACTCGAACCCAAACCTGAATGCGAACATACCAAACAAACCAAACACTGAACGGTGAAATGGCCGAACTGTTCAGTCAGTTCGGATCATGTTCAGATGAGTTTGGGTGGCAAAAAAAGGTTCACTGGAAGGTCAAACATGACAGGGAGGTGTCAGTCACCGAGGAGCAGACTCCCAGGCACCAGGGGTGGAGAAGTTTGCAAGAAACGAAACTAATTATCTGCCTCCCCCCTTCCCAACACCTTCTGAGCTAGTCACTGTTCCTGAACAGCAGGCGCTGAGTAGGATTTTTAGATTGCTTTAACTTTCATTTCAGTTTTGTAATGAAATGAAACTTAAACCATAAACTGAAACCTTGTGTTATGCACTGTACAGACTCATTGAGTATGTAATGTATGTATTTCACTACAG
>QEPC01014266.1:1112017-1140104 GCA_003113815.1 Sphenodon punctatus | reverse complement strand
AGCCCCACATCATTCTAGCCACTCCCAAGGGCTTCATACCTGTTGTTCCACCCAAACTCCCATCATTCCAACCACTCCTGTTTGCCTCTTTCATGTCATTCCACCCAGCTTCCCATCATTTCAGCCACTGCCAGTGTCCTTGTGCCATAATTCCACCCAGTCTTCCATCATTCCAGCATCCTTGTACCAATCATTCCACCCAGCCACTCCCTCTGGCCTCTTACATGTCATTCCACTCAGCCCCCCATCATTTCAGCCACTCCTGGAGACTTCCTACCCATCATCCCCCTCTTCCCCTCTCCCCCAATTCCAGTAACTCCCAGTGGCCTCCTACCTGTCATTCTACCCAGCCCTGTGTCATTCCAGCCGATCCCAGTGGTCTCATATCCAACATTCAGCCCCTCCCACAATGCTAGATCCTCTGAATGGCCTCTTACCAAGGGTGTAGCAAGGCTGGGGAGGGCCAGGGCTCAGCTCACAATTATGGGCCCCCCAAGGATAACTCAGAAGTAAAATAAAAAACAAACAAACAATCAAACAAAGCAATAAGTACACAAAGAGCTTTAGCAAGAGAAGTTTGTGCTTCAGCCCCTTTTCACAACATCACTGCAGGATCCTATTGGAATTCTACATTCAAGATCTATAGGCAAGCATGACCTAAGAAACTCGCATGTTACCCTAACTCTGCCATTTTATATTCTATTTATTCTGCACACACACACACACACACCCTGTGCAGTGACCCCGCCCCCCATGCAGTGGAGCACACGTGCCCACACACACACACACACACATTTAATGCAGCCACAGGGTATCTTTATCCTCCCCCCTCCTTGATGTTTTAACTTGCTTGCTTAGGGGCTCATACCAAGGGGGAAATCACCCCCTTATCCTCTGTCTACACCCCCCCCCCCAAAAGAGAACATCCCAGAAGTAAGCAATGGGGGGAAGATGCTGTTTAAATATTTTGTTTTCATGAACTTGGAATTCCAGGAAGCAGATTGAAATTTTGGGATGGGGGGGTTCAGGGAATCAAATCTAGGAGGCACCTGGCACCTAATCCCAGCCCCTCCCTCTATGGGTTAGTGGGAGAGAATCATACCCACCCTTTCTGGCAACTGGTCATTTAGATTGTGGTACATCAGAAGAGATATATATATACCCAACGAGGTGGGGGTAGGTATTTCCCCCAAGACCCCTTGAAGCTGTAGGCATCCACAAGGAGGGGGGGGGGATAAAGGAATCTCCTTAAGTGAACCCCAGATTTTATTTATTTATTTTCAGTATTTCTATATATTCAATATTTCCAACCACTCAGAGACTAGAAGGGGAAAAGATCAGGTGATCACTGGGATCCGGGGCAACTCTCCCAGTTTAAACCTCTTTATTCTCTTACCCCGAGGTGGGAGTTTGGGGGTGGGGTGCTTGCTGAGTGTGGGATGCTAGCCCCTAACTTGTCCTAAGTCCCAATAATGAGCTCGGAGACTGAGTCTGGAACACCAGTCAGTTATGCACCAAGCTGAGGGAGATGGGGGAGGAGGTGGAAGCGTTGAGCCAGGTAGGAGGAGAGGAGCTGGCCTGGGCTGCAGACAGTACAGACTCGCTCGTGCAACTTTGCAAGTGGAGGCGAGCCCGTGCGTTGTCAATGCCCACTCTCCTGGACCGAACCCCAACCCCTTATCTGTCTTCTTGTTGAGCTCCCAGCCCCAGCGGGCCCCCAGGGCCCCGGGAGCAATTGCACTTCCTGCCACTGCCTCCTACCTGTCATTCCATCTAGCTCCTATTCCCATCTTTCCATTTCCTCTACATGACTTCCTCACACTTTCCCCCACTCCTGGCCTTTTTAGTTTTCCCTCTTCCCACCTTCTTTGACACTTCAGATTCTCCCCTACTCCCTTTGTTTAAGTTAAGCATCTGCCATTGTATATGTTAACTGCCCATTAAGGGCTACTGGCATTTCTAAGGTCTCATTACTTCCAACTGGTATTTCTGTTGTTTCTATTGTTTCCAGTCAGTATTCCTTGTACTGTGCCAGTACACCCAGCTGGGGAGTTTGCTTGGCAACCAGAGCAACTAGCCAGTGAGTTTCCTTTGAGAAAGGAATGAGGTTCTTGTGGGTGGTATCCCTATGTCTAGTGAGGGCAAACCCCTAATAAATGGGCAGATGGACACCCACCTGGTGTGGGCTAATGTGTGCTAATGTCTCATTTATTAACACCTTAAGTCTCCATGAGCAAAAAAAGTTGCATAGGAGAGAAAATGTCATTCTGCCTCCAAATTCAAATGTCTGTAACCTTCTTGTTTTTCATCCAATTTGCCTGAAATTTGGACATGTCCATCCATCCTCCCTATCAAATTTCACAGCAATATGAGAAATCATCCAGATTTTATAATGAATAGAATGTTTGTGATTTTAACACAGCGATGCAACCACCTTAACTATAGAGCTGCTCGCGTGGCTCTATAATGTTTAGACAAGCTCTGAAATGGACTGGTGACTGTATGAAAGAGACTTGAAGAAATAGTCCTACCTGTGTAATGCTGGTAAAAAATAAAGGACATTATATAAGTGCATCTAGGAGAGATCAGGCTTTCAAAAGAAGACATGTGACCAGGGAAGCCATAAGCCAAGAAGCCCCAAGGTGTTTCAAATCATTTGCTTGGTGATTAAGCTCTCCTCTAAGGATTTGCGTGCATAAAATAAAAGATTTCACCATATAAAGGCAGAAGGTGTGTGGTAAATATGCTAGGATGTCATTGAGCATAGAAACTGCTGCATCCACAATGTTAAATCTGCTGTGATGGAGTTACACTGGGAATTGATTTGCCACAATGGGGTACTCTACAGTATACCCTGGGGTAAAATTAAGCACTGTCTTATACACCATGAAATCCCACAGATTATTCACAAGCTGATTAAATGGAACTAGAGAGGAAAAAGATGGAGAACATTGTATGCTCACCAAAAAAGAAAAAAATCAAGATCTATCTTTCCAGTGCATTGCTACATGTTTGCTGTTTAGCAAATGCGGGAGAAGAAATATACACTTTTCCTTTTCCAATTTTGCTGGATCTAGATCATTTTCAGATTTTATGGGGAGTAATTTCTCTCACTAACCTTGAGTTCCATGGCCATGATCCACAAGCCACTTTCTAACCCTGAGTTTTCTCAAATGCCAGGAAATGATTGGTTTTTATTTTCTTCTCCATTCTAAAGCTGCTAATATTTGTTTTGTGTCTCTGCTCTGTGTACCGTAGCTGTGTTGTACTTATTAGTGCTAGAATAATATGTGCTTTTGGATTTTCTCTCATTTTTCTCCAGGGGATTTTGGGATTTTGACTCTAACCTACTTTGAGTCATACTTATCTTTTTGTTCAACCCACAAAACCTTATTAGGTTGGATAGGCTAGATCCTCCTCTGGTATCTATTGACATAGCTCCATGGTCATCAATGGAGGTTATGCACATTTACCCCAGCTGACAATCTGGCCCGTTGAATGTAAGTGTAAATTGAAGTATGGTTCTGTAATCCATAGCATTGCAGGCGCGTTATTTGCTTGGACTGTGGTGTTAATTTATTTTGTAAAGTGGTGGTGGGAGTGAGGGTGGTGTGTGTTCTCTCTAGCATCTCCCCATTGCCTTGTGCTTCAGTCCCCCTCCCCCCCCCCCATATTCAGTGACTCTGTAAAATTAAAATCAGGCCCTTTTTAGGCCATTTTTAAATGGGCACGGCTGGGGGGGCGGGGCCGTATGTGCCGTGTGTAGTGCCCACAGACATCTGGTGAATGTGGGGGGAATAAAATGGGCTGGAATGGGTGTGTGCTGTGTGTGCCCCTACCCACACACCACCCACTCCTGCCCCCACACAGAGCATCCCGGATTTTCCCTTGGTGATCTTTGCGTGGGCATGAGTGGGCAGTGCATGGGTCATGGGAATGTGTGTCCACTCACGCTGCCTTCAAACAAGTGCTTGGGTGAGTGGGGGAATGGATGGACCTCCATGCATGGTGTCTCCCATTTTAAAAACGTCCTTAGTCTTGGATTTAATTAAGCTTCATACATAGACAAAAAGGCTGGTCCCCTCCCCACCTTCAGGATAGAATAAGGTCCCTGGAAGCTAGAGCTGAAATGGGTACAAAAAATGGTATACCCACCAAAATTGTGGCACCTGAACTGGCTCAGATGGGTCAGGTATTAAATGGTACCTGTTAAAGTGTCTGACGAGTTACCCGAAATACTGTTTTCATCACCAAGTTACTGTTTCTATTATTGGTATTACTTTTTGCACTGTTTACCAAATTACCATTTTACCATTTTCCATCCATCCATTTGTTCTTTGATGGTGTCTCTTGTGTGCACATGCACAATGCTGAAATGTGGAAATATGGAAAGATGCTAAAGTGATAACAAGTCAGAATAGGTTAGTAAAATGGAAAGATGGTTACTTGGTAATGCTAATACTTGGAACTTTGGTTCCTACGGAATGCTCCTCCATAGTAAGCAGGTGGAAACGGATGTGATACTGGTCAGCTGTGGCCCAGGACTCAGTGCATGTCTGCTTCCCTGCTGGCCCACTACTGCCCCAGGGTGGGTAGGTGGATGGCCCAGAATGAGTCCCCAAGATGATCCCAAGCACTAGGGGTGTGTATTTAGTTTTCATAATTATACTTACAAAAATGAAATTGGCCATTTCATTATTGTAATTATAATTATGAAAACAAATTTAATAATTCCAAAATAATAATGAAATTTTAGAATTTGTAATTATTTGGTTTTTTCTGGCTGTGACACACATACCTTAGGTGGTAATATTTTTATTTTGCTTCTGATTTTTAATGAAATTTAGAAAGAATGTACCTATCACCCACAGGAACAAGCCTGCCAAATTTCAGGAGGATTGGATGTAGGGTCCAGAATCTATAATCGTTATGGTGTTTAATGCATTATGGCTGTAACGTCCTTTTTGTGAATCCAATTTGGATATACTATATCCCTAACATAAGGGATCATCTGTACCAAGTTTCAGAAAGGTTAGATAACATATTCATATTCTGTAAGCAATTAATATTGTGTTGTTTGGACACATTTCCAGCTGTAGAAACTTTGTTGTCCATCCAATATGGATGAAATTTGGACTGTGTACCTCTCATGAAAAGGATCATCCCTGCTAAATTTCAGAAAGATTGGATAAAGGTACCCAATTTTATAAGAAAATGAAGAATTGTGATTTTAACAGAAGTCGTACAAATACAAGTCCTGAAATATTTGGGATAAAAATGAAAATTTCAGGACATAAGAGGGACTTCAGGCAGCAAGGCAGAGAGAAGGGGGAAGCATTCCAGAAATCAAAAGACATGATTGACACATTCAGGCTGACCAGCCGGCATCCCAAACACACCCTGCAGCACTGTGATAGAGGACATAAGATAATCGCTTATTGGCTCTTTGCTAAGGAGATGCTTCCAACTTCCTAGTAACAAGCAGGGGGCCTTGGAGTGGGCACAGCACAGAATGAGAATACATAATTGATGTTTCTGCTGGTCAGTTGGCATCATGTACCCATCTTGTACCACTGTGACAAACATAAGAGTATCTCTGGTATAGGCTCATTCTCTGGAGATGCTTTCCAGGACCCAATCATTTTAAACAAGGCGGCTTGGGGGTGGGCACTTTAGAGCAAATATAAGCTTCTGCCAACTTGCACAGCCCTCACCATGACTAGATCTTGTGCGGCTCGTAGGCTGGCTCAGTGCTCTGTGTGTGTGGCTGACTGTGCTGTAGTTTTCAACCTCACTACAAGTGCTCAAAAAAGAAGGACTCTGCACCTACTCTCCTCCACAGACTTTGGGGTGCCAATGACTGAAGTCTGTGCCAGTGCCTCTGGCACCTGCTCCTCCTCTGCTCTGCCCACCTCCTCCTGTCTTCTTCACTCTCTGTACAAATGCTACAAAAATCAGATGTCCGCATCTAGTAAAACCCCTATATTTTAAACAGAAGCAACACCTGCAAGTGATTTAAGGAAATTTACAAATTCTGTTAAATTTATGAAATGTATATTGCTTATAATATTTGGACCCTTTATCCAATCCTTCTGAAATTTTGCAGGGATGCTCCCTTGAGTGAGGGGAACAATCTTCCCAAGGGTCATCCAACTTGGATGGAAAACAAAGATGGACCACCTGGAAATGTGTATACAAACCACAAAATGATTACATTGCTAATAAAATTAGTACCCTTTATCCACTGTTCCTGAAAGTTGGCCGGGATGATCCCCTTCAGGATGGGTACAAAGAATACTCATTTCACTCAAATTTTGTGGAAAACAAAGATATTACAGCTACAAATGTGTGTGCGTGTGTGTAAACTACAAAACATCAAGTGTGTTCGGAATCAGGACCCTTTCTCCAATCCTTGTGAAATTTGTTAGGGGTGGCCCTCTAGATGAGAGGTACAATCAGTCCAAATTTCAAGAAAATTGGATAAAAATGAAGAAGGTACAGATTGAAATCAATTTTCCCATAGAAATTCAAAAACAAAATGATATAGTAACAAAATTACGAATTCTGAAATGAAATAATTATGAAATTACAAATTCAGTAATGGGTCCCTGTTGCACACCCCTACCAGACACTCATCCCGGGCCAACACATCTGTTCAGCCCTGCCATTGCCATCATGGCTGCCCATCATAGTGGGGCTCTTGGTGAAACACACCCAGTTGAAGAAGAGAGAAGCTGGTTTCAGGCTGGCAAAAAGTTGCTGTGGGCAAAGATTAATTTATTTCAGAGAGGATCCAACTGTAAAAACCTTCTTCAGCCCATTGCCCTTGCACATTGAGGTATTTAATTTACAGTCGACAAACCACGCATAACTGCCTTTAATGTGTGTGATCGCATCCATAATCGCGTCTAATCCCACCTTGTGGGATTTTGAAAAATTGCACGAGCGGGTTGTGTGACTGCAATTCATTTGTGTAAAAGCAGTCTTAGTTTTCCAAAAAGACCATGGGTGCAAACAGATGTGCTGGCAGTGAGGCAGCTCACTCGCCTGCTCCAGGGTGGACACACCCAGCCACCACTCCCCGGGTTGGCAAGTGGAACAGAACCGACATGCCTGTGACCCCTGGTGGCAGGAGAGCTGTCCCACTGCCGCCATGCCCCAGGTATGGCAGGGGAACACAACGTGTGCGGGCAGCTGGTCCTGCCCCACACCCAGGGCTGCCATGACATGCAGCCATTGTGACCAGCCATGGTGGCCCCTGCCCCCATAGCAGGGATAGGTGGGGCCAAACAGATGTGCAGGCTCGTCTTGTGTTAACCCACATTGGCCCAGGTGGGCAGCCCTTGGCCTGGGATGTGCCTTGGAGATTTTCTAGAGGGTGCATCCTGGGGCAGCCACCTACCTGCCCTTAGACATACACGGCCCAACATGTGGTCACGTGGGAACACACGAGCGGATGAAGCCCAGTCCCAGGCTGACCATAGCGGGGCAACGCGGGCTGCCGTCATTTTTGTTTTCACCCTATGAGAGGCACAGGAATTAGACTGACCCTTCACAAAAATACATGTCTCTCTGGTCCCAGGATGACCAAAAACTGGCAGTAGAGCATTCGCATCTAGAGACCGAAACAGCAGCTACATTCTTGCAGCAGCTACTTGTTGTTCTGGATGCATGATTTTTCAGATCCCAAAATGTGTTCATCAGCTAGCGGGATGCATGTTTTCACAAACAGATGTAATGATTGAATGTGTGTTTTATGCTGAAAATGTCTAGTGCAATGTCTGTTAACATCCATTTTCACACGACACTCAGAATGTGGGTCCGTGATACAGGGCCAGCTTTACAAAAGGCTGTTCCAGGGGTGGTGAGTGGGGCTAGGGCTTTGGGTATTTATTTAAATTTATGTCACCCTCCCCAAAGGCTCAGGGCGGCTCAGGACAGGTAGAGGGTGGGGCTAGCATCTCCAAGGTTACATGAAGCAGGGGCAGAGCCTGAGCGCTGCAGAAAGCACCCCAGGGGCTGAGCAGAATCCTGAAACCATGCGGTCACCCTTGTCTTCTGCTGGAGCTTCATCCTGCCATTGGTCTGAGGAACCTCTCTGAGTGGAGGGAGGCTCGGCTCTGATTGGAGCCTTAGAAGCAATGGGCAGCAGCTCAGCGGCAGGATTCCAGTGGAGGCAGTACATCTTGTCCACTGGTGCCACAGGGAGCCACCAGCGTTTTCTGTTTTAATTTATGAGATCTTTTGTTTCAGCCTGCAGCTAGCCAGCCATAGTGCCCTCTATCAAACACTTTGTTTCAGTCCTCCTCCTTCTCCCTGCATGCTCACTACTGGGAACATCTGTCTTATCACCCCCATGTGTGGGGAATGTTCACATCCTCCCAGACACCTGTAGCTGCTTCACTGTCCTGCTTGGGGAGTGCCTGAACACAATCTCCGAAGTGTTTTCTTAGCCACGTCTCCCTGTTACTGTTGTGGGTGGGTGTTGGTTATTCCTGCTGTTTCTTAAACTCCTATTCAGTGCATGAGCCTTGGACAAATTAGTCATCTTTTCCCTTTTTAAAAAAAAAAGTTGTCTTCAATAAGACTTCCGGCAGGTTTACTTTTGTGCCCTTGAAGCCCATTTATTTAATCTGTCTTCACCTCCGCTCCTTTCTGATGCTTTCTGTAATCTGGGCATTCTTCCAAACGTGCTAACTCATATCTCTCTCTCTCAAAAAAGGAAACCTTTTGAAATCCAGGACTAAAGAAGTCATTCAAGTTGTATGCTGATAATTCATAGGGTCTATATCCTGTGGGTTGTTTTTCTTTGTGTTGTATTGAGCAGCCGAGCCAAGTATGCTTGCCAGCTTTATAGTTCTTCTCATATTCATCTTTTTTTTTTTTTTTACATTGCAAAAAAGACAACTGTGGGTGGGGAGGGCACAAAGGTGGGTTTCTTGCTGCTTTTCTTGTAGCTCTCACTTGTGAAGGAGCTCGAGAAAATGGAGAGTTTGGTCACCCCAGCCTGACAGATCTGAAGCAACTCGTCAAGCAGCTGAAGGCACGGAATAGTGGTCTTCTCTGCCACTCCTTGAAGCAGAAAGTAATAACACATTAGAATTTGTGTCTGCACAAAAAACCTAGTCTGAAATCTATTAGAGTCAATAGAAATCTCTCCATCAACTTCAGTAGCCTTTGAGCAAGTCCATATTTAAATGACCGGACAAGCAGTCAAATGGGAATCCATAATTTTTGTATGTGTAATAAGGCATGCTAAACTGGTCCTGATGCAATTATGGATGAAACTTTTTCTATTTCCTTGAGTCAGGACTAAAAAAGTTATCTTAAGCTTTCTTCACTCAGAGAAAGTAGATTTTAAAAAATCCCATTTCTTCCTTATATACAGCTTCTGTGACACTGATGTCCAAAACAATTAAAATGGCTTCATTTTAAGTACTTGGTGCCCTGATAAAAATGATCATGCACAGATGGATCGTTGTTGTCTCCAGCAGGCTCTGTGTGGGCACAGAGATCTGTATCTATAGAAAGTACTGTAGGATGGGGTCCTTAGTGAGCAGAACACTAGCCAGTCATGGAATTGCAACAAAATGGAGACATCTGAAGACAAACCATCCAGTAAGAAATCCTGCCTTCTGCTTCTGTTTTACAAAGAAGTGTGCCCTTTCCTCTCAGCTAGAAGAAAGGGCACATTTCGTTATAAAACTCTTCAAGGCAGTTGCATTCATTTGGTAGCTAACTAGGCTTGTGAGGAAGTCTATGTACATAGAGATGAAACATCCTTGGTCAAGGGCACTTTAAAGTGAGTTGCAATCTGAGATTATTTGGGACACCTTACCACAATTAGTGTGTGACTTGAGCAGCAATAACTAATGCTCTCCTTTACGTGGTTGTTGCTTGATGCCATCATAATTGCAACTTCAGTCGTTTTGGTTGCTTGCCACTTCAAACTCATTCTGCTCTTCTGTTCACTGGAGTTTAAAAAATCCTCTATGACCCTGTGCAGATGACAAAGTGTCACTGGTCCTGAGGCACATTGCATGCAGTGGTGCCCGTGGAGTCTTTAGCAAATCACTGAAATGCTACATCCTGCCCATATCTTGGGTACATAGTTTAGAAACCGCAAGTCTGCTTTCTTGCATGGCAAAGGGTCCTTATATTGAATGAATAAAGTATGACAGACCAAGTTAGACTCACCCTTCCATTTTCTGTCACACTGCAATTGTCTAAGATCATAACACATGGTTAGCAGCAAGACCATTTCCCCCCAGCCCTGCAAAGAAACACTGGAATTTCAATAATGGATCAAACCGCATGTCCATCTTGTCCATCATATGTCAAGAAGGGCCAGCACCTAATGTTTCAGTGGCACTGTAAGATCCCTGCAATGGGCCAGATCTGGGATAATCTGTCCCCATGTAAATATTTTATTCAGTCTTGTTTGTAACCCAAAGTCTATGTTTTTCTATCCTCCAAAATTTGGTAGCATTAATTTGTGATGGGGCAGGTGATGGCACTTTAAGAAGGCCTACTCATTGCCCTGGCCCTGCCGCCTTCTGGTGTTATAAGATCAGAGAGCCCTGACATTTAGTCAGTCTGCAGGGAGACAGGGTCCTGGAAAGACTGCTGGCCAGGGTGCCTGCCCTTGGTAGATAGCAGAGCAGAAGCCCAGCTGGCTGTATGCTGGGAGCCCTCCATGGTGTTGACCTGGGCTGAAGCAAAGAGCTTGAGTGGAGAGCCAAACACCAGGATTGGGGCTGGAAACCTTGAGACTGTGAGTTTAGAATTTTATTTATTGGTCCAAAAATGCTGTAATAAAACTTCACTGCATGGAAACACCTACATCTGTGGACTGTTTGGGCTAATTGTGCAGGCACTCGCCTGTTAACAGTCAGCCACCTTGTTACATAATTTCTATAGCTCTGTCCACTTTTGTCATCCATGTGGATGTCCAATCCCTATTTGAAACTTGTAAAATTCTTGTCTGCAATCACCCCTTGTGGCAGTGCGTTTCACAGTTTAAAGACTACACTCCTTCTTTGTGACAGCTTCAGATTGTGTATTCTGCTTGCGAGCCTGGGACCTGCATTTGTACCATATCTCTTTTTCAAATAGTGGTTGCAACTTACTCAGTGGAGTAAGTTGCTGCAGGAACAACTTACCACTTGTTCTACTAATGAGGCTCTCCAGGCCTAGTAGTCTCATAAAGTGTTTTAATGATGCTTTCATGCATAATAATAAGATCCAGCACAAGCAGAAGTGTAAACACAAAGTTATACACAAGTTATATATAAAGAGACACGTTCATGCAATCCTGCCTGGATTTGCAGCTTGAGGCCTAACTCCTGCCTCTTTCTCTACTGCAAGGAGTTCAAAGCCTGGGCTTCTCTCAAGCTTTCTAGGCTAGAGTACTGTTCTGCTTCCCTGGTAGTGTTGGGGACAAACCTGACTTCGGCTCCCAGCCCCTTGGGTCTGTTGCCACCTGTTGGTTTGATGACTTTTCCCTAGATCCCTTCTGTTAACCAGCCAGAGCAGAGAGGGTCTGAAGCTTTCTTCTTCAGTTTCCATACCTGCCTGCTTGTAGGTTGGACCACACTCGCTCAGGATCCACACCAAACACTACTCTGGTTTCAGGTTCCGTGCCTAGTTTATTTATATCACTCAGTCCCAAAAAACAGCTTAACTTCTATGCAAGCTCCTCACTGGGATGCTCCTTCATGGCAGGCCATGGCCTTTGCCCTTCAATGCTAAAGCCCCCAAACAAGCCGTCCCTGATCCTCATCTGATCCCTAGCTCAGCCTTCTATCCCTGGTGCTTCTCAGCTAGCTTTCAGTTTCCTGCCACACCCTGCTGGGAAAACTCAGGTCACACTAAATTATCCTAGTTAACCCTTTAGGGGTATTTAGTATTACCTGGTCATGCGGGGAGGCATCCTGCAAAGCCTTACTGGCCTTGACTGGGACTGGTCCTGCAAGGGCTTACCAGGATCCATTATGCTGCCTTTGTCACCCAGGAGCATATTTTTCCCTCTGTTCCTACTCTGACCCTCCTCGCAGAGCCCTTTATGCTCCCCAGCACCCACAATGCTGCCAGTCAGTCCCACCCATTCAGTCACGAAGCACTTGTATCAACCTTTTTATTGTCATTCTCTACATGGGGGTATGCAGTGGCTATTCAACGCAGAGCTGCACATTTTAAAGGGCTCTGGAAAGTTAGTATAATTTGACAACGAGACAGTGGTTATTATTTATTTATTTATTTTATTTATTTAATTAACAGATTTTTATCCCGCTCTCCCCACCCCAGTGGTTCAGAGCGGCTAACAAAACCATAAAAACAACAAAATAAAAACACTTAAACAATTTAAAACATGAATCATAAAAACACACCCTCCCTCCCAACCCTCCCCCTCGCCAAATGCCTGATGGAACAGCCATGTTTTACAGTTCTTCCAGAAGGCCGGAAGGTCCGGGGCCAATCGCGCCCCCACTGGGAGGGAGTTCCACAGGTGCAGCGCAGTGACTGAGAACACCCTGCTCTGTGTGGCCCCCCGAGACACCTGAGGGACCTCCAACAGCGCACCCCCAGCTGACCGCAGGGGCCGATCCAGAACCCAGGGAGTGAGGTGGTCCTGCAGGTAAACAGGGCCCCGACCGTGTAGGGCTTTATAGGTTAAGACCAACACTTTGAATTGGGCCCGGAAGACTATTGGCAGCTAGTGCAGAGACCGGAGCACCGGTGTAATATGCTCCCAGCGGCCCAGTCTCACCAGGAGCCGGGCCACCGCATTCTGCACCAGTTGCAGCTTCCGAGCTGTCACCAAAGGTATCCCCATGTAGAGCGCGCTGCAGTAATCTAATCGAGAGGTAATAAAAGCATGGATGATCATGGCTATGTCCAGAACTGAAACCAACGGCTCACCACAGTCTCTACCTGGACATTCAGGTGGAGCTGCTCATCGAGGAGCACCCCCAGGTTCCACACCTGGGACGTCAGTGGAGGGCAGATCCCATCAATCGATGGAGCCATCACCTCCATCGACCTACCCACTAGCATCACTTCTGTCTTGTCAGGATTCATTCGCAGTCAGTTAGCCCTCATCCAATCCCCACAGCCATCAGGCAGTGGGTAAGCACCGAGACAGCCTGGCCTGGGTCAGCTGAAAATGAGAGATAAAGTTGGGTGTCATCCACATATTGATGACACCGCACCTCGAACTCTCTGATCACTTCACCGAGCGGATGCATATACACATTGAACAGGAGAGGGGACAAAACTGAACCCTGCGGGACCCCACACAGGAAGTCTTGGTAAGATGAAAAATAATCACCGAGTACAAGCCGCTGAGTTCTCCCGGTCAGGAATGAACGGAACCACTCAAGAACGGTCCCGTCCACCCCTGCGCTGTCCTGCAGGTGCGTCACCAACATCTCGCGGTCAAGAGTGTCAAATGATCTAAAAGGACCAACAGGGTCGATCGACCCCGGTCCTTTTCTCGGCGAAGATCATCTACCAAGGCCACAAGTGCTGTCTCAGTGCCATGCCCTGGATGAAAGCCAGACTGCGAAGGATCCAGATAACTGACATGGTCCAGCTGCCCCTGGAGCTGATGAGCCACTACCCGTTCAATGACCTTCCCATAAAAGGGAAGGTTAGAGGCAGGCCGGTAGCTGACAGAGGAGTCAGCATCAAGCGATGGTTTCCTGGGCAGAGGCTGCACCACTGCCTCTTTGAGACAGCTCGGCACTCTGCCCTCCCGCAGGGAGGTGTTGACCACCCCGGCTAGCACCAGCCCCAGTGTCTCCTGGCAGCTTAACCAGCAAGGACAGGCACGGGTCTAATTCTTAATAATTAATTAATTTATTTATTATTATTATTATTTACTTATTATTTTATTATTATTATTTTTTTATTATTATTATTATTATAATATATATATGTATATTATTATATATCACCAGCAAGGTGCCTGGTGCTGAACAGTGGCAATTATAGAGACAAATCCTTGGCCCAAGAAGCGTACAATCCAGAATTGATGAGGGGAGGGTGTAACAAAGGTCTTGCAGATGGAGGTCACAGGACCAAACTATTCTGGAGAACAGGTGGGGGCACTAGTGCTTTTTAAACTTTACAGTAATAAGTACAGTTGAAACTTGTAATGTTTAATGATAAAAATGAATGGGACAAGTAGGAAATAGTAGGGTACCCCAGGGGCACTGGCCTTGAATGGGGTGGTACAGGTACCCTGAGGTACCCCTTAAATTACACCACTGGAGGAAAGCAATATCTTCCCTTCTACCTTTCTGTGATTGCTTTGAAGCTCTTTTTATTCAGTGAACAGAGCTTGTGGTGGCTTTTATGCCTATGGTTCAGCTGAGTTCTTTAGTTTCTAAAGAACAGGAGGCACAGGCACGGCAGAGATCAAAACTACTGTAAAAAGACAAATTCAGGAGGGTTAAGCCTTAGGTAATTAATTCCTGACAGTAAATGGAGACCAAAACCTTTTCTGAGATTAAACTGAAATGACTTCATTTGTCACAAAATGACCCACTCGAGAGAGATTAGTTCTGAATAATTGAAATGAATGCTTTTTAAAAACACCCCAAAATCTGATTTCTGTCTAAAATGTTCATTTATTAAGTATTTTGATTGAACAGAATCATAATGGGGCACATATTGATTTTTCTGTCAGCAATTTATAAAATTATCTGCATATGTTTTATGGGGTGGGGAGGAAGGCTGTGATGTGATCAACCTGGTTAGAAATTGGTTTTAAGTCCTCTTGCAAACAGAGGGTGATTTCACACGTTACGTGGTCCTGATTCACCACAGTGGATTCCCGGTGGGGGTGAACCGAACAACCCCGCCCCATGGTCAAACAAAGCCCCGAACAGACATGACGGGACCGGGACCACGACAGGGAATTGGGCCGACAGATCACAGGCCGGGGAAGCGCAACAGACGAGACGCCAATTCCCGGCCGTGGTCAAAACACCCAGAAGACGCTGGGTCAGCCCGTCCCGGTTGCTGCTGCTGCTGCTGTCCATCCACTGCCTCCAGGTGCAGCACGACCGCCTCCTCCCCCACCTGTGCCTCTACTGCCGCCGCCTCCACCTCCTCCTCCTCCCTTGCTCTCTCGCCCTCCGCTCGCCTCTCCCTTCCGCCTCACTCCATCCCACCCCGTCCCCCTGCTGCTGTGTGCCCTTTAAATCTCCCTCCACTGCCTGTGTTGTTGCTGGTTGCCTGGCAGCGATGCTGCATGCTTTGTCCCCGGCTGGGAATCATTTCCTTTGATTCCAGCTGGTGGTTGCCAGCCAGACGTTACTTTTTGTTGGTTCCCGTCAGGAATCTCTTTGACCATGCATTCGGAGATGGTCCAGTGGGGAGCTCCGGAAGCATGGTTGATTTTGACCCCATGTGGGTATTGACTGTTGTGAACATCTGGCAGCCGCTGAACAGACGTTCTGGGCGCTTTGGCCCCCCCGCGGGATTGACCGTGGTTCACTGTGGTTGAGCGTGATCTTGTAACGTCTGAAAATACCCAGAGAGGGAAATCCTAACTCCATGGAAGTTGGTGGAAAAGTCATCTGTACCATCAAGATTTCAGACACGCACAAACTGTTTATGCCAGAGTAGCCCCACTGAAACTCTGTGGATAGGGTTGTCACTTCTTGTGGTTTGGTCTTGAGACTTCCATTTTGGTCTATAGGAGTTTCAGGGTCAAACTGCAGGAGGTAGTAACTCTACCTATGGAGTAAGTAGTTTGTGGATCACAGCCATTGTATGAATCACAATCTGACTCTCTTTCATAAACCAATAGTAGTTTAAGCCAACAAAGAAAAAGGCTTAGTGAGTTTGTCAGTGTTCAACTCTTTGAGAAAAAGATACAGCTTACAGTTAATACTGTCCCATAGTGAGCCGCTTTTTCTAATCTCCAGTGTCTTCATTGTTAGTTTTCCCTGTTATAAAAATGCTTTTACTTCTGGCTGTGAATGTGAAAGGTTATTTTCTAGTCCCTTGGCATAATATCCGCAGATTTTTTTTCTTTTCTTCCAAACTCTCAACATACCTTACCCTATTTCCAAACGTTTGAGATTCAGAGTTCACTTAAAAGTCATACTCCCCCCCCCCCACCCCTTTAACAGAGGACAAACGACTGGGTTAATATACACTTCTCTGCCTAGCAAAGGGAGCCATCTGGAAAGAGTTTAGCCTGTGATATTTGTGGGCATTTGATTTAGCTTTAAGATTCCCATAGGTAATTCAAAGGTACATTTACAGAGCTAAATTTATTCCTAATGTCCATCCATTCTACCTCATGTGGTCATGGATGAATATTTTCCCATTGAGCTAGGACTACAGCCTACATTGTTTCTTCTGCATCACTGCATTATTAAATTCTGCATCTGAGTATATCATTACAAGTCGACATTTACTAGTAATAAAGTCAATCAAAACATTGCACACCTATCACCTGTAAGTGATTTATTTTTTTCAGGGCTTTTAAGGTTAGTTACAGTATATCTGGCCTTTAGATAATAAGTGCGTCAGGACTGGCATCTGAATTCCATGGTCAAGACAATCATAATTCTAGGCCTGTCTGCTACTCTCCTTTTTTTAGAAAGTAAAATTCTTTGCACTTCCATTTCTGCTTGAAATAAAGAAAGCAGCTTTAAATACAGAATGTAACCAATATCATTTTCTTTGTTATATCTTATTGGAGATAGCTCTGATATGCCTACTGTCTTCAATCACTTAAAAGGCAATAATTCAATTATATCATCCTCTCAGTAGGAACTGCCGTTGCTTTCAGTCCACTTCCAGTCCCGACACGAGTAAATCACTTTGATAAGATTCCCTGCCTCCTCCTCCCAACCCTCTTGTTTTTCCAGGAGACTAGCATAAGTAATGATACCAGTGATATAGCAAGGACAAAATGACGGTAATGGCCTTTTTGAAAGAAAGGAAAATACGTGCCATTGGGATGATTTATTGTGCTATTTGGAAAAAAAAATTCAATGGAATTTTTGCACTAGCTGTCCTGCCAGAATGAAATCCGTTTAGCAAACATGAGTTACCAAAGGAGACCTACACCCAAAAAGCAGAGTTAAAAGCTGCAATTTACTAGACCTTCCATATGGAAACAGGAAAACAAAACCACTTTGGAAGCGTGTTGGCCACCTTCACCTTTTCAGATTACCAATTGCTAAAACAAAGTTATTTTGGTCCTTTGTTCCTATATTGGCTGAATCATCGTGTAAATTATGGCTTTCTTCTGCTTTTCAAAACCGTGCGACTTTGGTTTTTGAAAGGTTGTGAAATAATTAACCAACAAAGGAGGAAAGAATTGCAAGCATTTCCATTGTGGTGCTAATGTCTAAAATGGTATAGGACTATCCTGAGGGTGGTTGTTGATTGGAGATAGGGTGGGATATACATTTAAATAAATCATTACCAACAATTTATATAGCACTTTCACTATTCAAAGTGCTTTACAATTCTTACCTAATTCAGCATCTTCTGCTGCTGTGAGGGGAGTCATTATTTTTCCAACAGGGAACTGAGACTAGAATTAGTAGCTAGCCTAAGTCTACCCAGTGAACTTCTAGCTAAGACACAATGCTTTATCCACTATGCTGCAGTGGCTCTTGTAGGATAATGTGAGTTGTTCAGAGCCAGTCAATCCCAAATTTTGCTGATAGTCTTCGCAAAAGGAGCTAAATGAGATTATGGTGTTTGTGAAGCAGACCTTGGTTAGAATTGGACACTGACAATCACTTTTTACTCCGACTTAGCTTTCTTAGCATATTCACAAAATCATTCACAGAAAGTGAATGTTAAGGCCCTCCTGCCCCCAATACTCCTGGAGAACCAATTTTATCTTAATTCTTTTTAAAAATTTACACCAGGAATGTGATCAGATTTCTGACCAATCAGTTGGGGAGCAGAAGCTACATCCTGTGACTTACATGTGAGGAAATTAGTGAATCACACAATGCAGACTGGATTTAGGATTCTGAATTTTGAACAAGCCAAAAAATAATTGAAAAAAACCAACAAAACATTTTGTTAAATAATTTGCAATGAAGTGAATACATTTGAGAAAATCATGCTTATTTCCCCTTACCCCCCAAAAAAATTACTGAATCACTTCTTAAGACCAAGCATCCAAGCTCACATCCTCCACTTATACCAGACATATGAAGATTGTGATTGATGCTCTAAAGAAGAATAGATAATTCAAGGATGCTGCTATGTTATACTACTTCCTTCTACAGAGAAAGTGTGGAGAGCCTTATTCAGAAGCATTCCTACGCACGATCCCCCATCAGGACTTATGGAAGTGAAGATGACATTCTGGGAGATGAGAGCCAAGCAACGCAAAGCAGAGGTAGGGAAATGTTTGAAGTGAAAAGAATAAAGACTCAGTACTGCGCATCATCTGAGGGTGTTGTTAAACGAGACAGGGTGGGGGGTCCACAGTCATGGGGGGTGCTTCACACGAGCGGCCCAAATACAGCCCTCCCTCCACACACCACACACCCCATTCACGCATAGGGCACTCTGGCTTTTCCCAGAGTGCCTCGTATGTGGACCGGGTGGACGGTGCATGGGTTACGAGAGCGCACCCCCCATGCACTGTATTCAGACAAGACCTCCCCCACATGGACAGTCAGTGTCCATGCATGGGGGTGTCTCCTGTGAAAACACCTTGAGTTGTGTACGGTTCTGATGAGAGCGGGAGTTGCTGTTTGCACTACCCACTCCTGGCATTACAATGGAGTGGCAGACTGTTAACTGAGCCTGAATTTTAACCATGTGTCTTAGGGCTGAAACAAATATTTGGTGCAAATGCCAAATATGACACACACAGTGTATCATTTCTGTTTTAACAAAGCAAATCCAATACGGTGGTGGTTGTTTGCATTGTTTGCAGTTCCATCTATTCATTTCGGTATTTTTGCGTTCAGCATTTCAGATACTTTGGCATATCATGTCCGGTATTTCGGTCACTTTAGTATTTTGGTATTCTTCAGTACCCAGTTTATTTTGGTACTGCTGAAGTGAATAAAGTACCTAATACCAAACACAAATTAATGAAATACCACTGAATAGTACCTGTAGAAGGGTGGAGTTTGCACCAGCATAAAACAAGCAGGCACATATGGTACTGTAGGACAGCACCATAGCAGGTGCTAAGGGCAGGCACTTGAACTGCCCTTAGGATCGTGACTTAAGCCAGTCAGGCATCAAAAGCCTAAAGGACCGGTAGGTATAAAGTGAGGAAACCCTCAGTCTGACATGAGGAAGTATGCTGTGAGGAGCTCCAGGACTCAGCTCCGTATCCAGAGGCTGGAAACAGAAGCCTGATGAGGAGACCCTGTAGGGTGACAAGACTTCACCCCAGGCATCTGGGCCTCAGTATAAAGGATCTGGAATGCTGGCTTTCCCATGGAGCCAGAGACTTGCATAAGAAGTCCAGGTAGGAACTATCCTTTTTGTAATGCCCAGGATAAGTGTTACAAATTTGGACTATTGAATAAGGAACAATAGACTTATAAGGACAGGTGAGAACTGCACTCAGGCATGGTAGCAAGGGCTGGCTGAAGGGGAGGTAGCAGGCCAGATCCAAAGAGTCAGGGCTAAGGCCCCAATACTTACCTCAGGATCAGTAACCATAGACACCAGGTTCTGAGGTCTGGTTTGAGGGTAGGAGTACCACTGGGAGTTGGCTATAAAGACTGTGCACACTACAGCTGTCCTGCGTTCCTGATACTTACCCCAGAGCAGACCCCCTGGAAGGAACTTTTTGAGTCAAGCCCAAAGATAAAGACTTATATAGAGACTGTTACCAAGACATTTGGGGAGTCATCGAGGTGCCAGGTCTGAGGCTAATTCCCAAACGACAACTTCACCAGCATCCCCTATAGCGGCTGGCAAATGGACCTGGTCACAGTACCACCAAAGTGAACAAAGTACCAAATATTGACTGCAAAATACCAAAGTATTACTAAGTAGTGCCACTGAAGGGAACAAAGTACCAAATACCAGTGACAAAATACTGAACACAAAATACCCAAATAAATAAAATATGAAACCAAAGAAAACAAATTGCCAACATTGCAATTTCACAACATTGACAAAGACCAATTTGGATATTCATTTGTGGGAATGAAAATGCAAATTATCTCTCAAATATGAAATGTAATATTCATTTCAGCCCTGTTCTTACAAAGGCCCTGGTGCTGCCAAAACCATTTCTCTCCCAAATGATTTCAATTTGCCTACTCAACTACTTGAAACAAGAACATCTATCCTGAATTGCTGTCCAAGTGGATGCTTGTTGGACAAGCTATTGCTACACTGGCTGTGTCACTCAAAGTAGACCATTAACTAACCCTATGGGAATTACTTACTGACATTAGCTTGTGTTGCATTACTCTCTGCATGTTGAGTTCATGACTGGCTTGAGGTGACACAGTTCCGTCTGCCTTCAGCCTGGTAATGCCCTTCTCTTGTCCCCTACCTTTTATTCAGTGATGCAAAGATGGGAGCATAATTTCTGACAATGAGCTTTCTGGATTTATGTGGACAATTTAGGTATTTTTAAACGGGGACTCACTTATTAGGATAAGGTATACAGTTGCATTTGTCTATCCATGCATATATTTAAAGTGTTAGGCTCCTGTATAATGCCTTGTAGACCAAATTCAATAGTGTTGGCCAAACAATTTTTCTAAAAATAAAATCTTAATTTGTTTCAGGGGCTTAATTTGCACCAAGTCTTGCCAGGGCTGTCTTGGTACCTTTTCCAGACTTTTTCACTGCTGCTGCGCTGCAAGACCTCACCCACAGGTGGATGCAGAAGCACACACCTAGCCCTAATGTGTTCATCAATATTAATCCAGTCATGAGCAGGGGCTGGCAAAGTAGAGGTGGGAACATGGACTAGTGGAGTTGGGGAATGAGAGAGCTGGTTGCATTTCTCCACCAGTCCCTTTGACTAATTCCCATGCTGCCAGGGCAGGCTTCTTCCCATTAGTTGCATCTACCCATTCATTCATTCAAATTAAACACTGGATAAAACTACACCTAAGGGTAGGAATAAAAGGGAGGAATCCATTAATATTAATAATTTAATTCATAGATTGTTAAGCCCAGAAGGGAACTAGTTTGATTTCTTGCTCAACACAGACCACAAAATTTCACTTAGTAATCCCTTTCTCAAGCCCATAACTTTTGACTGGGCTATAACATATCCAGTATGTAACAGAAGCTAGAGATTAAAGTTTATGGGAGAGTAACTGCTCTTTAAAACCAACAGTCCTGTAAATGATTCCTTCTCCTTTTAACCCTTTTCCTCTGGTGGAATTGTTGTTCTTTATATTCTTTCTTCTTTTTATCCTGTTGTTTGTAGGATCTGCTTTTACAACATCCGATAACTTATCCCTCAGCTCTTGGGTTTCGTCATCATCCAGTTTCCCTGGATTCCAGCACCCACAATCTTTGACTGCCCTCGGTTCCAGCACTGCATCCTTAGCTACACCTATTCCTCATCCAATTCAAGGATCTCTGCCTCCCTACAGCCGCTTGGGAATGCCTCTAACCCCCTCAGCCATTGCCAGCTCGATGCAAGGGAGCGGCCCAACGTTCCCTTCATTCCATATGCCCAGATACCACCATTACTTTCAGCAGGGGCCATATGCGGCTATTCAGGGACTGCGCCACTCCTCTGCAGTGATGACGCCTTTTGTATGACTGACCTAAGACAAGACAAAGACAAGAATTAGTATGAAAATTCTTAGGGACCTACCTGAAGACCTATGGAGAAAGAGAGCAGAACTCCTAATGAGCCAGTTTGCATCATGTATTATGGATAATAGATTTCTCCAAGGAGAAGTCACTGTAAGTGAAGAATGCTGCTTGGAGTTGCTCCAAAGTTTCTGTCTAATACAGCAAATGGATTTCCAGTTTCACAGGGTTTGTAACCAAATGCAGACTGATCCAAAGGTGCATTATAACCAGCCAAGTAAGAAGCTGTGTTTATGCAGCAGTGTACAAATTGTGTATAGGGTTTTTCCCCATCACATGCTAACAGAATCCTGAAAGAGGCAATATCATGCCTGCCTTTATTTAACTATGTTTCTTCTTACAAAAAATAACAGCCAGTAAGGAAACAATTCTTACTTTAGCTTTGAGCATGATTTGGCTACCTCTGCATTAATTTGCAGGGAGAGACAAAGGAAATATTATTCTGTTTTTCTTTTTCTTTCTTCTTTTTAAGGCTAGCTTGCGTTCATTAAGAGCATAGACAGCATGTACACACAACCACAAAGCAAAATCTTTTTTTTTTTCCTTTGAGTTCACAAAGTTTTATTGGTTCAGGAAAAAAGAGTGTATAGGTTGCAAAATTGTACCAGAAATATAGTATTGTGGGCTTTCATTCTAGAAATGAGCTCTTTACATTTCCCCAAAAGGTATCAAGCCTCCTTCAGGTGTGATGAAGGAAAGTATTGATTTCTGAGGATCTGTTCTTTTTAACTGGAACATGGAAAGATCCCATAACCTGATCTTGAAGCAGGGCTGTTCAACTTGGGCCACCGTGGGCCAGGTTGCCTCACGGCAATTTGCTGGTGGGCCAGATTGCACAAAAGTCTCTCCATATACAGCCAGTGTACGTTATCTCTATAATGCAGGGGTTGCCAAACCTTGTTCAAACTTATCAACATGAACTGTGTGAGTTAAACATGCAGAGTTTAATGCTGTTATCACTTGATGTAGTTCTGGGAATTAATATTCCCAGATTTTATTTTTAAAACCTGCTATAATAAATAAAATGGATTTAAGACCACAGGCCAGAGGAGACCCTATCTTGGTCTGAATCTGGCCCGTGGCCTGCCTTGAAAAGTCCTCCCTTGAAGCATTTCCCTGCCACTGCTTCTGACAAATCCCTCTGTCCAGGTGCTCACTTGCCTAAGTTATTGAATATCTGCCCACTCAGCTTGCAACTGCAAGCAGGATTATGTGCATGGCCAACACACTCGTTTGCCAGCTCCTGCTTTTTGATTGCCATGGCTCTAGCCACGAGCAATGTTGTTAGTTGCACCATCCTGCTTACCTAGGACATTGGGACCAAATTTGATTAGTTCTTACACTCTATTCATGATATAAAGGTATAGTGGGACCTAGTTAAGTTGAATATATGCTCAAAATTTTGGTTAAGTTGAAGAGATATGTCTAGCCGATGCATTCCTTCTTGTAGTTTACAGGGTGCAGAGTTCAATTTGATAGCTCAAAGTTTTCAGGGGTTTAGAGGAGGCATGGGCAAAGTTTCCTAATCCTGAGAGCTACATTCATTTATCATAATGGATAAATGCCACTCTAGAGCCACAGTTTGCCCACTTCTGGTATAGAGTATACCCACCCAGCTAAATAAATAAGCATTTTGGGGGAACTTCTTGGCAGTGTGGGTAAAATGCTGTAGTATGTGCCCTCCAAGCTTGCAGTGCAATGCAGCCGTGCCCCCATCCCTCTGCACTGTAAGCCCTGCTATTCAGCTGTGTATTACATTGCAAGCTTGGAGCACAGCGCGGGCAGGCATAGCATTTCTGTTCCCTGCCGTTCATTCCCTCCCTCCCAAAACTATCCTGGCTGTACTCCTTTTGGGGACTAATGGAAGTATTAGTGAAAAGTATGCAAGTACTTATACATGTGTTTATAGATAGGACTACACCCTCCCTCCAGGCTTTCACATGGAGGGGGAGGAGCCACATTGGAAGAGGTGGGGCAAAGAGGTGACATCTCAGCAGTCCACAGGACAGGGTCAAGTCAGAAAGGGCTGGAGAAATTAGGGCTTCTCCAGGAATCCAGAGACTCTTTGACACAGAATTTCCAGGCAAAACCTAGAGAGATGGCAGCTCTACTATGGGAAATAAATTCTCCAAAATGAGTGGGGGCCTCCTTGAGCCAACCACATACTTGGTCTTTTGTTGGCTAGGCTGTGAGCCCAAGTGTACAACTTTTGTATTACATCAGTGTTGTGTTTAGGGCTTACGTGGCAAAAGGTCTAGTCCTCTGCACAAACCTAAATTTCACTGGCTCAGATACGCTTTTGTTGTGAGGTCTAAGTTTATGACCCTTTTTAAACAGGCCATGCTGGGGGCGATCGGTGTGCGTGCCAGTGCAGGTGTGGTGTGGGGAACCTGGTGTATACCAGGGCATACCTATCCCCCGTGCATCCCCACACACAGATCAACTGACGTTTTTGCTGGTTGGTCTGTGCATGAGCAGTGGGTGGAGGTGGGTGGGCATGCATGTTTCACGGGAGCATGTATGCCCACCCACCTGCCACCACTGTACAAATGAGACTCATCCATGCATGCCCATGCAGTGGACCTGCATGGGCATATGTGGGTGTGTCGTGTGTAAAAAGGGCCTTTGTTTTGCTCCTGTCCACTTCAGAAAATGGGATTCTCTGATTGGCTAGCTACCTCCTTCTAGGGGGTGAGGGTTTTATTTCTGACTGATCTGCTGTCAGTGTCTAGAGTTTTTCCTCTAAAAGGTCACAGTTTTGATTTGTTGTTTTTCTCTTCATGCAAAAGAGGATGAAGGATTAATTTAGGTAAATAAACACTTAGCAAAGTTAACTTCGTATAAAGGTATATTGGACAAAAAATACAGCTTGCTGTGTTTTACATTTGGTGATTTTTAAATAGTTTTTTTTTTTTCTTATCATACCTTCAGAAATTGGAGGAAAGATTTCCTTTTCCAAATCGGAAAGGTCAAAACTGGATGTAGCCTCTTGACCAGAATGTATGACAGTTCTGCTGTTTGCTGTGTTTAATTTGTTTATAATGCATTGCGTGAGCACATTCACCGTGTAGTGTGTGTGTGTGTGTGTGGAGGTGTGTATGGGCGAGCGAAATGTTTTATGGAGAAAAAAAAGTTATGAGCCTAAACTATGAAGCAACATCGGATGAAAAAGTTTCTTTTTAAGTGCAATATATTTATTTCTGCTAGAAATATCAACATTATGTAATATTTGAAGCATTAAATGTTGTTTGTAAACAGCTTTAAAATTATATATATATATATATCACAAAAATTGTACATAAGTGCAAATGTGTGGATATTCATTTTCTTTCATTAAAATATTGGGTGTTTTTTTTTAAAATATAATCTTTATTTTTCTAATGCTTTTTTCCTTTAGGTGTGCTTGGGCTATGTAAAGGTGTTGTGTGTGCACTGAGGTACTTCTGTGATAATATTTGCTCTAGAGACTTGTGTCCAAATTGTCCATTTTGAAGTACAGAGTAGTGGAGGAAATTAATGTTATGTATTGATAAGTTATGACTGGAGCTGTCCCAATGTTGGTCAGTTAGTGACAACAACAGCCACTCTATAAAGGAAGAAAGTTCCTAGGGGAAGGGGGCTGTCTGGGACAAGGTTGAGGGAAAGGGCTACAGGAGAGGCAAGACTGGGAAGCAAGGCTGGAAAGGGGACAAAGCACAAGGCAAAATTGGAGGGGAACGAGAAACAATAAGGTGTGGGTGTCCGGTAGGAACAGGGAGAACATAGTATGAGAAACACAGACTAAGAGCAAGACAAGAACCAGAGTGGTGTGTGGTATGGGGCAGGAAGGCAAGTTCAGAGACAGAGCAAGACAGGACAAGATCAGAGCACAAACAGAACTAGAAGCAGTACACTCTGTTGCTCCACCTAGCTTCCTAGTGCTACCAGCATGTCTTATACGCTGGCTGGCAGTCAATCTGGAAGCTTGGAGGTGGGGCAAGAGACAGAGACAGATAGGAGCGGGGGGGGGGGGCCCCTAAGGGCAGACTAGAAGAGGACTCATAGGGTGGGGGTGGCCGGGCTTGAGGAATCCTGAGAGCAGGGGTTCAAGGCTGAGGCCTGACACTCAGCTTCTGTTCTTGTAGCATTGGTTCCAGAGGCTGCAGATAACTGGCTTACCTCACACTTTGCCAGAATCAAGGCTCATTGTCTGAAATGTAGGCCAGGGAAAACCAAAACTCAATCTGAGAAACACAACCAGCAGAAATGGAGGAGGTGATGTGTCACCTAGTGGCATGGACATGCTGCCAACCACAGCAAGTCATCATCCTCTGGGTGAAAAAGTGCTGGCACTCAGCACCAGAAACCTGGGCATCTTTTAGCCCAACAAGCATTGAACCATGGTTAACACCTGCAAGTGGGGAATCGTCGTCCGGATAGACAAGTACTGATTCGTGATTAGAAGCTGCACCCGGAGGAGGAAGCATCCTCTAGACAAAGAAGCACCAGGACTCTGGTGGAACTGGTACCATGCCAAATGCTGCAACCCAAGCCCAATGGGAAGCCTTCCTCCACCTTAAGGGGTGAGACCTAACATACGTAGGCCTCCTATATAGGGAACAGGCAGCCATTCCTTCACAGGCTTGTCAGCTGTGCAGACCTCGGCTCAGTCTAGCCTGGTTCCAAGCCTCTGGGCCAGCTGCATCCGCTGCTCTGCTCTTGTTCTGGGAACCCTCGACACCGCCTTAGATCCTGAAGTCTCCTTAGAGCCTTTCCATTACTGCCAGTACCTGCAGCCTTCCTAGCCAGTGGCCACTATACAGCAACAATGCATCTGCACCTGGCCTTGGGGTTCCCTGCTACCTGCACTGCACTGCACTACCTTTTCCAGCTTGGGAAAACCAGTCTGGCTCCAGCCTCTCCAACCTGCCTGCGACACTATGGATCAGTACCCACATCTAGAGCCTGTTCTCTGCGACCACTATGCTGACCACCAGATGATGCTCTCTGTGACTACCCAGGGTTAGGTATTGGAGTCCCCTGCCCCACAACCAAGTTCTCCCTGGCTAGCCCTTGACTTTATTAGTTCATTTTTGCCAATTTTTGTAACACAGGCTTAAAATTTGGAATTGGGCTTGGCTCCTTTTAGAGGGTCAGATACGAGTAGTAACCAGACGTTTTCTAATGCTCATGCTTGGTCCAAAGGTTTTGACCTTTCCTTTTGGATGCAAGTCTCACCACACTGAACTGCACTTTTGTGACTGAGAGTCTGGTTTATTGGTGTGTAGAAATTATCTGAAATTGATACCCAAAATAACAGATAAGTCTATTGACCCTGCAGTACCCAAACCAAAAACGATGGTTTGAGAAATAACTGATGCTCCTTGGTGCTCCACTGGGTATCTATTTCAGTTTTTCCTTTTTGCTATTTTGGTCATTTGGATATTCCAGTTACATCATTTCAGCAATATTTCAACTATTGTGCATATGCAGTTATCTAAAGTGGCACAACTGAAAGATCAAAATGACTGAAATATACAAACCCAGAAAATTGAAACTGATATTTGATTCCCTTCTGTTTAGAGCCAAATAAATTGCTTAAAGTTGCTGAAAATTTGGATAGGCGAGTACCCAACTTCAGTCACGGATAGTGTTTGGACAGCTGAATGGCTATCCAAAGATGTGAATAATACCTGCACATACTAAGCTTGCTACCTGTTTCAGCTCCAGTGTAAATGCTACTTGGGTCTATAGCTTTGGACAATTCAAAAATGGCAGCTGGGGTTAGGAATGGCAGCAGGAATTTTAATGGTGTTTCTTCCCGGGAGCATGTTATCCTAGCCTACGATCTGCATTGGCTTCCAACTTGCTTCTAGCACAGTTTACGTTAGTTTTGATCTATAAAGCACTGTACAGAGAGGCCATTTTCAGTGATTTTGGAATTCACTGCCACAATGAGACAAAAGGAAGGAAGACACCAGCTCCAGTATTAAATATCTTACAGCTCTGTTTAAGCTCATCTTAACATATGTTTCCAGTGTAGGCCACTACTGCTCAGGATCCATTTTAACCCAGGAGGGGTACCACAAGCTAGTCTCACATTCACTTCAGAGAGACTTCTCCCCCAACTCCTGCCACTTCCACAATCTGTGACAGGCTTCCTTTCATGACTCCTTACTCATATGCAGGATCATTTACTCTCGCTTCCTCTCCCTAGCCTCCTCCTTCAAGCTCCACCTTTGGACCAACTCCCCCACCCATACTAATGGCCATTCTCTTGATCTTGTCCTCTCTA
>QEPC01014266.1:1092120-1110192 GCA_003113815.1 Sphenodon punctatus | reverse complement strand
GAACAGTGACTAGCTCAGAAGGTGTTGGGAAGGGGGGAGGCAGATAATTAGTTTCATTTCTTGCAAGCCTCTCCACCCCTGGTGCCTGGAAGTCTGCTCCTCAGTGACTGACACCTCCCTGTCATGTTTGACCTTCCAGTGAACCTTTTTTTGCCACCTGAACTCACCCGAACGCGATCTGAACTGACCGAACTGTTCGGCCATTTTGCTGTTCGGTTTGTTCGGTATGTTCGCGTTCAGGTTCGGGTTCGATTGTCTGAACAGGCTGAGTTCGGGCCGAACTCTGAACTGCTGAACTGCATTCGCCCATCCCTAACTACAAAAAAGAAAAGGTAAATCAGCAGCATAAAAACACTAGTAGCAATAGTATACTCCAGTACATGCATTTCAACCTAGCTCCTGTTCCTGCTTGCAAAAAGGCCCTGATCGCCTAAGCCAGAGTTGGGAAATCTTTTTCCTCCTATGGACCATTCTGAAAATTAGTACAAGCCCTTTGGGCCAAACAGCCTAGGGGGAGGAGGATGCAGGGTGGGAAACAGTCTGGGGGGGTGCGGGCAGGGTGGGAAACAGCCTGGGCGGGGAGGATAGCATTCTTACCTCAGTGCTGGCTCCTGTGGTCTTTGTCCGGGCTGCGCTGTAGGCGGGGGGGGACTTAGGATTTTTTATATTTTAAATTGCCCGCGTGTCCTGCTCTCCTCCGCGGAGGCAGGACTCATGGGCAATTTAAAATAAAATTTTTAAAAAACACACAATGTTCCCTGACTCTCTGCCTTGTCGCTACCCCCCCCCCCCGCCGGTTTGAGCAGCAGATTGGAGGGGAGCAGCAAGGAAGCGGCTGGCCTGGCCTGGCGGCAGGCAGTTGACAGCGCGCCGCCAGTAGCCCTGTCTTTCTTTCAGCATGAGGCAGGGACAAGTGCGCATGCGCACTGCTCCCTGCCTCAGGCGCCCGGCCCAAGGCATCTCGCCAGGGTGTTTTCAACAAGCGCCCTGGTGAGAGCCTTCCTTGTGCCCATTGAGCGCAATGGAAGCCCCTAGCTCCTCCCTCCACAGCACGTCCTATACGTGCTGTGTGGATGGAGGTGCTCAGCTGGGCTGAGGGCTCAGCTGCCCAAATCGCGTTTTCCATTGGAAAACGCGGTTGGGCTTAGCTTTTTTGACCCTTCTGGGACCCACTCCTCAGGAGTGGATCCTGGAAGTAAGTGCAGCAGCCTCCGCTCTGAAGCAAAGGCAGAGGCTGCTGTGGTGCTGTGAGAAGCAGCGGCGGCGGTGCAGTTTTTTGGTTTTTTTTTTAAAACAAACGGTGGTGCTGGCGGGCCCTCGGCACTTGGGGGGTCAGCGTCCCAAACGTCCTGGGGGGCTAGCCGCCCCTGCTGAACCTTGGTCTCCCAGGTTCAAGTCCAACACCTAGGATATGATGATTCTCTTGTATGTTTTGTAAAGGTCATGCAGTTACATAGAAATAATAATTTTAAAACTATTGCTTTAATCTACTTTAATCTACTTTTTTGCCTATAATAGATCCCTGTATGTCCATTGTTGAAGAATTAGGCCCATACAGGTAAATTGTGACAGAAAAGTGAAAACGCCACCAAAACTGCTTACTTCATTGACTGCATGTACTGATTTGATGTACAAAACTAATGTCAAATCTGAGAGGTAGCTCTAATAATCTAAAACCCAAGTAATTTAATTCTAGAAATAATATATGAAATGTTCCTTTATTTATTTATTTATTTATTTGCATTTATTAGTCGCCCCCTCATGCCCATGGCATCTCGGGGCGGCTCACAACACTAAAACAACAATAAAATACATAAAACAACAGTATAAATAATCTAAAAACTACCCCCCAAACATTCCCCCTCCCTCCCCTCCCACCCTTCCCTCCGAAGGCCTGGGTGAACAGCCAGGTCTTACAGGCTTGACGAAGGGCCATCAGACCTGGGGCCAGATGAGCTTCCTCTGGGAGGGAGTTCCAAAGCCACGGCCTGGCCACTGAGAACGCCCTCTCCATCGTGGCCCCCCGTTTAACACGGGGGACCTCCAGGAAGGCACCCCTGGCAGACCTCAGGGGCCGCCCTGAGGCGCGGAAGGCAGGGCGGTCCCCAAGGTATGAGGGGCCCAGACCGTATAGGGCTTTGTAAACCATCACCTTGAATCTGGCTCGGTACGCTATAGGCAGCCAGTGCAGAGTGCGGAGCACAGGTGTAATATGCTCCCGTCGCCTTGTCCCCGTAAGGAGATGGGCCGCTGTATTCTGCACCACCTGCAGCCTCCAAACCAGAACCAAGGGAAGTCCCACGTAGAGCATGTTGCAGTAATCTAGCCTCAAGGTGAGGAAGGCGTGAATAAGAGTGGCCAGGTCGGGCCCGGAGATGTATGGGCGCAGCCTCTGCACCAGAAACAGCTGGCGAAAGGCGGCTTTAGCCACCGCCTCCACCTGCTGATCCAGACGGAGGCCCGGATCCAACCCCCCCCGACTCCAAATCTGTTGGGCTATGGGAGGGCAGACACCACCCCCCACCAGAGAAGTCGGCACCTCCCTCGCCCTACCCACCACCATCACCTCCATCTTATCAGGATTGAGCTTCAGTCTGCTCTGCCGCATCCAATCTGCCACAGCCTCCAGACATTGGGAGTGCAACGAGACAGTGGGACCTGGATTGGTCGAAAACGAGAGGTACAGCTGAGTATCATCAGCATATTGGTGACAACACACCCCGAACCCTCTCATGATCTCCCCCAAGGGCTGCATATACACATTAAACAAAAGCGGAGACAGGATCGAACCCTGCGGAACGCCGCAGGTCAAGGCCCAGGGGCTAGATGTTTCAGCCCCCAGCACTACCGGCTGGCTTCTCCCTGAGAGGAATGAGCGGAACCACCCAAGGACAGTCCCGTCCAGACCTCCAAGGTCTCGCAGCCATCTCAACAGCAGCCCATGGTCCACGGTATCAAAAGCGGCCGAGAGATCTAGCAGGATCAAGAATGTAGAACATCCTGCATCCATCTCCCGGCAGAGATCGTCCACCAAAGCCACCATCGCCATCTCAGTGCCATAGCCAGGGCGGAACCCAGATTGAAAAGGGTCAAGGAAACCGATACGGTCCAGGTGCACCTGGAGCTGCAGAGCCACCGCCCATTCAATAACCTTCCCTAAAAAGGGGAGATTAGAGATGGGGCGGTAACTAGCGAGTGCATCCACATCCAGCGAAGACTTCTTTAGCAGGGGGCACACCACAGCCTCCTTGAGACCGGGCGACAACCTCCCATGCCGAAGGGACACATTAACCACCCTTGCCAGAACCAACCCCAATGTCTCCCTGGAAGCTTTTACCAACCAGGACGGGCACGGAACTAGTTCACAACTTGTGGCTCGAACAATTTACAAACAATTGTATGCCAGTACAAAGTCCTTCACATCATTAGTGTAACATATGGCATAATATAGGATTATTTGATTCCCTTCTGTTTAGAGTCACATAAATTGCTTAAAGTATATTAATTCTATTTCTTCTTACTATTTTTTTAAAAAAATTAATAACATCCCTTAACAGAGAAATGGAGATGAAATAGTTTAAAGAGAGTGTGGTTGCTGTTGGTTCCAAATGCAAAAGGGAAAGAACATCCATGTTTCCTAGCTAGCCTAGTATAGAGTGCGTGTTTGTTCTTCACAGACTGTCAGTGCCATCTGCTGGTTATGCAATACCATTCTCACACCTTCCCTTTTACCATGGAGGAAAAGTAGTTCAGATGATCTCTTTTATTGGACCAACTTTTGTTGGTGATAGTACGGGAAGGGTGGGATAGAAATCAAAATAAATAAATAAACAATACCCTCTGAACATGCTTTCCTTAGATTTTACTGGAAGAAATAATGCCATCATTGTGCGTGGTAGATTTGGTGTATATCTCATGTTGGGCTGTTGGAAGGATTGGCTCCTGGACTAACCAGCACTCAGAAACTAACAGGGCTGGCCTTAGGCAGGAGCCATAGGGGCCATGGCCTCATGTGCTGTTTTCCCACACTTCCAGGGGCCCCACAGAATGCCCTCTAATACAGGACCTCCTTGAATTTACAGAGAACCAATGACAGGGCTCCCTCCTAGTGGGATCCCAAACTCGATGGTCTTAAGGGCCCCATGAGAGCCCTGGCCGGCCAGCAGCTTCTTTAGCTTCCCTTCCCCCTTCCAAGGGTTGCAACTGGGACCTCCAGGAAATTCCAGCAGCTGGTGGGTGGGGCTCCCACTTGACTGCATCACCATGTTGCCCCTTTCACATGCCTGTGGCAGCTGCTGATAGAGATGCCCTACCCCCACCCCTTTGCATTTGGCTGCTAGAGATGGAGCCTCTCCCACCCTTCCCACTGCTGTATTGTTGGGGAAACGGGAGTAGGGTTGGCAGCTGTGGTTTTTTACCTGACACTCCGATAGGCCAAAATAGAATTGTCAGGTAAAAAAAAAACTAAAGTGGCAACCCTAAATGGGAGGCTCACTGAACAAGATCCTGCACATGATCCCACCAGAGCCATGACATCCTCTCCTGAATGTGAGGCGGGAGAGGGAGATATAGGGCCTTTTCACACAGGCACCCCCCACTCACGTGTGCAGTGGGCACCCGTGCGAACTATGCCTGTGGTGTGAGGGGGATGGGTGGGTGCCCGTAGGAATGGTGCCTGTGGTGTGTGTGTGTGCGCTCTCCACCCATCTCCGCTCATCACCCATGCATGGAGTAACGGACTCCAATGCCGGTTGCTCCATGCGTGGAGATGGGTATGCGCCTGTGAGAACGAGCGCACACCCACTGCCAGACACTGCAGGCGCACACCCATCCCCCCACCCACCATGGCCCATTTGAAAAGGGCCATGGACTGGCTGGGATGCTACAAGTTCAATCTCTCTTCCAAATGAGCCCACGATAGCATGTGAAAATAGGCTAGAGTAGACACAGGAATTTGCTTGTTCTGACACTTACTCCATCTTCTGGTTTGGTTCCACCTCTCCCCTCTCTTGTTTCTTGACTACATCTAATCCCAGATGTGAATATACTTTGCTTCCTGTAGATGTCAGTGCCTGCAAACTCAGCTCCTTCAGGGGGACTGCAAGGCAACCAACGTGTTTGTTTTGTGAAACAGTAGAGACTAGATTCTAGTGCTTTCATCTGAGGTTATTGCAAAATGCATCTTGCACAACTTGCAAAAGCCCCTGATCACTTTTTTGATGGGAGGACACCATGGTCTCTGCCTGCGCTTGGGAAGGAGAGGGCAGGTGTGCATGGCAGGGGTCATCACACAAACTGGACCTAATGTTTTTTTGGAAAAGAGAGTTCACTCCCACCCAAGACTGATGTGTTTAAAATAAAGAGTTATAGTCTCTTTAACCAATGTCTGTGTCCTGTGCCGCCTTCTGTCCATGCAGGTACAAAACAGGTTTAAATATCCTTTCACTTGCATAGTGTACTGATGTGTTAAAATGTATCTATATCTATATGGCACCTTGTGTTCAATCTGCCAGTTGTTAAAGGGGGTGGGGCCATGGGAAGTAATTTAAACTTGGCAAAAAAATCTTTTGTTAACTTTGCAACATGAATAGGAGGGAGTAATGTGTCTGTGCATACAGGTAAGCTCCTTTGCCCTGCCTAGAGCAAGAAACGAGTATTACAAATAATATCCTAAACTGTAAGCCCCTTTGGGAAAAGACCTGTAAGCCACACTTAGCTCCCAGTATCCTGCCCCCACCATGATGGACAGCCATGGGAGCCAATGATGGGCAGCAATGGTAAGCCTCAACCTGCGTGTAGGTAAGACGGGACAGAACAGACATGCTGGCCTGCTGTGGCCCGCGTGGGTGGCCCTTAGCCCAGGCTGTGACTTGAAGATTTTCTGAGGGCACAGCCCTGGTTAGCTGCCTACCCGCCCCAGGGAAGTTCCAAGCTAACATCGGGTGGTGCCAAAACAGACTCTGTGTTGTGTTTGTAAACTGAATTTCAGAGGTCAGGTTTGTCAGAGATCTGTCTTTGTGAAAAGTGATTCCACTGCCAAGCTGGAACCCTGCAGTACTCAGGAAAATTGGAGAACTGTGGAATAAAGCTGTTGATTGAGGTCAACTGCAAGTGCCTAGAGACTTTTCCTGGGGGAAGCTCAGGCATAGACCTGGGCAGAGATGCAAATTTGGTGTGAGCTACACTATTTATTTATTTATACAAGCATTTATATCCCGCACCCTCCTGCACTTACTGGCAGCTCGGGGTGGCGTACAACATAAAAGCAATAAACAATAAAACTATTTAAAACACTACAAAATATATAAAAATATACATCATTAAAATTTAAAACATTCAGCAGCAGCGAAGGCAAATAAAACCCCTTCCCCTATTCTCTCCCTTCCCCACCCCCTCCCCAAAGGCCCCGTGGAACAACCAGGTCTTACAATATCTGCGGAAAGTGGGGAGGTCTGGGGAGACAGGCCTCCAACGGGAGGGAGTTCCACAGCCGAGGTGCGGCCACCGAGAACGGCCTCTCTGCCGTCGCCACCCGGCATACCCGGGGGAGTTTGAGCTGGGCGCCCCCGGCTGACCGCAAGGGCCGCGAAATGACCCGAGGTCTGAGGCAGTCTCGCGGGTAAGCAGGACCCAAGCCATCTATCTATCTAATCTACCTCATCCAGTCATTATGAATTCTTTCACCATGATGTTTAAGCACTTTATAAGTCAGTGTGCCTCATTCTGCAGCCAGTGCAGCCACCAAGGCTGTTTTTAGACAAGTGTCTCCCACACCCATTACTTACTAATCACCCACCCATCATGCATGTTGCAGGGCTGCATAGGGCACCAATGCGGCTCTGCAACATGCATGATGGATGAGTAAAGGGTGGGGACGTGCTTTTCTAAAAACAACCATAGTCTAATTTGACTACCATGTTTCTTCAAGAAAGGCCAGTGGAGTAACACAGTTACATCAGCTGAGCTCCTTTTGATTTTCAGCAGTATAAGTCAGAGGAGAATCAGGCCAAGAATGTTAATTTCTTGCTTCCTGTCTTCTTGCTCTTATTGTGGATCTGCCTTTTAACATTTTATTTCTTAAATTTGTGGCATTCCGCAAGGTTCTATTCTGTCTCCATTATTGTTTAATGTATATATGCAGCCATTTGGGGAGATCGTGAGATGGTTTGGTGTGCGTTGCCACCAATATGCTGATGACACCCAACTTTAACTCTTCTTTTCAACTGACCCAGGTCCTGCCGTCTCAGCGCTGTCCAAATGTTTGGAGGCTGTGGCGGATTGGTTACGGCAGAGCAGACTGAAGCTCAATCCTAATAAGACGGAGGTGATGGCGGTGGGTAGGGTGAGGGAGGTGCTGGCTCCCCTGGTAGAGGGGGTTCGCCCTCTCGTAGCTCAACAGGTTCGGAGTCTGGGAGTATTGCTGGATTCAGACCTCCGCCTAGATCGGCAGGTGGAGATGGTGGCCAAGACTGCCTTCTGCCAACTGTATCTGGTGCGGAGGCTGTGTCCGTCTATTTCTGGACACGACCTGGCCACCCTCATCCATGCCTTCATCATCTCGAGGCTGGACTACTGCAATGCACTCTACGTGGGGCTTCCCCTGAGGCTGATTTGGAGGCTGCAGCTGGTGCAGAATGTGGCGGCTCATCTCCTGACGGGGACAAGCCAACAGGAACATATCACTCCCATGCTCCATGCACTGCACTGGCTGCCTATAGTGTACCAAGCCAGATTCAAGGTGTTGGTCTTGGCCTATAAAGCCCTACATGGTCTTGGCCCTTCATACTTCAGGGACTGCCTCACCTTCCACACCTCTGAGCGACCCCTTCGGTCTGCCGGGGGCACCTTGTTTGAGGTCACCCGTGTAAAACGGGGGACCACAATGGAGAGGGTGTTCTCGGTGGCCGGGCCGCAACTATGGAACTCTCTCCCGGAGGAAGCCCGTCTGGCCCCAAGTCTGTTAGCCTTCTGTTGGGCCTGTAAAACCTGGCACTTCTCCCAGGCCTTTGGAGGAGGGGAGGGGGGTTGGGATAAACGTTTTGGGGTGTGTGTGTTGTTTTTAGGTGGATTTTTAGATGTTTTTAAATGTCCTTGTTTTACTGTTTTATTGTTATTCGATTTACTGTTGTTTTATGTTGTAAGCTGCCCCGAGATGCCATGGGCATGAGGGGGTGGCTAAGAAATGCAAATAAATAAATAAATAAAAATAAATAAAAATAAATTGTTTAAATGACATCTTTTATTGGGCCAACTGCTTTTGGTGAGAGTAAGCAAGCTTTGGGGCTACATAGAGCCCTTCCTCAGGCATGTAACTGGAACTCCCTCCCTGTCCACATCCGCCTTGCCCCCTCCCTTCATACCTTCAAATCTCTCCTTAAAACTCACCTCTTTCGCTCTGCTCTGTCTGACTCTTTATCCTGCTGAGCCACTATTCCTATACCTACGATCGGTTTACCCTTATCCTTGCAACATGGACCTGCCTGCTGTCATTCTCATCGTAACCAAGCCAAGTACGNCCCTCTGTTCCCCTTCCTAAGTCTTTCCCCCAGCTCCTGTCTCTCAGATTGTAAGCCCTAGGGGCAGGGACCCTGTCTATTTTATTACTTTGTAAAGTGCCAGGTACACTGCTGATGCTATATAAATGTTTGTTAATAATAATAATAATAATGTAACAAGTCAGAACTATGAACTCGGGAAATGTTGGATAGGTATATATGTATTGAAAGCAATCATTTGGGGAACTGTAGGAAAAAGCATTATAAACATTCAAAAACAATGAAATTAAGAACCATTTATGATGGTTAAAAAAACCAAGATTCACTTGTCAACCAAGGCAAACATTTAGGCCATTCACATTTCAAAAGGAACAGAAACAATGCAGAACACACAGCTTGTGATGTTGTAGGCTGTCATTTACTAACATATCTCTGTGGTGGCTTTAAAATTCAGTGTCTAACATTTGTATATATTTTTGTAGTGATTTAAAAAGCCTAAGTTGCAATGAAGTCCATTGTGCTTTGTGTTTGATAAAGTTATACATTTTAATTCTCAGGTTTGTCTCTTGAAGGTGTTGTCCCTAGATTCCCTTTCAAAATCAAGATTAAGAAATCCAGCACAGCAACCACACTCTCCAGACTTAAATTGTTTAGAAATAAATAACCTTGGAGCAATGATGCTGCCATGCTTGGAGCCTGACTATTGTACTGGAATGTTTATATGTGTAAAGAATTTGAGTGAGTTTCCATTTAGAATTCCGTTTTGGAATCTTGGATGAAGAAGTCTTTTAAGCTGTGCTGTGTGACAATAACATGCCACTGGCTTTGAATCAGGCAGCACACGCACTATTTGAATTAGAATGAGAAGTAGAAAATCTTGCTTAAGCCTTATCTGTAACTTGCATGATTCTCCTCTTGTAAATCATTATATAAAATTGCCGTGCCTCTGCTGCTCATTCCTGCTTAATGTGACTATGCTTTTAGCAGCCTGAATATTATTAAAGTAAGGCTGCAAAGATGGCAGCAGAGAATGACATTTCTACAAGCTTGGATATTTGATGCATTCTGAGATCCATTAAAGCTGTGAAAATCAGACATCAACAAATGTTTTCTTATGATAAAGACTGTAATTATAGACCATTGACTTACTGGAATTTTTGTGTTCCAGTCAGTATTTCCATCAGCCGTTCACTGGGCCTAATTCCTTACCAGAGATGCAAGGGATCAATTAAGCAAGCCAATATAACCTAGTGGCTATCATGTTGGACTTCCTTCTGGAAGACCAGGTTTGAAATCTTATAAATTATAAACTCATTGGGTGACCTTGAGTAAGTGGCTGGCTGTCAGCCATTTGTAAAATGGGAATAATAACAAAGCCACAGCATGGCTGTGAGGGTGAACTAAATAAGGATTGTAAAATATTTTGAACACTGATTAGTGCTATAGAAATGATAAGTAATGATCAGTGTAAGTGTGCTCCTAGAGACCTTGCCTGTCAAAGAGGGTAATCAATATTTCCTTATGATTGATCTGAGCTGCTCTGTGAGCAGGAGGGAGTGAAGTAGAAAAACGGTAAATAAATAAATGATAGAGAAGTATAACAGGTTGCACTTGAACTTGGCTAGGGAAATATAATTTCTGTTAATCAATGAATTTCAGGTTTAGATTAAACCTGTTTGCTCAACAATTAAGAACAGTCTACATACAACTGGTTTGATTTTACCTCGCATTCAAAAAGTTGGGAGTGGCAATAGAGCAAACCAGTATAGTTCTTGCACTGAAGCAGTGGTTCCCAAACTTTTCAAATATGACCCCATTTTGAGAGATTTAAATATAATCCAGGCAGCACCAAAAAGACAAAGTATTATAGTAGTCAGGTGTCATACCACTGGGAGGCAAGACTAGACGCAGAGTTTGGGCTCCTCTGTACTATGTATGAATGTTGAATATAGAGGCCACACCACCTCTGATGATCAGAAGAAACATGGAGGGGTCAGTAGCATGGTGAGATAGTGACTGTTGTGAGGCCAGTTGCTCTCCTCCTTGGTTCCCTCCCCATGAGAAGGGAGCTTGTGGGGATTCTGTTGCTCCAAATGGACCACATGGCACCCCAATGGTTCTATCAAAACAGAGTAGCAGAAATGAAGGGGCCAGGCCTTGGGGGGGCATGCCCTTGCGCAGCGGAAAGGGAAACTGGAGGGGACAGACCCTTTTGGATTGGTGGCATGGGTCACGAGCCGCTCACAGTACTGCTGGCAAGGTTCCCTGGAGGAATAGGATGCCCGTCAGGATAGTATTTGAGCCAACAGATCCCACAAGGGATTAGGCCCCTATCATCATAGGGCGCTGAGCAGATAACACTGGAGTGCCCTGTCCCACCGTTCAACCACTAGCATGAGCCACACCACAAGGGAAGGAGAGGTTAGTGCCCACAGTGAGGTCTGGAAGGAAGGGGGACTGGGGACCACAAGGAAGGGAATAGGGGGCGGGGGGCACTCACACTGATGGGGGAAGGGCAGGACCCCAGAGGGGAACGGGCCACTAGCACACAGCCAGGCACTCTCTCTCTCACTCCTCACTTTCACTCACAGGGAAACAAAGGGGAAACAGGCATTCACCACATCACGAGGGTCACAGCACTCCACACGTCAATTGAGGGGAAAGGGGAACACGAAGGTTCAGGAAGAAGGGACTCAGGAAGGTTTCACTCTAACTGTTGCAATTCAGGGGCCAGTCTCTCTGATCACCGGCGCTGTGTGTTTCACAGTGCCGGCATTTGTTACTTGCCACGCCCCCTCGACGTGCCCTGAGGCGTTGGGAGCGGTGCAGCGGTGGAGACCCCGCCCCGGCGTTCTGCAGGGCCGGGGAGACACTTCCTGGTTCGTGCGGGCATTGCGCTGTTGGGGGGGATTCTCCGGCTTCCGAGGTAACTGCGGGCTTGGCTGTAGCACTACTGGGACTGGGAAGGGATTCCGGAGCTGCGGCGCTGAGGTGAGCCGCAACTGATCGTCGTCAGCGTCTTGGCAGGGCCAGGGACACTGCCCTTCTAACAGTAACACACACACCCGACGAGCCCCCCAGCGATGGCCCCTGTGGCTGTCTCTTATACACATCTAGATGTGTATAAGAGACAGGCCAGGGACACTGCCCTTCTAACAGTATTCCTACCCCTCCCCCCCCCCCCCCCCCCCCCCCCGATGAGTCCTCCGGTGATGGCCCCAGCGAGGTCCAGGCTTTTCGGGATGGCGACGATGAAAGAGGCGGATGAGGCGCGGTGCGTGAACATGTGCGGCGGGTTCCCAGGAACACTCGTCAGGACCAAATCCCTGCCAATCAATAAGGTAGTGAAGGTGACCATAGCAGACTCGAAAGTCGAGGATCGCCTTAACCTCATACTCAGGCTCGTCAGAAACGTCGAGGTTGATGTCCGGAGGAGGGGAAGTTGCAGGGTCGAGAGGCGAAGCCTTTTTAAGGAGGGAGACGTGAAAGGTTGGGTGGATACGTAGGTGAGGAGGAAGGGAGACTTTGAAGGTAACCTTGTTAATTTGTTTTTCTATGGGGAAGGGTCCAAAAAACCTATTGTTGAGTTTCTTGGATGGACATGTAGATGGATAGTGACGTTTTGCTATCAAGACATAATCCCCTGACTGAAGGGAGAGCGAAGGGCATCAATGTCTATCTGCTTGAAGCTTGTAGCGCTGTCGAGACTCTGCCAGGGTGGCTTGTGCCACTTCCTGGGTCTGTTGAATATCCTGTACTAAACCGCCTGCGGCGGGGATGCTGGTGTCGGGGACGTCTAGAGTCCCATTTCGGGGGTGATATCCGTAGGTAACAAAAAAGGGTGAATTATCGAGTGATGCATTAGGACCGTTGTTATGTGCAAACTCAGCAAGGGGGAGCCAGGCGTACCAATCATCCTGGAGGTAATTTATATAACAACGCAAATATTGTCCCAAATCCTGGTTCACCCTTTCCACCTGTCCATTAGCTTGGGGGTGATATGCAGTAGTGAGTTTTAATTGTACATGGAGAGCCGAGAACAATGCCTTCCAAAAGCACAAGATAAACTGGGGACCACGGTCACTGATTATCTCTAAGGGCCACCCATGTAATTTAAGCACGTGCCGGATGAAGAGGAGGGCTGTGCGATATGCTGTTGGTACTCCTTTGCACGCAATGAAATGGGCCATTTTTGTGAAATGGTCGACCACGACACAAACTGTGGTGTACCCACGGGAGGGGGGTAGTTCCACAATAAAGTCTATTCCTATTCGCTGCCAAGGCCCACGTGGTGGCTCGGCGAGATGGAGGAGCCCTCTCAGGGGTTGTCACGGTATCTTGGTGCGAGCACAGGTAGTGCAGTGGGCGATGTAATGTTGCACGTCTGGGCTCAGAGTTAGCCACCAGAAGGTGCATTGGATTAGTTGTCGGGTCTGGTCTGGTCCCGGGTGCCCAGTCAATGGTGCATCATGATGTGCCTTGAGTACCTGGGTATAGCAGGAGGGCGGGACAACCACGAGTTCCCCCTTTTTCTGGCCTGCTTCTTCCCAGTACGCTGGGTTAGTAGAGGGCAGTAGTTCGTTGGCCGTTGCCTGGAGGAGATGTTCGTGAGATGGGAAGATAGCTGCAAAAACCTTCTGATCCAGAAGGTGTCCCTGATGTTTTCTTTCTTCGCAGGTTCCCTCATAGTACCGTGAAAGTGCATTGGCTAGCACATTGAGTTTGTCTGGGCGATACCGGATTGTGAATGAAAATCGTACAAAGAAAAGAGCCCAGCGAGCGTGCTGGGCATTAACTATTTGCGTAGTTTGAAGTTCTTGGGGCGGGATTCCCTGGCTTCCGAGGTAACTGTGGGCTTGGCTGTAGCGCTACTGGGACCGGGAAGAGATTCAGGAGCTGCGGCGCTGGAGTGAGCCGCAGCTGATCGCCGTCGGCGTCTTGGCAGGGCCAGGGACACTGTCCTTCTAACAGGCCTGTCCCATGAGTGGTAGAGAGGATCCAAAGGATCCCCTCCTACCACTGCCGCTACTTGAAATGGAGGGGGTGGGGGAAGCATCTATCTCCACAAAATGTAGCTTGCTTTATAACAAGACCGGGTGAAGAAAGTTTTCCTTCCTGTCCCTTTTAAGCTTAGTTCAAGCTCCACTACAATCTTAGTGCTCAGGATGGAAGAAAGATGGGGAGGGTTCAACATGGAGATCCATCCCATATCCTTGGGTGCACATTTTTATAGCTGTTCCCTTCCCTTGAGCTCTCTTTCAGTGCCTGATGCCATGGAATAGATCCTTGGGCCAGATGCAGGAACTGGAAAGGGACCAAATAAAAAGCTGGTGGAACCTTTGCCCTCCCTCGGCCACTCTGAAAATTAATAGAAGCTCTATGGGCAGGACAGAAGTTGGAGGGGGGGGGGGAGGCGGAGGGGGAAAACATTTGAGGTGTGTGCTCAGAACAGAGGAATGGAAAGGCCCCGACCGAGAGGGGCAAGGAGGAGGAGGGGGAGAAGTTAGGAAGAGATACACATGGATCTCTGTCATGGATCCATCTTGACCGCATGCACTCATTTCCTGTGATCTCTCTTTCAGTACTTATGTTTAGGAACCGGACTGGACACAGGCCAGATACACTTCAGCCAAGGGCTGGATTTGGCCCATAGGCTCCCCCTGGTCTAGCCCAGTATGACAGGTTAAAGGAGATTCAAAGCAGGGATACAAATATCCCAGAACTGCAGACCTGCCTACGTACATTTAGATAATTTATCTTGTAATAAGTTACCACAGAGTAAAATACTCCAGGATAGTGGGTCTTGTGGGAAGAAATCTTGGGCATCTTTGAATGAGGGCTGTATTGACAGAGCACTGTGAGGATTATTATTATGATTATTATTATAAGTATTTATATAGCATCAGCAATGTACCTGGCGCTTTACAGAGAAGAAGATAGACACGGTCCCTACCTGAGAGCTTACAATCTAAAGACGGGGAGGGGAGACAGGGAAGGGGGAACAGTGGGAGAGACAAGGGATGCAACAATCATGAGGATGCGAGAATTCAGGTACATGTTCTTGACTTGGTTATAGTACATTGGAGTTTGCAGGTAACAGGAGAGGGATAATCCTGGGTGGGGGTGATTAGCAGGAGTTAGGAAGGGCAGAGCGGAAGAGGTGGGGTTTGAGGAGGGACTTGAAGGTACGAAGGGAGGGGGCAAGGTGGATGTGGTCAGGGAGGGAGTTCCAGGCATGCGGGGCAGCGAAGGAGAAGGGACGAAGGCAGTTGGGGGAGCAGGGGAGGCGTGGGAGGGTGAGGGAGGGGATGGAAGAGGAGTGGAGTGCTCAAACAGGGTTTCAGAGGGAGATCAGGGCAGAGAGGTAGGGGGGAGTGAGGTTGTGAAGGGCTTTGTAGGTGAAGACTAGGAGTCTGTGCAGAATACGCTCGGGAAGAGGGAGCCAGCGGAGAGGAGAGGCTGCACATGGTCAAAGTGACGGGCTAGGTGGATGATCCTGGCAGCAGAGTTTTGAACAGAGATGAGGGAAGAAAGGTGAGAGCGGGCAAGGCCAGCGAGGAGGTTACAATAGTCCAGGCGTGAGATGACTAGGACATGGATGAGAGTTTTGGCAGAGGAGACAGACAGAAAAGAGCTGATCTTAGCAATGTTGTGGAGGGAGAAGCGGCAGGATTTGGCCACGGAGTCAATGTAGGGTTGGGTTTGAAGGTAAGGTGCGAGTTGAAGATGAAGCCCAAGCTATGGGCTTGGGAGACAGGGAGGATGGAGGATTGTCTATGGCAATTGACAGAGAAGAGGGAGAGGAAGGATTGGGAGGGAAGATAAGTTCAGTTTTCGCCATGTTCGGTTTAAGCTGGCGTTGAGACATCCAGGCGGAGATATCAGACAGTTGGTGAGATGAGCTTGAACAGAGGGTGAGAGGGAAGGAGTGGAGAGAGAGAGTTGAGTGTCGTCAGCGTATAGATGGTATTGGAAACTGTGGGAGGCAATGAGTTTGCCTAGGGAATGGGTGTAGATAGAGAAGAGGAGTGGGCCAAGGACAGAGCCTTGGGAAACCCCGACCGAGAGGGGCAGGGAGGAGGAGGGGGAGAAGTTAGGAAGAGATACACTGAAGGAGTGGTCAGAAAGGTAGGAGGAGAACCAGCTGAGGACAGAGTCCCAGAATTCCAGGGAGTTAAACGATTCAAGCAGGAGCCAGTGATCAACAGTGTCGAAGGCAGCAGAGAGATCAAGGAGGACAAAAATAAAGGCGGTTGGATTTAGCCACAAGAATATCGTTGGTGATCTTAGCCAGAGCGGTTTGAATGGAGTGAAGGGGGCGGAAGCCAGATTGGAGGGGGTCAAGGGAGGAGTTGGTGGAGAGGTCGAGGCAACGGGAGTAGACAACCCGTTCAAGGAGTTTGGAAGCAAGAGGGAGGAGCGAGACAGGATGGTAATTAGAGAGTTCAGAGGGATCCAGAGTGGACTTTTTGAGGATGGGGGAGCGGTGGCATGTTTAAAGGCAGAGGGGAAGGAGCTGGATGACAGGGAGAGGTTGATGATGTGCAGAAGGGGAGCTTGAGCGTTCCATCCTGCAGCTATTGAAGTCAGAGTGCTGAGCCATTGGCTTTAACAGATGGAGGTTTGTGCCCTCAATCTCCTTGTTTTTGCCGTACAGCGCAGTAATAGAAAGGATTCTCAAGATGTGGCTATTTGCATGAGCTCTTAAAAACCAACTGAGGCATTAAATGTCTCATCAAAACCCATTTGCAAAGAAATCTTTTGTCATGACAGCCAGACATTTAAATCCTTGGGTAGATGTTCTAAAACAAATCTCAAAGGCAGCAAGTGGCATGCTGTATTCTACATAATGTGTTTGGGCTGTTCCCATTTCAAAACAGCTGCAGTGCTTTATTTGTGAGGAATTCTTAGACTGAAGGTGGAGGAGGAAGCTGCAAGGAAATCCCAAAGATGTGGGCAGACATAACTAGGATGTTGTAATATCTTTAACAAATGCTAATACAAGCCACAGACAAATTACACAGGAGCAGGAGAGAGAAGACATACTCACTGTGGCTAGCAGCTACTGGATATTAGGACTAGGGAATAAATAGTGCATTCTCCTCCCAGCAATGGGTTAGGTGGAAACAATAAAGCTACAAAATACACACAGTTCATCTCCACACAGCACAGCCTACTCACATTAAAAATGAACAGAACAAGGGCAAATCAAACAAGGAATATGGGGCAGCAGCAGGGGCAACCCTAGAATACTCCATCCAGGGAATACAGGAGTGGCAAAGGCTACTGTCAAGAGAAGAGCAATGACACTATTCTTCTCTGGTGGTTGGGGCAGTGGGCAATATCAGGTGTATGTGTGTATTTTCTACATCTTACTATCCTTTGGTTATTATCCCTGGGCAGCACAAAGACAAACTAGAGGGGGGAAAGCAAGGGTACATGTATGTCTAGGGACAAAGATGTGGAGATAAGAAATGGGGAAACAAGGGAGAGGGCCAGAGGGAGAATGAGCAAAGTACAAGAGGCAGAAAATACACAGGTGAAGAGGGATAGGGCTGGGAAGGGGTAAATGGTCAGTGGGCAGTTGCAGAAGGAGGAAGATGTCAGAGGGAGGAAAGGATTAAAATGAGAATCCGAGACAGAAGCAGCTGCTGCAGGGTGGAGGGTGAGAGGGAGGCGATGCAGGTGTAAAGCAGCAGGGAGGGTTAGGCAGTCTAAGGAAAGAAGGGGCAGGACTGGGAAGATGCAGAGCAGGTGGGTGGCTAGAAGCAGGAAGGGCAGGTGCAGAGGAGCAGAGATAAGGGGAGGTTGGACTATAATAAGGTTTAAAGATGGGCCAGAAGGTCAGTAGGAGACGAGACGGGACCGGGGCAGCAGCAGGAGGAGATAAGATTAGGAGAAGCAGAGGCAGCGGGGTGGAAGGGGCTCGCATGTACAGAGGGGCAGGCGAAGGGGCAAGTATGGGGGAGTTCGGCAGGGGGAGAGCGGGCCAAATGCAGGGCAGCCTAGGGGAGTTAGGGGGCAGAGGGAGGAGCAGGAGGCTGGGAGCGTTGGGGGCAGATGCAGTGAAGAGGGTTCGGGCTGGTCCCAGGGGAGCGCGCGGCCACGGCTACGTCACGGGGTGGCGGTTGGTCGCGTGGCAGCGATTATTCGGCGCGGAGTCAGTTGCCCAGAGTCGGGGACGCGTCATCGGCAGAGCCCGCCTTTTTCGCGTGAGCGCTGAGGTGGGACGAAGCGGCGGCCGCAGCTGCCCGGGCACGTTTGGGAGCGTCCCCTACGCCAGGCCCGGCTTAGGCTCCCGAGACGATGGTGCGGCCAAGCCGGGGCAGGCGCAAGGAGGTGCCTCCCACTCGCAGCTCCGCCCAGCAGCCACCCCAGGCCGGCAAGGAGCGCGGGCGGAGTAGGGAGCGCGAACCCGGCAGCGGCAGCAGCAGCAGCGGGGAGGAGGCGGAGTCCGAACCCAGCTCCGCTCCTGGGTGCGGGTTGCAGCCGCCGCCGCTCGGGAGACAGCTCCGCGAAGGGGCCGGCGGCGGGATGCGGAGGGGAGGAGCCGGCAAGAAGGGAGCCAAGGGCGGCG
>QEPC01014266.1:1077342-1088637 GCA_003113815.1 Sphenodon punctatus | reverse complement strand
TGGGTTAAAAGGGGATGCTGTCACCTTGAAAGCAAAGAATTTCTTCTGAAAGAATGTACTTCTAAAACTATCCTATGTTACAGTAATAGAAAAAGGTGGCTGTTTTTTAAAAATTTAACTTATTATCAATGTGCACACCTATTTTCCTCTGTCTAATATTGAGAAGATGGCTAAAAAGGCATGTAAAAATATGAATTAGACAAGAGATCCTGTATTCCCTGAATTAGAAGGGGGAAAAGTGTGGTTTGGTTTTTTTACCAAAAGGAGAAAAAAAACAAAATCAGACAATTTCTGCAAAATCGGGGCTTCAGCAGTCCCCTGTTTATAATGAAAGGTGGCTGTACATTTAAGTATTCAGGCAGCTACCGTTGCCTGAAAATCCTCAGACCAGGGAAGCTTCCCTGCCATCCTGTCTATGGGTAAAGGGGATGCTGTCACCTTGAAAGCAAAGCATTTCTTCTGAAAGAATGTACTTCTAAAACTATCCTATGTTACAGTAATAGAAAAAGTTGGCTGTTTAAAAAAAAATTAACTTATCAATGTGCACACCTATTTTCCTCTGTCTAATACCATTGAGAAGATGGCTAAAAAAGGCATGTAAAAATGTGAATTAGATAACAAGAGATACTTTTTTCCTTTCTAATTCAGACAAGGCCCCCTTTTAAATTAGTCTAGCTTAATAGTTAATCTTGCCTTGTTTTTTGGTCCACTGTTTGGCAGGTGGAGATGAGGGGTGGGTTGGGTTGTGAGCTTCTAGTTGATTTTTATATATTTTTATATACTTGTTTGTTGTAACCTGCCCCAAAACCTGGGGAAGGGCAGAATATGTTTAAATAAATAAAATTCCTTATGTCACCTGTCCTGTTATGATATGGGTTGGTGGGGACCAAAAGCTAAACTTTGAATCTTGAAAATGGCTTTACATGTGAAGTGTTTGTTCATTTTCCTTTTTGTCCCGAGTATGACCAAGTCATAGAGGAAAAGACTGGTGAAATTGAGAATGGTTAGCTTAGAGAAAAGATGACCAAGAAGGGACATGAGGCAGTTTTCAAATATCTAAAAGGTTGCCACATAACAGATGGTGGAACAGCTGTTCTCCACTGCCATAGAAGATGGCGCAAGAGGGGAAGGGCTTAAATTGCAGATAGATTTTGATTAAATGTTTGGAGATGTTTCTGAATTATAAGAACAGTTGGGCAATAGAATAGGTTGTCTAGGGAGGTTGTGGAATCTTTCATTGTATGTTTTAAAAAACCAGCTGGATGAGCATCTGTATGTTATGTTGTCGATATAGGGCAGGTGTGACCAGGTTCCCAGTCCCAAGAGCTATGTACCCAAATCTTCATATATCGGAGAACCACAAGACGTGTGTACACCCAAACCTCTCCTGCTTCATGATTGACTGGCAAAATTGGTGCTCTGCAGTCCTGACTACTGAGATTCTGAAGAGCAGCTGCTATCAGCTACTGAGACTTAGGAAGTATGACAGGAATATTAAAGTAGCACAGATCCCAGGATGAGCCCTGACCGCCGAGAGCCAGATGCAACTTTTGAATCACAGTTTGGCCATTCCTGGTATAGGGCAACCTGGAGTTTGGGCTTAAGGTCCCTTCGAACTATGTGATTCCATATTTTTAAAAACCGGTTTTATGAGCTTTGCAGTATTATGCTAACTAATTTTTTATGTCCTTAATTTCTTTTTTTTCTTTTTTTTTTAAAGGCCTTTATTATTCCCTGGCTCCCTGTGTCCCTGATGCCCCCCGTTCTATTGAAGACTTAACAAGATAATTGATTATCAAATGTTATAGAGGTTTGAGCACAGCTTCTTTCATTCAGATTTCTTTTAATTGTTCAAAATTTTAATATTAAGTTAAATGACTCTTGTTTTTTTTATTATTATTATTATTATTAACAAACATTTATATAGCGCAAGCAGTGTACCTGGCACTTTACAAAGTAATAAAATAGACAGAGTCCCTGCCCCTAGGGCTTACAATCTGAGAGACAGGAGCTGGGGGAGAGACTTAGGAAGGGGAACAGAGGGAGAGACAAGGGGTCTAACATTCATGAAGATGCGAGGTCTCAAGTGCACGTACTTGGCTTGGTTACGATGAGAATGACAGCAGGCAGGTCCATGTTGCAAGGATAAGGGTAAACCGATCGTAGGTATAGGAATAGTGGCTCAGCAGGATAAAGAGTCAGACAGAGCAGAGCGAAAGAGGTGAGTTTTAAGGAGAGATTTGAAGGTATGAAGGGAGGGGGCAAGGCGGATGTGGACAGGGAGGGAGTTCCAGGCATGGGGGGCAGCAAGTGAGAAGGGACGAAGGCGCTTAGGGGAGCAGGGAAGGCGTGGAAGGGTGAGAGAAGGGACAGAGGAGGAGCGAAGTGCACGGGCTGGAGTATGGAGGGCGATAAGTGCAGAGAGGTAGGGGGGAGCAAGGTTGTGAAGAGCTTTATAGGTGAAGACTAGGAGCTTGTGCAGGATTCGTTCAGGAAGGGGAAGCCAGTGAAGCGAAGAGAGGAGGGGCTGCACATGGTCGAAGCGACTGGCGAGGTAGATGACCCTGGCAGCAGAGTTTTGGACAGAGATGAGGGGAGAAAGGTGAGACCGGGGAAGGCCAGTGAGAAGGAGGTTACAGTAATCGAGGCGAGAGATGACCAGAGCATGAACAAGAGTTTTGGCAGACGAGACAGAGAGAAAAGGGCGAATCTTAGCAATGTTATGGAGGGAGAAGCGACAGGATTTAGCAACAGAGTCAATGTAGGGTTTAAAAGAAAGGGCTGAGTCAAAGATGAAGCCTAGGCTACGGGCTTGGGGGACAGGCAGGATGGTGACTCCATCAATAGTTATTGACAGTGAGGAAGGAGAGGAAGGATGAGGGGGGAAGATAAGGAGTTCAGTTTTAGCCATGTTGAGTTTGAGTTGACGTTGAGACATCCAGGTAGAGATGTCAGAGAGACAGTTGATGAGACGAGCTTGAACAGAGGGAGAGAGAGAGGGAGTAGAGAGATAGAGTTGAGTGTCATCAGCATAGAGGTGGTATTGGAAGCCATGGGAGGCAATGAGTTTGCCTAAGGATGAGGTATAGATCGAGAAGAGGAGAGGGCCAAGAACAGAGCCTTGAGGAACACCAACTGAGAGGGGGAAGGAGGAGGAGGCGGAGTTGGAGAGAGACACATTAAAGGAGCGGTCAGAGAGGTAGGAGGAGAACCAGTTATGGACAGAGCCACAAAAGCCAAGGGAGTGAAGGGAATCCAGCAAGAGTGAGTGGTCAACAGTATCGAAGGCAGCAGAGAGATCAAGGAGGACAAGAATGGAATAGAGACGTTTAGATTTAGCCACCAGAAGATCGTTGGTGATCTTAGCGAGAGCAGTTTCAGTAGAATGAAGGGGGCGGAAGCCAGATTGGAGGGGGTCAAGGGAGGAGTTGGAGGATAGGAAGTCAAGGCAGCGGGAGTAGACAACACGTTCAAGCAGCTTGGAAGCAAAAGGAAGGAGTGAGACAGGACGATAGCTAGAAGGGTCAGAGGGGTCAAGAGTGGACTTTTTGAGAATAGGAGAGACTGTGGCATGTTTGAAGGCAGAAGGGAAAGAGCCAGTAGAGAGGGAGAGGTTGATGATGTGCAGGAAGGAAGGGGCGACAGTGGGAGTAATGGAGGTGAGGAGGCGGGAAGGAATGGGATCAAGGGGGCAAGTGGAAGGGTTGGAGGAGGAGAGCAGAGAGGAGATTTCCTTAAGGGAGGCAGGGGAGAAGGAGGACATGAGAGAAGGAGGGGGAGGAGGGAGAGGGGTGGGAGTGGGAAGAGAGGAGTGGGAAGCGATGTCGAGGCGGATCTTGTCTATCTTGGAGGTGAAGAAGGAGGCAAGATCCTGAGCAGAAAGGGAAGAAGGAGGGGGAGGACAGGGAGGCTTGAGGAGGGAGTCAAAGGTAGAGAACAGGCGGCGAGGGTCCCGAGAACAGGACTCAATGCGGGAGGCATAGTAGTGTTGTCTAGCAAGGGAGATAGCAGAAGTAAGGGTGGAGAGACAGAATTTGAAGTGAAGGAAGTCAGCGTGAGAATGGGATTTGCGCCAGAGTCGTTCAGCAGCACGAGTGCAAGAACGGAGGTGGCGGATACTAGGGGTGAGCCAAGGACGGGGGTTGTGGGAGAAGGCAGGGCGGGAAGAGAGAGGGGCATGGGAGTCAAGTGTGGAGGAGAGAGAGGCGTTGAGAGCAGAGACAGCGGAGTCAGGGGAGGAGGAAGAGAAGACTGTAGGAAGAAGGGGAGAGAGAGAGGAGGCAAAGTCCAGGGGATCAATAGCTTGAAGGTCACGGAAGGGGCGTAGAGAAGGGGAAGAGGAGGGGGGACAGTGGGAAATGTTGAAAGAGGCAAGGAAGTGGTCTGATATAGGATGAGGATCGAAGGAGAGATCAGCGACAGAGCAGTTTCTAGAGAGGACAAGATCAAGAGAATGGCCATTAGTATGGGTGGGGGAGTTGGTCCAAAGGTGGAGGTTGAAGGAGGAGGCTAGGGAGAGGAAGCGAGAGACTGAGGGCTGAGATGGGTCATCAACATGAATGTTGAAGTCACCAAGGATGAGAGTGGGGATATCAACAGAGAGGAAGAAAGTGAGCCAGGACTCAAAGTCAGAAAGAAAGGAGGAGAGAGGACCAGGGGGACGGTAGATGACAGCAACACGTAGATGGAGGGGGGAGTAGAGGCGTACGGAGTGAGCCTCAAAGGCATGGAAGAAGAGAGAGGGGGAGGAGAAATTGGTTGGAACTGACAGGATTTAGCAAGAAGGAGGCCCACCCTACCACCCCGTCCTTCAGGGCGGGGTTGGTAAGAGAAGGAGAGACCCCACAGGAGAGGGTAGCAGTCGTGACAGAGTCCGAGGGAGTGATTCAAGTTTCAGTAAGGGCAAGACTGTTTTCTTTTAACAGTCTTTGTAACAGACAAAGGAGCCTTCATCACAAAAGTAGATAGCAAGATATGGCTTACTCTTGCAATAAGTGAGACAGTAAATAGGTTTGAAAAGCTCTAATTCTTCAGGTCCTAACTATTATAAAGCCTTACTTTTACAAAGATTTACTCTGATGATGAAGTCTTGTGTTACTGAGGCATTAGTGTTCAGCAATGCTAAAAATGGACACCTACTTGGAAGAATAGACTAATACAAAAGCCACAGTTGCATATGGAACAGATAAAATTGTTGTTATTGGATGTGCTCTTTGAGCTCGTTCTTGGCTCTCACAAGGTGTTGGGCCTTATTTCAATCGGTAAAAACAGACGTGACCGTGGATTGCTGTGGCCTGCTCTGACCTGAACCTCACCTGTACATATGTGTAGGTGCCACCAGATGTTGACCCAGGATTGCCCTGGGCCGTGTTGGCGGCTATGCCAGGCTCAGACCTTGGGGAAACCCCCAAAGTCACATCCTGGGCTAAGAGCCGACTATTGTGTATGTTTTGGCCCACCATGACCTGGTCCGAATTAGGGCCTGCCATGGCTGGCTGTCATTGGCCACCATGCCTGCCTGTTGCATGGGGGTGGGTCAGCGGGGTGCTGGGAACAGCACAGGGGTGGGGCTGGCCACCTGCACATCTTTCGCAGCCCTCCCTAGCCTGTGCAGGTAGTGGGATGGTGGCCCAGCCGCAGTTACGTATGTGCCCTGACACGCCCTGGATTGCGTCTGCTGTGGATTTCCGCCCCTGGGTGTGCTGTCATCACATGTATGTTTACCCAATGTTGCATGACAAGTCAGTTGTATGCTGTCATTTCATTTTGTCGTGGACTCTTATTTTTCCCAAGTACTGGGGGTGATCAGCACCCTTTAAAGTTGGACTTGGAGGTATCTACTGCTTATAGTGGCCACCATGAAAGCAATGCCTTGTTTTAAGTGGCCATAAAATATATGGAATATTCATAGTGAATAAAATAAAGCATGCATTAACTCTGCAGGCTTGGGGCCTAACTCTGCTAAAAATGTTTGAATGATATATGGAATGTAAGTTGGAGATTGGGGTAAAATGGACTTTCCTAATACAGGGAGACAAATGTAAGTCAAATGTAGAGTCACTCCTAGATCCAGAGAGATTGTGTGGTTGCTGTGTTGGTCCCAAGTGACACAGGAGGAAGCAAAATGGTTTGAATGATATCTTTTATTGGACCAACTGCTCTTGGTGGAAATAAGCAAACCTTTGGGCCACACAGGACCCTTCCTCAGGCATGTAGTGTAATCCAGGGAGATGTTTGTCGCCCTGTACTAGGGAAGCTTTACCTCCTGCTATGAATCTTCACAAACTGATTAAGATGTCAGATATAGAAGACGTATGTTTAAAAATAAGAAAATCACACGAAGTGTCATAGAAAAGTACAACTTCATACTTTAAAAACGGAGATACTTGAGTATCTTTTTAGTTGACAGCTGTAATTTTAGCTATAAATAATGTAGAGTATGTTCTAAATTTTCTTTGTGAAAATCTGTATATTGTAAAATTATTGTGAATATTTTACATGTTTCAAGTCGTAATTTTTGATGCCCGAAGCATTATTGCATCAGCAACATCATGGTGATAAAGAATGAAATCTTGTAATTCACCTATGGTGAAGTGATAAAGAATCATACTAATCAACAACCTTCATTGTGTTCATTAAATTATTTGGATTGGCTGCTCATACTCTGAAAGTTATACTCTGCTGTTTTAAGAATAATGCCTATTGATTACTATTTTAAAAATATATTTTACAGTATTGTAACTGTTTCCTCTGGCTTCCAGTAGTTAAACTGGTATATCTCTGCAAATTGATAATGTGCGCATGCTATCTGTTTGCCTTGATATTATAGGTTAACCACACAGTATACAGTGTCTTAAACGGACACTAAATTAATGTGTGTGTACCCACGGTAATAGTTGGCTCATAAGTGGGCTTATCTCAGTCCATTTTTGATCTCTTGACAATAGCCTGGGACACATCTCCCTCCCCTTCCTGTCTTAATGCCACATATCTTTTTCTTTTTAAAAAAAAAAAAAACACATGCAGAAACCGACTGGAGTGTGTGTCTGCCTCTGTTTCTCCTTTGGAAAATACTTAAGTTTGTAACACACAGATATTTTTAAGAAGGCAATACTTGCTTCCAAAAATTATGGTTTAGATGAGAAACCGAATGAGAGAATCCAATAAAGAGTATAGCACAAATGGTGCTATAAATAGAGTATATCACAAATGGTGGTCTTGCCTCCAACATGCCCGTCATCAACTTAAGAAGGCCATAAGCTCCCAGGACTACGGCAAGGTATCATCTTATGAAGGGCGATTTTTTTATATTGTATTGTGCCCCCTCCAATGGCACTCAAAGTGCTTCACATAACACTAATTAACACCACTTTTAATCCTCACAACAACCCTGTGAGAGAGGTTAGGGTGAGAGAAATTCTATAATTAATCTCAGCCTAACCTGCCTCGCAGGGTTGTTGTGAGAATTAAAAGTTGTGTTAATTAGTGTTAAGTGAAGCACGTAGAATGCCATAGCAGGGGTGGCTATATAAAAATAAAAATTAGAGGGGCCTTATATAAAAATAACGATTATTATTTATTTAAATATCCCACACAGCTCCAGCCCCTTCAGCTCAGGGACCCCATAGCAAGCCTGAGGTGGCTGCCACTTCTTCAGCAGCATTTACTCTGCTGTGATAGAAGTTGTTTGTTTGACCATAGGTTGTACAAAATTGTAAAGGCGCAGTGAAATATACACTTTTAAAAATAGGCTAAAGTACTCGCATAAAGATCATATCAAGCTAGGCCCCAAAGATTATTTGCCAATTAAGATTATAATTCTAATAAAATCAAGTTAAAATTATTCCCAAGTCTACAATACAAACCAAAACCCACAAATTTAAATAACAAATCATTCTTATGATCTTATTCCTGCCAGAGGCAGCATACATATGAACCTGCCCCTGGCAATAGATTCTGTACAACAGGTTCTGTCAGGACAGTAGAGGGCAAAATTACTCTAAAAGGTAAAACACAAGTTTCATACCCACTCTCAAGCATCCGCAGTTAACAACGTTGCGAATTGGTTAATCATTCCAACCAGTCATATATCACAATCCCGACCAGTCATATATCACATATATTACCAATCGTAAAGGCTTGTGTTGCTAAATTGACAGTTTTGCTCAATACCTTACATTGCCTGCCCCGCATCCTCTAGAGGTGTCCCAAATAGCACTACAAAAATTTCCATAGTGGGCAGGTAGCGTTCAAGGGTAATAGCATGTCAAGTAAATAATTTTAAACGATAGTCGAAAATTCAAATTGATTTCACTACACAAGTATGCCTTCAAACTGCTAGTGCGTGGACTATGCTACTTTCAACGTTGTATCTGTACAAGAGTTTTCCAACAAAAGACAATTTTGCTTGAGTGTTCCAATGTGACTTGCCTGTTAATAGCGGTATTATTGAGGTTTGACTTATTTCATCCCCACTGTAAACTGTCCTAGTTGAGCGCCAACCAGAGACACTCCAGCACGACCTGCAGCTCCTGGACAACCCAGGAGTACTTGCTCCCAGTCCCCCTGCTCTAACTCACTAGTCCCCACTCCCCTCCCACAGAAACCTTGTACATAATACAATGTTAGACATCTGTGAGACTTTTTGTCAATTCAATTCAAATTTATTTACGGCTTTTGCCAAATTAGATATCACATATAAAAGTAGTTTTCTAAAAAAATAAGAATATAAAAAGTGCCATACTGGGTCAGACCAATGGTCCATCTAGCCCAGCATCCTGTCTCTGATAGTGGCCAATCATGGTGGCTTGGGAGAAGCACCCAACAGGTCACAATGGGGGATCCATTCCCTGTTGTTTTCCCCCAGCTCCTGTCATGTTCCCTGATTCTGTCTGGCTAATAGTTACTAATGGACCTATCTTCCAGAAACTTGTCCAAACCTCTTTTAAACTCAACTATAGTACTGGCCCTTACCACGGCCTCTGGCAGGAGATTCCACAACCCAATTATACGCTGAGTGAAAAAATATTTTCTTTTATTTGTTTTAAGCTTGCCACCCATGAGTTTCATGGAATGTCCCCTAGTACTAGCTGGGAGGGTAAATAACTACTCCTTGTTTATTAGTTCCACACCACTCATGATTTTATAGACCTCTATCATATCTCCTCTCGGTTGTCTCTTCTCCAAACTGGAGAACCCCGATCTACCAAGCCTCTCTGTACGGGAGCCCTTCCATGCCCTTGATCATTTTTGTTGCCCTTCTCTGTACCTTTTCTAGTTCAGCTATGTCTTTTTTTAGATGGGGCAACCAAAACTGCACACAATAGTCGAGGTGCAGTCGCACTATTGATTTGTATAGAGGCATTATGACATCCTCAGTATTATTCTCTCTCCCCTTCTGAATAATTCCTAACGTTTTATTTGCTTTTTTGACTGCTGCTGCACACTGTGCTGTGGATTTCATTGTATTGTCCACAACCACCCCCAGATCCTTTTCCTGAGTGGTAACTCCTAGCTTAGTACCCCAGCATTGTGTACGCATAGTTTGGATTATTTTTCCCTATGTGCATCACTTTGCACTTGTCCACATTAAATCTCATTTGCTATTTAGATGCCTAGGTACCCAGTGTCGTAAGATCCCATTGCAGTTCCTTATAGTCGGCTTATGTTTTAACTTGGTGTTGTCTGCAAATTTGATCACTTCACTCTTAACACCCTTTTCTAAATCATTAATGAATACATTAAACACTGCCGGTCCCAATACAGATCCCTGAGACACACCACTTATTACATCTCTCCATTGTGAAAACTGCCCATTTAGTCCTACCCTTTGCTTTCTGTCTTTTTAACCAGTTTCTGATTCATAGTAAGACACTACCTCCTATCCCATGACTTTTTAACTTTCTCAAGTCTCTCAATTTTTTTTGTCAAAATGGATGTGGATTCTACATATAACAGAAATACAAACACTTAATCTACAGCTCCCTCTACCATTTTTAGGCAATGTTATTGAACAGGTGGTGGTGGCTTGGCAGCTTTGGGGCATTTGGACCAGGTTAACTTTTTTGATCCCTTGCAGTCGGGCTTTCTTCTGGGTTATGGCACGGAGACTGTGCTTGTGGCCTTGGTCAATGACCCCTCCCGTGAGTTGGACCGGGGTTGTTCGACCCTATTGATCCTGTTAGATCTCTTGGCTGTGTTTGATACCGATGATGAGTTGTTGGTGACTCGGCTGCGGGACTGGGCAGGGATTGGCGGAACTGTTCTTGAATGGTTCAGCGTGTGGTGCTGGAGGAGTTTTCATCTCTTCCCTCCCCTCCCCCCCAGGGCCTCACATGTGGAGTACCACAGGGTTCTACGTTATCCCCTCTCTTGTTCAATGTGTACATCCAGCCTTTGGGGAAGATTGTTAGGGAGTATGGAATGTGATGTCATCAATATGCTGATGACACCCAGCTATATCTCTCATTTTCCTCCGACTCAGGCACGGCAGTCTCGGTGCTTACCCGGTGTTTGTCCACTGTGGGGGATTGGATGAGGGCGAGCCGCCTGAGACTAAATCCTGACAAGACGGAGGTGATGGTTGTGGGGAAGGCTGAGGGAGTGGTGGCCCCTATCATTGATGGGGTTTGTCCTCCCCTTGTTTCTCAGGTCTGGAGTCTGGGGGTGCCCCTGGACCCACAGCTCCGCCTGGATGCTCAGATGATGGCTGTGGCAAAAGGAACATTTCGCCAGTTACATCTGGTGCATTGGCTTAGGCCGTATGTCTCAGACTCTGATCTGGCCACGGTCATCCATGCTTTTATTACCTCAAGACTGTATTCCTGCAGCGTGCTCTACGTGGGGCTACCCTTGTTATCGGTTCGGAAACTGCAGCTGGTGCAGAATGTAGCGGCCCGTCTCTTGACTGGGACCGGCTGACATGAGCGTATTACACCGATGCTTTGTCCTCTGCACTGGCTGCCGATAGGTTTCCGGACTCAATTCAAGGTGTTGGTGTTGACCTTTAAAGTCCTAAACGGCTTGAGCCCCGCCTATCTGCAGGACCGCCTCATCCTCCAGGTCCTGGATCGAACGCTGCAGTCGGCTGGGGGCGCCCTTCTCAGGGTTCCCCAGGTGTCCCAGGTATCTACTATGAGGAGGGCGTTCTCCGTGCCTACGCTGCGGCTGTGGAAATCCCTCCTGTTGGAGATCTGCTTGGCTGCCAATCTCCCCTCCTTTCGCAGACAATGTAAGATCTGGCTGTTCCTCCAGGCCTTTCCCGTGGGAGATGGGGGTGGGTAGGTTGGGTTAGGG
>QEPC01014266.1:1051436-1062927 GCA_003113815.1 Sphenodon punctatus | reverse complement strand
GAAAGGAGAATTGGTTACCTACCTTCGTGAATTCCTTTCTCTCTTACTCTCCTGATCCTCCTCCGACCCTCCCTGCCGTACAGCACTCAGCATCTCATGTATACAACTGTTTAACTTTTCTCACTTTTGACCATGTTGGGTCCCAGTTCAAACTGATTCTCAATCTTACGTACTTAAGGTATTACAGTTTTTTCCTGAAGTTATGTTTTGTCAGGTGATACTACTTACAGGGGCACTCGGCTATACTACGGACTGAGGGACCGGGTAGCCCCTGGCGCGCATGCGCATGAAAGAAATGATGTCATCTGCCTCCTATCGGCCAGCACTAGAGCTACCCAGCGGAGGAGGATCAGGAGAGTAAGAGAGAAAGGAATTCACGAAGGTAGGTAACCAATTCTCCTTTCTACTAGCTTAGAACAGGTTCAGAGTTTCATTTAAGAGTCCTCTTTTGAGTAGAGCGAAATAGCGGAACCTACCTCCTGAGTGTAAACCTCTAAAATATACATTTTTGTAGGGCCTTTATTATTCTTATTTCAAGACCATTGTTGAGCCACCATCATTAGGTGAAAACAGACATGACGCTAACCACCCTTTAACCACCCTTGGTGGTTATTTATGCATGTTGCAGGGCTGTATTGGTGCCCTATCCAGCCCTGAAACATGCATAAATGACCACCAAGGGTGGTTAAAGAGTGGTTAGCGTCATGTCTGTTTTCAACCATTTTGGAATGGAGTGTAGATGATTATGAATGACAGACTAACTGAATATCCACTTGTGATCAACACTTTGAAAAGGTTCAATCTCTATCCAGAGGTAAGAATTTTTCGAAAAGTAACATCTGTTTCTAGAAAGATTTGTGTTGGAGGTTTAGTGTTTCAGTCAGAAAGATACTGTTATACTGAAAAGTGACATTTCCGTTGGATAGATTATTTTTTTTTCTTAAAATGAATGTTGAAGAATAAAGCTGAAGGTAAGGACTTTACATGTCTACCGTGCTCACAGTATATTTCTCTGACTGTTTTGCCAGTGACACATCTGAGTCATCGAATTCATCAAGCAGAAGTTGGTCAAATTGAATACATCTTCTTATTGTAATTCTTCACTGTCCAGTTAAAATTCACTGGTTCTCCTTTTTTCCTTTTGTATTTATTCGAGACTGGCAAATTGTTAACATTGTTTAATGTCAAAGTAAAGTTTTATGGCTCTTTTTGTCACCAGTGTTTTGTTATAACAACTTGGTATCTAAGGAACAATTGGAACTTTAGAAGCATCCCTAACAGACTGTGTAAGTGAATCAGAGTTGTTTGCATTATTCAACTCCTGTATCCTTCTTTTTGGTTTCCCACACCCATAATCATTTCCTTTTGAGAAAGAAATTTGAAGACTGGAACCCACTGGAAAGACTGCTGCTACTGGTCTGCATTCACTAATATCAAGAAGGCACATTCATTCATTTCCTGGCTATATCACAAGTTTTCTAAATTCCACAGGGCATAGAGTAGGAACTTAATGTGTTCCTATACAGGAGTCTATTTCCCATGCATTTGTTCCTCTTTGCTACTGAATGATAGTCGGTAACATTTATATGCAATTCTTGGGTGAAACACGAATCCCTCTCATTTTGAATGGAAGAGTATTCTGATTCCAGCTGCAGAGTCACCTAGTAAGACTGTAGTTTTCTGATCAAATGTATTAATTGAAGCAAGAGTTAATGGTGAGGCCCTTTTGAAGCAACGAGGATCTAAGCATTAGTGTACCATAAGAACTTGAATATGCTAGGACTTGAGAAGAAGGGACTAATTCATCCTCTAGAATGAAGATGGAGAATTTACAGCTCGCAGGACAGATATGTCCTGTGGCTGTTTTTTATTTAGCCCCCTTTCCAGTTCCTGAATCTGACCCATAGATCCAGTTCTGCCCCTCAAGCCCTGTAAGTGAGTTTGGATGAAGGGAATGGAGATAAGGAAACTCAAGAACAGAGGGTGTATCCATAGCATAGATCAGAGGTGTGGAGCTTCAGGCCCGGGGCTAAATGCAGCCCATGTCTACTTCGTGGCCCCTCTCACTTCTTGGTTCTGGCCCCCTGAATCCAGTTCCTACCTCCAAGCACTTAAACTCAGGGTAAACTCCAACCCTGAGCTCGGGGTAAGGGAGCAGAAATGAGGGCATGAACACCAGGATAGGGAACAGACCCATAGCAAGATCTATGATTTGGTCACTCCTCTTCCTGCGTGCACTCCTTGCCCCAACTTTTAGGTGACCCTTGAACTTGCGCTAAGGTTTTCCCACCCCTGGCATAGTGACTGTGATATGCTAAGGGAGATTAGGGAGTCTACAAAAGTAGGCTGTGCAATAATAATTTGTTGGGAAAAATGTCTTTGGAATGTGTTGCAGAACCCAAGTTCCTAGACACCATAAATGACTGCTTCCTGGAGCAGCTTGTCTTGGAACCCACAAGAGGAGAATCTATTTTATATCTTGTCCTAACTGGAGCAGAGGGCCTAACAAAGGTAGAGCCACTTGCTAATAGTAATCTCAATGTAATTAAATTCAACATGCTAATATGCAAGAGATTCCGAAATAAGTCTGCCACAAGGGTGTTTAACTTCAGGAAGGAGAATTATGCAAAGATGAGAAAGTTAGCGAAGGGGAAACTAAAAGTGAAAAAGTCATCAAGGTCAAAGGCCTGCAAGAGGCAAGGAGATTGTAGTTTTCAATCTTAGATGCCCATATTAAATGTATACCACAATTTGTATGTGTTTTTTTAAAGCAGGGAAGACCCAAACAAATGCCTGCAAAACTTAAACGGTAAAATTAAGGAAGCTATCGGAGCCAAAAAATCATTCTTCAAAAAATGGAAAAGTATTCCAAATGAGGTAAATAGGAATGAGCACATTGGTAGAAAAAGTGTAAAACCATTTATAAGACAGGCCAAGAGGGAATTTGAGAAACAACTTGCTAAGGATACCAAATCCAATAACAATTTTCCCCCCAGTGTATCAGAGGCAGGAAACCTGCTAGAGAGGCAGTTGGTCCGCTAGATATCTGGGAACAAAGGGGGCACTCAAAGACGGCAAGTCCATTCATGAGAAACTTTTATCGCATCAGTTTTATTGCAGAGGATGTTGGGCAATACCCATACCAGAACTATTTTTTGTTGGTGAGGAATCTGAGGAATTATCTGAAATTAGCATTATGCCAGAAGAGGTTTTTATTGAATATTGATAATTTAAACAGTAGCAAGTCATCCAGGCCTGATGATATTCATCCAATTGTACTGAAAGAACTCCAATATGCAATTGCTGAACTATCAGTAATATATAAATTACATAAATCCTTCTCTGCCAGACGATTGGAGGTTAGCAAATGTAACCCCACTTTTTAAGTGGGCTCCAGAGGCGACCTTGGAAACTACAGACCAGTAAGCCTGACATTTTTTCTGGACAAATTGATGGAGACCATTGTTAAAAACAGAATTACTAGGCATATTGGCAAGCATGATTTGATGGGTAAAAACCAGCATGGTTTTAGCAAAGGGAGATCATGCCTCTCTAAGCTATTAGAATTTTATGAGATTGTTAATAAGCACGTGGCTAGGGGTGATCCAGTTGATACACTATATTTGGATTTTCAAAAAGGTTTTGACAAAGTCCCTCACCAGAGACTTCTGAGAAAACGAAGTAGTCATGAGATAAGAGGAAGAGTCCTGGCATGGATTGGTAGCTGGTTAAAAGATAGGAAACATGAGTAGGAATAAATGGTCATTTTTTAATTTGGAGAGGTAAAAAACAGAGTGTCTCAGGGGTCAGGACTGGGACCAGTATTATTTAACGTATTAATTAATGATCTGGGGAAAGGGGTCAAGAGTGAGGTCACTAAATTTGCAGATGACACCAAATGATTCAATATAGTTAAGACCCAGGCAGACTATGAGGAACTACAGAGGGATCTTGCATGACTAGGAGAATGGGCAATAAAATGGTAAATGAAATTAAACGTTGATAAGTGCAAGGTTATGCACATAGGAAAAAATAATCTACTTTACATACATGATGCTAGGTTCTGATCTGGGTGTAACTATTCAGGAGAAAGATCTTGGAGTCATTGTGGATAGTTCCTTAAAGACAGTGTGTGGCAGCTATCAGAGGCAAACCAAATGCTGTACGTTATTGTGAACAGAATAGAAAATAAAAAGGAAAATATAATGATGCTGTATAAATCTTTGATATGACCTCACCTTGAATATTGTGTGCAGTTGTGGTTGCCCCATCAAAGGAAAGATATAACAGAATTGGAAAAAATTCAGAAAAGAACAACAAGGATGATAGAAGGGGTGAATCAACTTCCATATGAGAGGCACAATAGGTTAGGGCTGTCTAGCTTGAAGAAGAGGCAATTATTTATTTATTTATAATAAAATTTGTATGCTGACCCTTCCTGCTAAAGCATCTTGGGGTGGCTAACAACATCTTAAAAACAGATTAAAACAAATATCAAATACAATTAAAATAAAATAAAAAACAATTCAACCCCCTACTCCTCCCTAACTCAACCCACCCACCCCATCTCCCTCAGGAAAGGCACGGTGAAACAGCCAGGTCTTACGTCATCTACGGAAACAGGGGAGGCTGGTGGTCAAGCAGAACTCCAACAGGAGGGAATTCCACAGCCACGGCACAGCCCAGCGAATGCCCTCCTCAAGGTTGACACCTGGGGGACCTCGAGGAAGGCATCCCTGGCTGACCGCAGGGGCCAATCCAGGACCCGGAGGCTGAGGTGGTTCTGCAGGCTGTTTAGGGCTTTAAAGGTCAACACCAACACGAGAAGGTGTTGTATCATGAGGAGGATATGATAGAATTTTATAAAATCATGACTGGTGTGGAAAGTATATAGGGAACTGTTGTTTTCCCTTTCTCACAATAAGAGAACAAAGGGCTCCCTGACGTTAAACAGGAGCAGATTTAAAATAAACAAAAGAAAGTACTTTTCCACTCAGTGGACAATACAGTTGTGGAACTCACTGGAGGAGGCAATGAAAACCCGCACCATAACTAGCTTCACATGGAAACTAGATAAATTTTTAGAGGATAGAGCCATACATGCTTACTAGTTTAGTTGGGACTTAATCCCTTGGCTACTGGTATTTGGGAGTGGTTAGCAGGAGATGGGCCACACCTCCATGACCTGTACTTCTCTCGAGCTACTGTAGCTGGCCACTGTCGGATAGGATGCTGAGCTTGATCGAACATGGCTTAGTATGGCACTGACTCAGTATGGCACTGTGTTCTTATTATATGAATTACATAAGTTCTGGATCCTCTTTCCCTTCTCCTTAGCACACCGTTTAAGCATCTCCAACTCCTATATGATCTGTGAAGCTTGTACTAATTTTCAGAGTGGTCCATGGAAGAGAAAAGGTTCCCTATCCCTGTTCCAGAGTACATAATTTAGAGGCCACGCTCTCTTTGACAAGTATATTAATATATAGTACACATAGCTTTAAAAAGCCTGCAACAAACTTTTCTCCATTAATAAATCAACTAATGAAGCCTTTTGAGAGGGAAACGTCCAGTACTAATATAAGGTATATAAACTGGGATTCTCATCTGTGAGTACCTATTTGTAACCTTTAAAATTCTACTGTTGCCCTTCAATTGCCTTAAGAGTTTATTACAGAGTAAAAAGCCAATTAGTAGATAGATTTTCCAGATGACTTCTGAATGATTCTGTGGTTAAAACTCAGTTCTGTGTGATAAGTAACGCGTGTTCTGTTCTGGGTTGTGTCATAGAATACATGCTATCTTAATCAAAGCACTTGCACTCTGTGGTTTATTTCCTCCATTTGTGCAATGGGATATATCTTCTCTCTCTTGATATTACTGAAACAAAATTCGCCAGTGGTTGTGAAGTTCATTAAGTTCCGTGGATAAAAAGTCCTATGTAAAATACAATATTGTATCCAATTCTCAAGTCCTTATCCAGATGCACTCCTGTTCACCCTTTAGAAATTTATCTGAGTAAGGAGGGAGCAAGAACATAAGAAGTGCCATTTTGGGGGAGGAATCTGAGCATGTGCACCAGGGTTGGAGGCACCCAAGATGAGCTCCCTCACTCTGGGACTGAGCACCCCTCCCCCCCCGATTAAAAACAAGGCAGCAAGGGAAAAAAGTAAATAAAAAAGCATATAAAGTCTCAGAGAAATAGAGGGAACAAAAGGTGGATGGAAAATGTGACCCTTCACTGCTTTTGTGAGCAGATTGTCATGTGGAGTGGACTGGAGGTTGACAGGGCCAACCCGAGGCATGTGCCACCATAGCCCCATGGCGGCCTCCGAGGGAAGGACCCCGCGCCACTGCCACGGGTTGGAGACCACCACGGGTCCCTTAGCCCCACTTCCTCACGCCTACTACGCCACAACGTGCATTCCCTGCCTGCCACGGCCGCACGGGAATTGCACCACCGGAAGTCTCTTCTGTGCCTGCGTCGCCATCGGCGTTCTTGACTGGCAAGCACACGAGGCAGGCTCACTGGGCAGAAGAAGCGCGGCAGTCGTCTGGCGGAGGCTGGAGCGGAGCGCCTGGACACTGGGAGGCAGAGGCTAGGCGGCTAAGAGAGCAGCTGAGAGTGATTGCTGCTGTGCCTCTGGGACTGGGTGAGTGACGTGAGTCTCTCTGATATCAACTCTGTGGGTGACTAGTCTGTGTGCGCTTTCTGCGCCGGGTCCTGGGACAGAGCGGAGGAGAGCTGCCCTGCCCCCCCCCCCCACATCTAGGCTTGTGGCGAGCCTAGGTGTGTGTGTGTCAGGGCAGCTCTCCTTCGCGTGGTGACCCTGGCTAGCATTTTAACTCCACTGCAGCAGTCAGCTAGCCTTGGCGGAGGCTGACTAGTGCCCCAGCTGCTGAAAGGGAAACCTTGCCACGAGGAAACACTGCTGCAATGATCTGATCTTAATTCCCCCTACCCAGACATAGGGCAAGGTGCCTATTTAAAATAAAGAAAGCGAAACCGGGATTTTCTTTTATTCTCCTCCCTCTGGGAGCTGGGGTTTAACATGTGCGCAAGGGGATGGGAGGGATCTCCTTGGAGACATACATTGTTTTGAATTCCACCTCCTTACAAGGATCCTGGATCTCTCCGGGTGGGCAAGGAAACAGAACATCCTTGGGAAAAGTCATCTCCCCTTTGCTGGGATTATTCAACTGGGCTGAGAATGCTTCTGGCTTTCCCTTTATAGGGAGTTGTTATCCTCCTTTCCCACCAAAGGAATAAAACAAGTCTCCAAAGAATGAGAAAGTGAGCTGGGCACTTGGGTCAGAGCTTTCTGGATTCCTGGGTATGTGGCTATTTTTGTTGTTTTGAAAAGTTGGCATGTTCAGCTTCTGTGAAACGGCAAATAAGAGAAAAAGTCCCAGATTCCTTTGCTGACATTCTCCTTCTTGTGCACCTCCTTAGACTCCTTTTGGAAGTCTCTCTCTCAGTGGTTAGCAGTATTTCTTTGTTGTCCTTCTGCTCCCTCTGTATCAGGAATAGCAACAATAATAATCTTCTGTTTTGTATATTGCACTTAGGGAAGCATAAGAAGCTTAGGTATTGTCTGTGCAGACTGGTTTATATGTGTAATTTATATGGCTTTTTCTCCATTCCCCATTAAAATGATTGAAATCCAGAATTAAAGAGGTGCTCTTGTTTCTCTCCCCCCCCCCCTTACTTGACCTACTAAAGAGAAAGTGTTGCTAGATTGGGCCTTAGAGTAGCATTATTACTCCTTTTCTATATGCTGTCTAAAAATCAAGCCCAGCCTTGTATTATCCCGGCCCGGCGGCCCCCCCCCCCCCGAACTATACATTCTATTCCTAAAAGTAATAGTAGAGTCAAATAGGATTTGGGGGAAAGATGGCTTGACTGTCATTCACATATGCCACTTACTTCAGAACAGGGGCCTGTTTCTAATGATTGTTCAGTGCCAGGAATATTGCTGGTGCTCTACAAATAATAATAATAATAATTAATAATTAACTACTCTGGAGTAAGTGGCTTATGGATCGCAGCGTACGTATCCTAATATAAAAGCACTGGAGTCCTTGTGATTCAAATGTACAATCGGTCTTCAAAAGTTATTTTTATTAGCCAAGCAGTAAAAACATCTGCGCTGGATTGTAAAGTTGCTCACTGGCAAAGTTTGAGCGGATGAGAGCTCCAGCTCTCGATTTTTCTGTTCTCTTCCATGATGGCAAATTTTCCACTGCTCTGGATTTCTGCTGGGTTGGAAGGAACAGTGCCTGTCTCTGCCTTTTCTCATTTAAATCACATGCTGGGTGGGTATATCAAATTCCATTGTATTTGATATACCCAGATAGGAGGGCATTTAAAGAAGGCATTGTTGTCATATGTCTTGGGTGTAGCTATGGTGGAAGAAAAGAAGTCTTCAGTCTGTTTGGGAGTTTGTCAGAAAACACTTTATTTATTTAGCAATTGCAATTGGAGAAACTTTGCCACTAGCAGAGATTGCCTCTGACAGAAGAAAAGAAAAGTCTCTCATGGTTACAACAGTTTGGCATGTTTATAGCACTCTATGAAGGCCTGAATTGTATCAATTCCTTATCAGTTATACAAAATAGAAAAGACAAGATTTATAAAAGAAAGCATTTTGTGGTCTGTCAACAAGATTCAGTTCAAGGATTTTCCCCTTAGTTCAGCATATTTCTCTCACTCGTCTGTGATGTATTTCCTTGACCAAAGTTAAGTTTAAGGCCTAAAGACTTTACTTCCACATTCCCCCCTTTTGTACTTCAGTACAACTTAGCCTTAAACTTCAATATTCATAAGCCCTTGTACAGTATCATACTCTTCTTTATCCATTATTTTAAAATCTGGATACATCACCATTACCTGGTGCTGCTGCTCCGGTGTCAGTAGGTTATGCTTTATTCTTTGAGCAGTACAGCGCATGCAATTTTTAACAAGCAAAAGTAAACATTGGGCACATACAAAAAGACCAATACAATTTCCAAAAATAAACAGTAAAAAGTACAAAATCTTTGTTAGCCAGGACCACAAACTCCAGTCATTCGACTCATGTAGTTTTGCCACTGCGTCTCTGATGTGTTGGGTGTTTTCAAATATGGTATCAGTATTATCTGGAATGTAGGTGCAACATTCCTTCTGTATCAAGGCACAAACCCCACTCTTATTGGCCAAAGTGAAGTCTAGGGCTAATCTGTTCTGCAAAACCATTTGTCTGATGTCACCCATCTCAGTGGCTATACTTTTAAAGGTGTCAGCTGTTAGGTTTGCTGCTGCTTCCACGACAGTAGCAATTTGTCTAAGTTCTTTAATGGTGAGCCCTACTCCATAGCCAGGGATAGCGATTCTCCAATATCATTGGGTTTCTGTTATTTCCCTTCGGTGTCGAAGTTTACCCTGGGGTGAGGTGAGGGTAAATCTTATGGCTGGGAATATAGTACTTATAAAACAGGAGCCCTTCCACCAAGGAGGTAGTCTCTTATGAGCCTTATATCCACAAATAAAATAGTGACCAACAAGGGCAAAGTGTTCCTGGTGGTATTAAATGGAACTCATCATTAGCCGGAACCCATAGTAACTAATATTCAAAGGAAAATGAAAATAACCCTTATAGGAGGTCCCATTTTAAGGCCACATAACCAGTGGAATTAATGCTGAAAGTATAATTACAGCGACTATATTAGACCTGTATAGTACCCCCGAGGTTGGCCTTTCCCCACATGGACTGATTGGACTTGAAACAATATTCCCCTTGATCCTTATCCGCAAGTTGGATGTATTCTGTCTTGTTCCTACCTACATGTGCCCAGGTCTGATTTCTCTCAGGGAATGATATGGTGGTTCCCTGTGCTATTTGGGTAGAGTTAAGTAGAACCGGAACCATAGGTATTCCTCCTTGGGAATGCAGAGGAACGTGGGCACAAATCCAGCAATTAGATACATTCAAATCTATGCGGAGCTGTTCAATCACAAGCAGGAACGTATTAGCAGAGTCCAAAGATCATTTCTCTCGAAGAGAGTTCTCTTTTTGTGAGCTGTACTGTGTAAGGTGAGAAACCCAAAGTGGGAATGCACAGATGGTGGCGATGCCGATTTATCCAGAGTAGCATACTTTTCAGGCCACTAGGTTGGCAGCTGTTTTTGCTTCCTGAGGAAATATAATTGTGGTGCCATTTCTCCATCGTGAGGTGACACAGCCGGTTCTTGCACAGGGGAGAGGTTACCAGCACTTGCACCCTGTTCCTCTGGTCCTCTTTCTATAGGCTCAGAGGTCTTTTTGCAGTGTGACGCATGGATCCAAGACTGAAATCCTCGGCACTTGACAGCAGTGTTGGTAGTGAGGAGTACCTGGAATGGTCCTTTGCACCGGGGTTCCAAGTATGATTTTCTTTGATGAACTTTCACATGTCATGTACCCAGTTGCCAGGTTGCAGATCATGGTACTGTTCCCGAGGCTGTATTGGCAATGCATTCTGCACCTGTGAATAGAAATCCTTGACACTTCATTAATGCTTTGCAATAGGTTAGAATAGTTTCATCAGTCAAGATTAAGTCTAAAGCCTGTGAGGCAACAGGTGGTGAGCTTGGGAGCCTCATAGGTCTTCCCATGAGAATCTCATGTGGTGATAGTCCAGTCTTTCTATTACATGGAAGAGTGTCTGCAGCTGTGTGGAGTTGGGGGAAAGGAGAAGAGAGAGACACTCTGCCTGCTGGTGCCTATAGCTCATTGGCTGCTTCTCCCCCCTTCCAGGTACTTATACAGGGGCTGGGGCACCCTTGGGCGGCAGCTGAAGGGCGACACCTAAGGGTGTCGGCCATTGTCGGGGCCGTTTGTGGGGCCGATTGGTGTTGGTGCCCCCCCTTTGTACTTCAGTCTTGCACCTGGTAGAAGACTGTGTGAAGTCAGACTACCAGTACATGAGTCATAACCGGTGGGAGAGCTGAGAGGAGAGCCGTCCGTGGGTTGGGACTCAGCGCTTGGTGGCTGCGTTGCAAGACTTGCCTTGCCGTCTCACTACCCCCACAGCGAGAGCAGCACCTTCACCTGTGGCTGATTGACTGTGTGAGGGACCCAGGAACATTTGTGCCAGATTGAGTGCTGAGAGAGGGGCAGCACTGGAGGAAGGACTTGCTTGCAGTAACGCTACAGAGATCACTGGAGGAGCGGGTGCTTATAACGGCTGTCAAACTATCTGAGCAGACTGGGGACTTTGGGCAAAGCTTTCTACATAAAGCTCTGGTACTGCCTGGGGCTGCTGGGTGCTACCGTAACACCACTGTAAGGGGAAGCACCGAGGTCCCGAGCAGAGTCCCGGAGCTGCAGGGCTAAGTACCTACCTGTGTGCTCAGGGGGTTGGGCTACAGTACTGTGACTGCCTCCTGCATAATTAGGGGCGTCTTTTTCTCTGGGACGGTATCATAAGATAGAGAGGTGGGTTGGGAGTAGTTCATTGGGATTACCTAAGA
>QEPC01014266.1:1037817-1051336 GCA_003113815.1 Sphenodon punctatus | reverse complement strand
TGTGGACTCAGAGTACCATAATCCCCATATTCAAGAAGGGCAGCACAAAGGACCCATCTTGTTACAGGCCCATAAGCCTTTTGTCAGCTGTGGGGAAAGTGTATGCCAGAATCCTCTTGGGTCATCTAGACAAATGGGCAGAGGCTGGTAACATTATCCCCAGAGAACAATTTGGATTTCGCAAGGGGAAGTCTATATTAGATTGCTGTTTCGTCCTCCAGCATCTGATCTTTAAATATGTAAAACTCAAGAGGGCAAGACTGTACCTGGCTTTTGTAGATTATACAAAGGCATTTGACACAGTCCCAAGGAAGAGGTTGTGGGAAAAGTTGAGGATTCTAGGGATAAACGATAATCTATTAAACGCAATACGATCCCTATATACCGGCAACGAGGCTCGAGTCAGAGTAGGAAGCAGCTTGAGCAAATCCATATCTATTGAAAGAGGTGTTCGGCAGGGATGCGTGTTTGCCCCCCTCCTATTCAGTCTGTACATTGCGGATTTGGCTATATTTATCCAGAAAAGGGACACGCACCCACCAAAGGTAAGGGATACTTATGTACGCATCCTTCAGTTTGCGGACGATTTGGTCATCTGTTCACAGACAAAGAGTGGCATAGAACGAGCGATTGAAAGCTGCCATGAATATTGTTCAATTAATGGTCTAGAAATAAATGTTTCTAAGACCAAGCTAATGGTCTTGGGCAGGGGGAGGAATCCTCACTCAATGAAATTCAAGCTGGGCACTATAGAAGTAGTACCCTCATTTACATATCTCAGGGTGACCTTTGCTAGCAGTGGTTCTTGGGATGTACATCTCCAGTTAAGAGCTAACAAAGCTGCCCAAGCTGCTCAGGCCCTGGGGAGGGCGGTATCTATCTCAAAAGGAGTGTCCCTCTACATTCCTTGAGGTATATCATGCCAAGGTTGTGGCAACGGCGACTTTTGGACTGGAGATGGTGCCTACCCCCAACATAATTTTGCTGGCGAGGGTACAGAATAAATTCTTGCGCCGCCTGCTCAAAGTAGGCCCAGGCACTCCAGGTGCAATTCTTCGTGCTGAGACAGGCTCTGGATAGGCTGACTAATCCACGATTGCGCAGGCTGTATGTATACACAGCTTCGATTTCAACTTCTACAAACAGCTGTTACTGAGGGAAGGCATAACCAAATACCCTATAAGCAACGGTTATGCTCATGCTCGCTACTTGACGTTGAGTCAGCTTCCCACCTCCTAGATGCCCATACTATAATACTCTGCGGGAAGTATGGCTGATACCCTTATTAAAGAAGGACAGAGAACTAAAAAGTGGGGATACTTATCAGTATCTCCTATCCTTGAGGGGAAGCGAAGAGCTTGTGGCCATAGCTACTTTCCTGAGTTTGGCCGAACAAAAAAGGGCCCGAATTAGACAGAGGAAGCTAAAATTGGATTGTCCTCACTAGACTCTTGGCTACTACTCGGCCTTATTCATGGACCTAACTAGACACCCGTGGAGTCCTTGATTTTCTGGAGGCACTCATAGTAAATTGTAGGGGCAATTCCCAATTAAACATATGAGGCTAATCTTGGGGCCTAATGGGAATGCCTCGGGGGCAGAGCACTCAGTACCAGTATATCTGGGTCTTTTGATTTAATAACCCAGCTAGCCGGCTTTGGTTTTTCAGCTTGATGATACTTGCTTGACAAGTGAATGACTTAAAGGAGGATCATGGGGGATAAGTTTGTGGCTGTATGTTTATGCTGTCTGCCACTCTGGGGTTACCTAGCTGCGACTGGGTTTTGGCTGCAACTATAGATGTACTTTTGTATTTAGAATTATTTTAGTATTATATTTTATTTTATTATTGCATTTCATTGTATTTTATTTTGCTCTAAAGGGCTATAGCGGAAGCTAGTCCCTGAATAAATAAACAAACAAACGAGTCCTATTACATGATGACCTCATACTCCTCAGAGCTAAAGGTAAGGCATCTGGCCATTTGAGCCCAGTCTCATTACAAATCTTTGCTATTTTATTTTTCAAAATGCCGTTCTGTCTTTCTACTGCTCCTGCTGACTGTGGGTGATATGGGCAGTGAAAATTCTGTTGGATAGCAAGGATCTTACACACTACTTTCATAATCTGGCCCGTGAAGTGGGTTTCCCTGTCACAGTTAATGGACAAGGGAATTCCAAACCAGGGAATGAGTTCTTTCAGAAGTCTTTTGCTGACAGTAATGGTGTCAGCCTTTACACATGGGTATGCTTCTATCCATCCAGAAAACATACAAGCAATCACTAATACATATTAATATGAAGCATACCCATGAGGGTCGTGAGAGGGTTTGGGGTGTGGTGTCACCAATATGCTGATGATACTCAGCTGTACCTCTCTTTTTTCAACTGACCCAGACCCGGCTGTCTCGTTGCTATCCCAATGTTTGGAGACCGTGGCAAAGTGGATGCGGCAAAGCAGACTGAAGCTCAACCCCGATAAGACGGAGGTGATGTTGGTGGGGAGAGCGAGGGAGGTAGTGGCCCCCCTGATTGGGGGAGTTCGCCCTCCTATAGCTCAACAGGTCCGGAGTCTGGGGGTGATAATCTGTGCCTGGAGCGGCAGGTGGAGGCAGTCGCTAAGGCTGCCTTCCGCCAGTTGTATCTGGTGCATAGGCTGCGTCCGTTTATCTCCGGCCTGGACCTGGCCTCCCTCACCCATGCCTTCGTCACCTTGAGACTGGACTACTGTAACGCGCTTTACGTGGGGCTTCCCTTGTTCCTGGTTCGGAGGCTGCAGCTAGTGCAGAATGCAGCGGTTCATCTCCTCGTATCTCCGGGACCGCCTCGTCCTCCGCGCCCCAGAGCAGCTCCTGTGGTTGACTGGGGGTGCCTTCCTGGAGGTTCCCCGCATAAAGTGGCGGGCCACAATGGAGAGGGCATTCTCTGTGGCTGGCCCGTGCCTTTGGAACTCCCTTCCAGAGGAAGCTCGCCTGGCCCCAAGCCTGTTGTCATTCCGGCGGTGCTGTAAGACCTGACTCTTCGCCCAGGCCTTCGGGGTGCGGGGGAGGGTGGGTTAGGGTTATGTTTTTCTCCCCTACCCTGCTTACTGTTTTAATTCCTGGGGCCCTGTTTTAAATATTTAAATTGTTGATTATTTTAAACTTTTATATTTGTTTTTATGTATTTTATATTGTTGGAAGCCACCCCGCGCTGTGTTCAGGAGGGGTGGGGTACAAATTGTAGAAATAAATAAATAAATAAATAAATACTTTGGCATTTGAATAAAATCTATGTGAATATTTACAAACGGTCCCCATGGTGGGGGATGCGCTGCCCTCTTGTTTTTTACAGGCTTGCCAACATTATGAGCTTGGCAAATCGGGCAGGCTTGGCAATAGTGCTGGGCTACAGTAGGAAATTTTGGAGCATACCAATCTCGGTTACCAGCATCAATCCTCCCCCCTTTGCTCAAGTGAGCCACAGTGTGGTGAATGTAAGCAAGGTAAGGGAGAAAGACTATGGGTGCCACCAGGTGGCTGTCCGGGGAATGCCACAAATGATGAGTGTAAAATACACCCTGCCAATCTCCAAGAATTTTTTTCAGTGTCTGGAGCCTGATCTTGGAGGAGGGCAACATTATGGAGAGTTGCCATAGGAGACTGGGACAAGTGGGAGTAATGGGAAACTTGTAGCCTGAGGCACAGAAAGGGCCGCAGCTTTGGAAGTTGTGTCTGCCAGGGCTTTTCCACGGGTGACTTCATCATGAGGAACTAAATGAGCTTGACATTTAACAATAGCAACAGCTGAGGGTAATTGAAGAGCATCTAATAATGCAGCAACATAAGAGCCGTTTTTAATTTGTGAACCACTTGATGTAAGAAACCCTCGTTGCTTCCAAAGTTGGCCATAGTCGTGAACAATGCCAAAAGCATACTGGGAGTCAGTAAAGATATTAACAGATTTTTCTTTTGCCAATGTGCAGGCTCTAGTCAAGGCAAAAAGTTATGCAACTTGAGCTGAATACACAGAAGGGAGGGGGTTACTTCCAATTACTTTGTGTTGGGAGCAAACAGCATAACCTGTTAGAAGGTTGCCTATTGCAGCTCTTTGACAGGACCCATCAACATGAAAGACCAAGTCAGGATTTTGTAGTGGGATATCTTTAAGATCAATTTGGGGAGTAGTGAGGTGAGCAGTTAAAGCTAAACAATCATGGGGTTCACCTTCAAAAGGAGTAGGTAGTAAAGAGGCAGGATTTAAAATTGGACACTGAGTAAGTGTAATGTGAATTGCAGATGATAAAGGAATTTTATATTTTGTCAAACGGGCATTTTATAAGTGCTGTGTTTTGGTCTTTAACAAAAAAGGCGCTACAGAATGGGGAATAGCAACAGTAAGTAGTGATCCGAGAACCAAAGTACCTGAGGCTTCCACAAGGAGAGCAGCCACTGCTACTGAACGGAGATAACGTGGAAACTCAGTGGCAACTGAATCTAGGGCAGTACTGTAGTAAGCAACTGGTCTTTGTTTGTCCCCATGTGTTTGTGTGAGGACTCCCAATGCAAACCCATCTTTTTCATGACGATAAAGAGTAAAGGGCTTTGAATAATCTGGTAACCCAAGAGCAGGGGTGGAAGAAAGTGCTTGTTTCAAAGTAGTGAAAGCTTGTTCAGCCTCGGCAGACCACGGAAGAAGTTCAGGAGTTTCCAACTAGGAGAGTTCCTGCAGAGGTTTAACAATCGAGGCATAGCCCAAAATCCATTGGCGGCAATAGCTTGTCATCCCCAAAAAGGTTCTCATTTGTGATTTAGTAATAAGTTTAGGAACCTTTAAAATAGATTGGATCCTGTCTTTGAAGAGATAACATTCCCCAGCAGAAATGACATGTCCCAAATAATGAACACGGGGCAAACAAAGTTGCAATTTCTCTTTAGAGGCTTTATGTCCCTTGTGAGCTAAGACAGAAAGCAAGGTCAGTGAATCTTTTTGGCAAGCTTTCAAAGATGGGGAAGTGAGGAGTAAATCATCCACATATGGAGCCAGTGTAGACCCAGCTGTGAAAACAATATTATCTATATCTTTTTTTTTTAATTGAGAGAACAAAGAAGGGGATTCAGTATACCCTTGGGGTAACCTGGTCCAAGTGTATTGAAGTCCTTGGTAAGTGAAAGCAAAAAGAAACTGGCTGTCAGGGTGAATGGGGATGGAAAAAAAGGCAGAACACAGATCTACCACAGTAAAATACTTGGAAGAGGGCCGGGATACAAGACAAAATAGTAGCAGGATTAGGAACAACACGGAAGGTGGGTAAAACAACAGCGTTGACAGCCCTTAAATCTTGCACAAACCGATACACACTTTTTCCTGGCTTTTTAACAGGAAGGATTGGAGTATTGCATGGCCTGTGGGTGTTTATGATGATACCTTGTTCTAGTAAGGATTCAATGACAGGACGAATACCTGCCTCTGTCTCTGGGTGTAAAGGGTATTGTGGAACCTTAGGCAAAAGTTTATAGGGGTTTAGCTTAATTGGGACAGGTGAAGATGTTTTAATTTGACCAGCTTCATTGGCATGTTGGGGCCAAAGGGAAAGTGGCACCAAAGAAAGAATCTCTTGTTGGGCAGTACAAATTTGCTGTGCTGATGAACATTGAGGGTATGGTGCTTCTGACAAGGTTGCTAAGACAGTGAGTTCATTTTCAGCAGGAATATCAAGATAAACTCCATCAGGAGAGCAGTAAATTGTCCAACCAAGTTTACAAAGTAAATCTCTACCCAATAAATATACTGGAGAAGAGGGACTTAGCAAGAAGGCATGTTGATCAGAAATAGGACCAAAAGACACACATAAAGGCTGAGAAGCCGGGTGGGGGACCACCTGGTTAGAAATTCCTACAGCATTTATAACTTCAGTAGACAAAGGGGTAAAAGGGAAATCTTGGGCTTTTAAGGTGGATTTACTCGTACCTGTATCTGAGACATTTAGTTGGTTTACCATTGATTTCACAGAAAATGAAGGGCCAGTTTGATCAACTGGTATATGAGGCATATTGATGAAGTTACCATCCCTCAGGCTCTGTCAGTAGGGACCTTGATTGGAAAAAAAGGGAGGGGGTTGTTGGTTAATGGGAGGTGGCAGGGAGGATTCAAATGCCTGATCCGTCTGGCCAGAACGGCTCGGACATTGTGACTTCCAATGACCAATTTGACCACAAAAGTGGCAAGAAGAATTTTGGGGAGTCATAAAAGTTCCTTGTCCCTGCCCCCGACCCCTGCCCTATCCTCTAAAACCTCTTTGTTGGCCTCTGCCTCGTCCCCTATAAGAGTCAAAATGCTGTATCTGGAGAGCCATTAACCTAGTCTCAGAGACTTCCTTTTTCTTGTCCTGGCAGGACACACAATGGTAAGCAACATCAACAAGCTCGGGCAAAGGTTTGGTTTGCCAACCGATAGCAACAGAACGAAGTTGTTCCTGCACCTTTGGGAGGAGACCCTGTACAAAGGCTGATGCTACTGCATGTGGAGTGTTAGTAGCCGCATCCTCAATGCCTGAATGTTTATCATGCTCAGTTTTTAGGTGATCCATATAGTCTGTGGGGTTTTCCTCTTTGTTTTGTTTACAATTATGAATTTTACTCCAATCAGTTTTCTTAGGGCATACATGGGGAATGACTTCAAGTAGTTGATTTCTAGCCCCTGGCAAGTTGGCCAAAAAGGGTTCAGTAGGAGGCCAGTTTGCCATTTGTTTGAGTCTTTGTTCTACCTCAGCGGGCAGGGCAGCTCTCAGGAGCTGGTTCATGTCAGCCCAGTTTGGTTCGTAATAGTCAATGACAATTTTCAAATCATCTTTGAATTTAAAGGGTTCTTCTCTGATATTGGGAAAGTCTTGACTAAATTTCTGTGGTCTGTGGGAGTCCAAGGGGCATGGACAACGGTGGTAGTTCCATCTCCAGTAGGCATATGTCTAAGTGGGGCTTGAAAAATAGGGGCATGTGGTTAAATATGTATCAAGTATATGTATCAAATATGTGGTCAAGTATGTTGTGAAATTGGGGAGAGAAAACTTGAACCACAAAAAGGGTTGGATGGAGATAAAAGGGGAGGCAACTGGTTGGAATCAGGAGGGTCTATTGTAGGAGGAGGATCCTCATGTGGATTGTAAGGTAGGTTGAGAAGTGGTGGGGGCCTGTAAGGAGGTGGGATTTCCCCACAGTCAAGGAGGTCCTGGGGACTCTCTTCTGAATCCAGAGTTTTTAGTTTAGTTAGTTGGGGATATAATTTTGCAGGAGGATGAATTTTTGTTTTCTGCTTGACTTCCTGCAACTGGGATTTTAACTTTTCTTGGGAGTCTTTAAGACTCTGCACCCGGAATTCATTTAGTCTTTTGGAAGTTTCATCATACCAATAAAAAAATGCATCCCATTGAGTCTGTGGTATTTTAGAACCTCTTGACTCTAAAGCTCAGTGGAGGTGCACAATTTATCTAGGTCAAAAGTGCCAATGAGAGGAAATTGCTTATTTAGATTCTCTTTGGTATACCAATGCCATTTATCAAAAAATCTACATGTCTTCTGGCCATAATGCGTGTACATGTACAATGCTGGAGTACCTTTTGGCGGGGTGAGAACATCCTTTGAACCCCCACCCCCATTTCTCAATTCATACAGGTACACTCACACAGGAAACATTTATTAAGGGGTCCTCTTAACTATAGTTAAGGACTCATTTCTATGGAAGGGAAAAGGAAAGGTTCTTTACATTCACACCTACTGAGTCATGATATTCCACCGAGCCCCCTTGTGTTCAGACACATTTTACAATGACCCTGGGGTGGCTAGACTTGATTTAAGTCCCAGACCTGGTCAGTAGTTATAATCTCAATTCACACCTGATTCCACTGAGTCACAGGGTTCGGCCCTAAGGTCTAGTCTTAGACCTGGTCAGCGGTTATTTCTTAATTCACACTTTCCAGTCACACAACAGTTAATCTCAATTCACCCCTTCGAGCAATAAAAATTCCTCTGGCCAGTCAATAACTCACCCTCTCTAGTGCGTCTGACAGACTCCTCAATTCAAAGTTTGAATTGCGTTAGGCTCCATTCTGGTTTTCCCAGCCCACGAATAGTCCTCCTCTGAACCCCAATAGAGATTTCAAAAGTGAGTGGTGTGCTGGGGTTCGGGGTGTGTGTGTGATTCGTGGGTATCAGGTTCCAGCTGAGCTCTTAGCGGATCTGAGTCACGGCACCAGAAATTGTGGAAGAAAACAAGTCTTCTGTCTGTTTGGGAGTTTGTCTGTCAGAAAACACTTTATTTATTTAGCAATTGCAATAGGAGAGACTTTGCCTCTAGCAGAGATTGCCTCTGACAGAAGAAAAGAAAAGTCTCTCATGGTTACAACAGTTTGGCATGTTTATAGCACTCTGCGAAGGCCTGAATTGTATCAATTCCTTATCAGTTACATAAAATAGAAAAGACAAGATTTATAAAAGAAAGCATTTTATGGCCTGTCAGCAAGATTCAGTTCAGGGATTTTTCCCTTAGTTCAGCATATTTCTCTCACCCGTCTGTGACATACTTCCTTGACCAAAGTTAAGTTTAAGGCCTAAAGACTTTACTTCCACACTATGTTGCAATAGGCCCTGGTGCAGAAGATGAACACCCCCACTGCCCACAGCAGGGGATGCAGTCACGCCAAAGAGCAGCCCCGCACCCCACCCCCAGGTTCGGAGGACCCAGTGCAGCTGCATATGTGTGTTCTTTACACCGTTATTTTATTTCATAAATAACATTTAATTTAATAAGTACGTTTGTTGACCGTTTTATGCTATAAAGACATTGAGATGAGGAAAGAGGGGAGGGAGAGGGACAAGGGAGTCTATGATGAAGGGCTGGTGGGGGGGGGCAAAGTCCATTTCTTGTCCCTGGGCCCATTCCAACCTAGCTACGCCCCTGATCTTGGTTTAACATTTCTCAGCATAACCTCCTTATTAAACAGCGGTTTATAAAATAACTATGTAACAGACTGATTTCTATAAATTTTAATGCATGTTTGTTCCCTCTCTGGTCATGTGTGATTCTATGTTCCTTTTTGCAACTCTGGTCATTGGTGTGTGTCATCCTTCTTGCTTCCATGTTAGCAGACAGACTTGCTGCTTGCCTTTGCTGTGTTGCGCTTGTCCCTTTTTAAGTTTGTCTGATATTACCTGTCTCTTAAACTAAGTCAGGAAGTCTTTGGGTGTACTAGAAATTGAGAAATCTTATTGGTAAATGAGTTATTCACTGTCATTGAGTAAATCACGCAACAGGAAAATAATTTGCTTCCAGGTGTGATTCCAAAGGACAACTCCTTCACTGAAAACATGTCTGGCGCTGGTAGAGACAGGGACAAGTACAGAAAAATATGCCTCTGGAGCCGAGAAAGCAAAGCAAAGAAAGAATGAGCAGGCATTCCTTGAATCACAAAGAGGATCTTTGGAAAAGTATGTGAAGAGGGATGCCACCGCCAAGATACCTGAGGCGAAGTTGGATACAGAACCAACAAGGCAAACTGAGCCAGCAGAGAAGGATGTCGGGTATACAGAAGAGGAAAGTGAAGCAGCATCTTCCTGTCATCCTAGCAGTAGTGACAAACGTGACTTTTAGTCTGGAGGAGTTTTGCAAACAGAGTCTCTGTGCAAGTAGATTACTTCGGACAGTGAACAGATTCAGGCAAGTACAAGTTCCAATGAAAACCTCAGCAGTACCACTGCAGTAGATACCTTGCCAATGCCAGCCACAGTAGTGGATTATGATGACCCAGGTTGTTAGCCCCTGTCCATTAACACAAAACTAAGAGACTTTCTGGTGACGAGGTATCACTCAGATCAAGGACTACAGTTTCCCAATGGACAACAGCAAGAAAAAGAGAAGTTTTAATAAAGCTCATTGTTCTCGGGTGTTGGCTAATGGTGAACGTGTTGCCTGTCGCTGGCTTGTGTATTCTAAAGAAAAGAAAGCTGTATTTTGCTTTTATTGCAAATTATTCCAAAGTGGTGTACCTCACAGCTCACCATGAATGGGTTTTGTGACTGGTCTCATGCAGCTGTACATTCTTCTTTGAGGATCTCCGTGATTCTCACTCTTGGGATTCACTTCCTGCTTTGCAGGCACCAGAAAACCTCTCGTCAGCAGTATCCAGGCAGAATATGCCTGGAAAAAACTAGAACATGGTGAGGACTCCGCCCCTCCATCCCCCTCCCATCCTGAGAAAAGCGCAGACCCGCATCATGAGGGATGGTTAGCATAAATAGGGGGAGGAGCCCTCACCGCCTCAGTTCCTTCCAACCGCGTGGCGTTGGAAGACCTCACAGCGCTATTCAGCGTTAATCAGTAAGAAAAAAGAAAATAACGAAGACTTCTGTGAGTACAGAGTGCTGCCCTAGCCCGCGGGGACGTTCCCCGGGCTTGTCCGCCCCTCATGGCGAGTGGGAATGCCCAAAAAGCTGGGCTTCAAATGATGTAGTTCGTTTCCTGCCACTTTATCAATCAAGTGACCAACACGATCGCTGCTTAGCCTGCTTGGGAGAGGGCCATAATACGCAGACTTGTGGAACCTGCTCTGTACTGTCTAACAGAGCCAAACGGGTCGGGGCTCTCCACCTGCAAGACTTATTGACAAAAAGGGCATTAGAGGGTGGAGAAGAGGGGCCTCTCAGGCTCCCCGCCCGGCACTCTATGGCACCGGCAATGGAGATGGCGAAGAAGATTCCGACAGAACCGGCACTGGCGGTACCATCTCTGCCTAGGGACAGTTCCCATACAGCCGGTACCACCCGCTCCATGGAAGGCGGTACCGATGCGCCCCGTGCGCACAGCTCAACCCACTCCCTGGAGCGAGGTTCTAAGAGCGGGGAGAAAAAGAAAAAGAAAAGCTCCTCAAGAGAGGCAACGGAGTGGCCCAGAACAGGGGAACCTGTGGTGCCCCAGAGACAGGAGGTGTCACCGTTGGGACCAACGGCTGCAACCCCACAACCCCTGCAACTGACGACACCATCATCGGGACCAACAAGGGTGATGGCACAGACGCAGTCCCTGCAACCAATGATTCCACTGGCATGACCTGCTGCTCACCCTACCAGCGGTGCAGAGAGACTCCCGCTCCCAGTCATTTAGGCACTACCGCTCACGGTCCTGATCCCCGCGATACCGGGATGAATGTGGGACCCCGCTCAGGTACCATAGGGAGTGCAGATCCCGCTCCCCATGCTCCTGCTGCTCACCAAGAGACAGACATCAGGACTATGCCTACACCCAAGGCTACCTATACCGGTCATGAAGCCCATCACCCTACAGGGTGAGACCAGACTTGGACTACATGACACGATTGGGACGGGAGCAGCCCTATGTACTGCCGGCTCCGCCGAGGGCGGCACCAACAGCAACAGTGTCTCGGCCGCCACCATCAGAGACAGGCTCGGTGCAGGTGCCCCTGGACGTCGGTACCATCGACGCCGAGACCGATGTCCCAGGACCAGGAATAGCGGTGACGGACCGCAACAGAGGTTAGCACCCTCGGGGGCCATGCAGCTCCTAACCTTGCTACTGGGGAGTCCGAGAGAGGAGTCGGTACCGCCGGTACCAGCACCACTTGGGATAGCTTCCCCAGGGAGATCGGCATCTCAGTCATCTTCATCATCATCACCATCTCTTGAGGAGAATGAGACCATATCCCCGCCCCCCCGACACCATCTCGGACCCCAATATATCCCTGGCTACAGAGGACTCGAAGGCCTTTCAGGCAATACTTAGCAGGTTGGCATCTTTATTCCTAAACTCCCCACAAGGGTAGTTAAAAAATCACAGATGGGACCCATTTTTGGAATTTTAGGGGCAGGGGAATCGGGGCATATAATGTTACCACTTCTAGAGCAGCTGCTGGAACTGGCCTGGGGAAAACCTGCCTCTGTATCACCTACCAATAAGCTAGCTGACTCCCTGTATGCTGTACCCAAAGAAGGGGCCCAGATCTTCCACAAACATCCCCCCCACAACTCCCTAGTTATTGCTGCTGCATCAGTAAGGTCCAGAGCGGGAGGAGTACAAAAGTCCCCAGCTGACAGGGAGATTAGACATCCTGGGCAGAAAGATGTTTTCCTCAGACTCTCTGTCATTTAGGATTGCCAGTTATGCATCAGCCATGTGCGGCTACCAGCATTGGCTGTGGTCAAGGCTTAGCAGCACTACAGACCCCAACCAGATGGCAGCACTTCAGAAGGAAGGCATGCAGATGGCCCAATTCCAACTGACTGCAAATATGCATATGGCTGATACCAATGCCAGAGGGATGGCATCTGCTATCGCTCTTCGAAGACATGCTTGGCTCCATTCCACAGCCCTAACGCAGGAAAATAAAACTAGAATAGAGGACTTACCTTTGATTGTGAAGGACTTTTTTCCGCATCAACCGATGACACCCTGAAAAAAATTAAAGAAATGAACCAGACGGCAAGAGCTACAGGGGTCATATGGGCTATACGAAAGAAGCCCTTCCCTGCCCCTGGTGCCTATACCTTCTCTCCAAGAAGGCCCACTTACCAACCTTACAATTATCAGGTTGGGAAATGTTTCCAGCAACAGGCACCTTTTCAATACCATCAGCCACAGGGCTCCCAGCAACGTAAGACGTTTGGTAGACAGAGGGGCAGAGGCAAAGCATCCTCTAATTTGTCTTCTGGACAGCAGACGAAGTCCCATTTTTAACGACACCTTGATCAAGGGAAATTATGAGGATTACCCCTCATTCCAGGACCGCCTCTTGCCCTTCCTACCCCGATGGGAGACCATTTCTACTGACCGCTGGGTCAGAGAGATCATCCAGTTTGGCTATGCCATCCAGTTTCACACCCTCCCTCTCCTCTCTTCCTGCCCCCCAAGGGGCTTCCCCCTCCCTCAACTCAAATACTAGTTGAAATTCAGAAACTCCTCCAAAAGGGAGCCATTGAGCCAGTCCCCAAGGATGAGCTTAATGCTGGCTTTTACTCTAGATTCTTTGTGGTCCCTAAAAAGGGCAAAGGCTCCTGCCCGATTCTGGACCTTAGGCAACACAATAAGTTTGTCCGTAAATTTAAGTTTTGTATGACTTCCTTACCCATTATCTTTATGAGGTTATGGCAAGGTGACTGGTTAGCTTCCCTTGATCTATAGGATGCCTATTTTCATATCTCTATCTGGCCATCTTGCCGCAAATTCTTACGCTTCATTGCAGGGGACCGTCAATTTCAGTACCAGGTCCTCCCGTTCGGACTGTCTATGGCACCACGCATCTTTATCAAATGTGTCGCAGTGGTCGCTGCTCATCTCTGACTGCAAAGGTTCAGAATCTTCCCGTACCTGGACGATTGGCTGATTGCAGCAACATCACAACAATAACTCCAACAACATCGAGAGTTAACAATGTCACTGCTCAGGGATCTTGGCTTCGTCATCAACTTAGCCAAATCACACCTGCAACCGTCCCAACACCTACCATTCATAGGGGCGATCCTAGACACCCGCCAGGC
>QEPC01014266.1:1023407-1037717 GCA_003113815.1 Sphenodon punctatus | reverse complement strand
TGAGTCAAAGATGAAGCCTAGGCTACGGGCTTGGGGGACAAGAGGGGGAAAATTCATTACAAGAGGGGGAAATTTCCATATAGAAGTCAATGGGAGTTTTGCCATTAACTTAGTGTCATGATTTTACCATCCATAGCAATTTAATGTTGTACTTGCGACTTGTCAAGTTGTCTCAAAGTGGAGAATTCAAGCTAAATTTGATTGAGCATAAAGATACCATCTCATTTTAAGCAGGTATAGTGTTAACTGTCACTGAGAAATAGCTACATCTGGTGTCTTGAATAGCTCAAAATTGTTTAGTTTGGCAGAGTTTAAATATGCTGGAGTGTTTAAAATAGGTGTTACCAAACTTAGGGTCTTAACAAAGGAGACAGTAGCTCGCACCTGGTGGGTGTTCACCTGCCTGTTTGTTACGTAGTCGCCAGATGTTCACCCCCTCGCCCACTCACTGGATCTGTAGCCCCAAGTCATGGTGAGGTCTGGGAGCATGACGATTCCACCGTGTGGGTGAATGTTGGCTAATCGGGGAGAATTCACGCTCGCATATCTGTATCCCCTGCATGGACCAAACCTGGACTGCAGTGGGCTATTGTCTCCTTTAACACCTTTAATGCTGTCTGCATGTTTAGGTCATCAGTATGGAGTTTTTGTGTTCACGCTATGCTATGTGTTTGCTACTGAAGTTTTCCTACTTGTGCACTTACAAATGTTGCCCATGAACAATGTGGAACAGCTGATTACCTGTAGCTGTTTTTACATCTGGTAATGGCAATTATAGGCAGGGTGCCAAGGAGGTTATTCGAGGTCGGGGCAGGGCTTACTAGCACAGGCCTGTGAGCAGCAGTGGTGGCAGGCCATGAAGTAATATGCATCAGGGTTGTCATGGCCATTTTTTAACTGAAGGTGCTGGACTGCTTTTTTGGGCTGCCGTCCAAGCCTGTCAGAATGACTGAGCGAGCACTTTAGCAGCGGGATGCATTCCGTGACCAGCCAGCATGGCATCTACTCCAGAGGCCCCTGTCACAAGTCCTGCCCACTTACCTCCCCCACACTCTGCCTGTAGCTGCTGAATCATGTCTGGTGATTCAGCTACTTGCAATTCAACATGTGTAGATTTCACGTGCGTTTTGAACTATGCGTGTAATACTCTGTCTGGCAGCACCTGATAAGTTAAAACAGCCAGTAGCTGATAAAAATCTGAGAAGACTTGCTTAGGCGTAGGCACAACGTGACACAATGTTCCACCTTTTTAAACTGTAAATCCTATTTTCTACACAGGTGGTCCTAGCCGGTTGGTACCGCATATACACAGTGATAATGGATTTTATTGGTATTCATACCAAGACATGCTGGACTATAAACAGAGGAGAAGGTCTTAGTCCTGTTGAAAGTTGTGAAGGCAAGCCTCTTTTCCTAATATATATATATATATATATAAGGAAAAAAATATATATATTTGGATTTTGCAAATGTTTTAGAACTTAAATGTTTATATCAGAACTTTTAAATGTCTCTCTTTCCTATAACTTCATTTAGATATGTAAATCTACATTTTAGTAAATGTTCAACAACTTTGAAGCATGGAGGAAGCATTGCTTACATGTGACCTTTTTGATTTCTTTCTTGGATGAGAGTGTTGCTTTTTCAGAGTTCTATTTTTAAATTAGATGTTGCGTGAGAGAGGATTTTGTGTTTTTTTAAGAGGCAGTCTCTCATGCTCTCATTTTGGAGAATTCATTTTATATTTTTAGCTTTCCCTTCATTATCTGTGCAGATGAAATGTGCCATTTCCCCCTTGTTTTCTCCTGTGTAGAAAAGTGTGGCAGAGGGATTGTGGAGATGAAAAAGGCGAGATGCATGTAATAGAGACAAAAAGCAGTCCTTTGGTGGGGAATGCAGAAGGTCCCATTCAGCTTCCTTTAAAGCCACCAATGATGCTAGCACAGGTTCCAGGTCTTTACCACCAAATCTTTTGCTCACCTGAGATGGTGTTAACACAGCTGTCAATGTTTTGATCAATATCTCTGTGACACAAGAGCAGTTGAAGTTGAATCCTCTGATTCACTAACACCAAGAGCTGTGCGGCATCTCTAACTATATTCTCTTGAAACTAGACCACAGAAAAGCTTCAAAACCACCTGTTTCTTTTGCACAGAAGATGTGGTCGTGGTTCTAGTTTGAGGAGATATGATACTACAAGTTACACCTGTAGTTAATATCCTGACTTATTTGCATGACCCCAAATCCTCAAGTCTCTCTGTAGTCTCTTAAAATACACCTTGCCACCATCTCCTCTTCCATGTTAAAGTACACCACGAGCTACTCTTTTTGAAACCTTGTGAAAAAGAAGTTCATACTGTAGGAATAAGATCATACACTGTCCTGACCCTAAATTCCTTCTGACAGTAGTTATTTAAATCAAGAAGTATTCAAGCCAGTCTTTTTCCGTAAACCATTCCCTAGCAAAGTTGAAGCTATTCTTTATAATCGAGACCTCAGAAGGGCAGTATCTTTCTACCCACGTGGAAATAAACCTTTCAGGCAAGCCTGTTCCTTATTTGTTGATTTTTGAGAACCTTTCAAAAGGCAAGTCACTTATATTGCAAGTCTTTCCAGATGAATAGTCATGAATCTTTGCTTGTGTGTGTTACTCAGTGGCTCATAAGGACGTTCCAGACATTATTACAACCCACTCCACAAGAGCATGTCCTTTTCCAAAGCATGACTTGGTTCCTATAGTCCATGTGTTTGTGTGACTGGGATTTTGGTAATCCTTGTATACCTTGACCAAGCACTTAAATAGTTGATATTGGAGGTCAGTTTAACTCAGGTTTTGGGAAAGTGGTACTGCAGAGTTGCACTAGACATCCATCCCCGTAGCTGTCCATTCTCCCCACCCACCTGTCCCTCTTGTCAGAAACCTAGTTATACAACAAAGGACCTGACCGCAATGATTAAAAGGAGCCGAGTAGAAGAGCGGCTCTTCTCCCTTTAAAGCCTTGGTCTGGCTGAGGAGGGTCTGGCTCTGTTGAGGGACTGTTTTTAGAAACTTCCTGATCCTGAGAGTGCTGGTGCTCAGATCCATTGGTGACAATAGACAGGGCCATCTTGATGGACTACAGTTAACGGGCAAGCAACCTATATTTTTGTATTGTGTGCTTTTGAAACTTCATTCTCTAGGAGTACATTCCTCTGTTGCACTGTCCTAGTGAATTTAAAGATGGCAAACTTAAATTTAACTTCTTGCCTTGCTATATACAGAATGCCCAGGAAAAAAGGCAAATTCTATGTTATATAGTCCCCTGAAGGCTCCCCTTGAGATGCGGTTTCATGAGACATTAGGGGAAAAGATCGCGACAGCTGGGCCTTTGAAGGACCCTCTTAAATCTATACCTTGTATTCAGTTGGGGGAAAGGGAAGAGGCGCAAGGTGTTGGTCAGCCTGCTGGGTCCCTAGAGGGAAGGGATGCAGTATTCCCTCAGAGATTAGGTAATGATAAGGGGCAGCAGTCTCGGTTATTGCCGGGAGTTTTTTCTTTTCAGGACAGAGATCGGATGAGAGATCAGGACTGGAGGAAATCCTGTCCATCCTTCCCTGCAGATCAGGGCTCTTGACGCCAGGCAAAAAAATGCTCTTTTTAAAAGATTTTGTCGTGGAATGTAGCTGGAATTATAATAAAGTGTAGGGATTATGATTTTTTATCTTTCATTCAGTCTTATGATGTGTTATGTTTGCAAGAAACATGGGTGAAGGACTCTGAAACCTTTGATTTGGAGGGTTTTACTCATTGGGCCCTGCCAGCAGTTTCAATCCCAGGGCAGAAGGGGAGACCTATGGGAGGACTCTCCATACTATCACGAAAGGCTCTTGGTCTTGACTTAAAGATATTGTATGATGAAGGTGCTCAGATTCAATTGGTTAGGTTATTATCAGAATACTCTGTTGGGTTACAAATTTATAATGTTTATGTGCCTCCTGGTCCCAGGGGGTTACCTATTTGGGAGGAATTTAAGGCTCTTTTTGTCAAAGGCTCTGAGGCCTTCCCTGAGGACGATTGCCTCATCCTGGGAGATCTAAATGCCAGAATTGGGCGAAATGCCGAACAGATGCATAAAGAATTAAAAATGTGCCCCATGGCTGATGAGGACCAGGATTGGAACGAAGCCAGAATATCACAGGATAAAGTGATAAATAACCAAGGGAAATTGCTATATAAGTTTGTGCAGGATCACTCTTTTTGTATTCTGAATGGAAATGTGCCGGGGGATCTGCCAGGGGCCTTTACCTTCTCAAATTTGAGAGGGGCAAGTGTTATAGATTTTGGTATTATTTCTCCCTCCTGGATTGGCGGGGGGTGATGGATTTTAGGATCTCTCATAGAATAGAGAGCGACCATTTCCCCCTGACCTTGGTGTTTCAGTTTTGGGGTTCCCATCACAATGTCCCTACCCAATCCTCCCTTGAAGGAAGTATGGGAAGTATGGGAAATGGCCTTATAAGACAAAGATGGTCCTCCCAGTTGGAGGAGCAAATAACATACTATCTGGACTCATATGAACCGACTCTTTTGAGAGCCAGATTATTGAGTTCAGACAATGTAGGGAGTGCTGTGGGCATTATGGAAGAGATTCTGAAAGCTTTCCTCCCCTGCTTAACAAGATCGGGATCCATGGATTCCAGGCACTGCTTTGTGGTTAACTGGTGGGATAAGGAGTGTATCAAAAAGAAAGCAGAGCTTCGCAGGACGGCAAGGCAATTAAGGAAAAATAATACCACGGAACAACTGAAGAAGTATTGTCAACTTAGAGCCAATTATAAGGCATTTCTCAGAGATAAAAAGCAGGCCTTTGCGGTAGCCAGTTGGGGTAAGCTGTTAGAGGCCTTGGGGAATAATGATACTAGACGATTCTGGAGGTTAATTAACAATGCCTTGAAGAGAAATTCCTTCTTGGTAAAAGTTCCCCAAATTCCATCTTCAGTCTGGACGAAGCACTTTATGGAAGTCTTCAATGCTAGTTTAACCTCTATAAGTATTAAGCCAGCAGAATAAACAGACCAGCTTCCAAAGTGGGAGAGGGTATCAGAACAGGAAGTAGAGGATGCTATATTCCTGCTTAAGAAGGGGAAAGCTCTGGGAGGTGATTTTATCCCGCCGGAGCTTTTTAAGTTAAATCCCCATTTGTGGAGTAGGGCGTTGGCTCATCTCTTTTCCTTAATAAATGAATCTGCGTCAGTGCCAGAATATTGGAAGACTAGTATCGTTGTCCCTCTTTACAAGAAGGGAAATAGAAGTGAGCCTCAAAATTACCGGCCTATAAGTCTTTTACCAATAATTTCGAAGTTGTACTCTAGGTTATTGTTGACACGACTAGCTCAATGGATGTCCGATCGGGGACTCCTTGCTGAGGAACAGGCTGGTTTCCAGGCGGGCCGAAGTATGGTGGATCACTGCTTTATTCTAAACCATTTGGCAAATCAATGCAGGAATAAGGCGTTGGACCTCTATGTTGCCTTTATCGATTTCTCTGCAGCTTTTGACCTTACTGATAGGCATAAGCTGTGGGCAAAGCTGAGGCAGTTGAAAATTGATCTGCATCTTTTGAAACTAATTCATTCATTACATACTGGTACAAGCCTCCAGGTTCGGCTGGGAAGGAGGGGGATGCTGACTGACAGGATTCCAACTATGAGAGCGGTCAGGCAGGGTTGCCTTTTGGCTCCCCTTCTTTTCAACCTATTTGTAAATAGCCTGATAACATCTCACCGTGATGATGGAACATATTTGGCACCTAGGATTGCGGGGCAAAGGCTTTCGCTCCTGATGTATGCGGACGATACTGCACTACTTTCAACAGCAAGATTAGGCTTAACTAAGATGTTATCAGATTTTGGTCAAAAATGCATAAGTCAAGGGTTGCGTATAAACTATCAGAAAACGAAGGTTCTGTTTTTCGCTAAAAAGTCTAGGTCGGTGCCATGGTTTTTGAATAGTTTCCAGATACAGCAGGTTCGTATATTTAAGTATCTAGGAATTGTATTTGCCCATAACAATTCATGGAGGCCGCATATACAATCAGTGAGGCAGGAAGCAAGCGCCAGTATAACGACTATTGAGAAATTCTACTATTCCAAGGGTGGTAGGCTTTTTTCTCTGGCCTTAAGGGTCTTCCAAAAGAAAGTAATTCCAAAGCTCTCCTATGGGGTACAGATCTGGGGCTATTCCCCAGAAGTGTCTTTATTAGAGTCCTTGCAGATGAAATTTTTGAGGAGAATATTGGGGGTTCCAATGAGCATTTTCTCAGTGCTGGTAAGATTGGAAACAGGTTCCCTCCCTATAGAATCCTGGCTGAAGTAAGGCTTATTATGCTATGCCTTAAGATTAGATAAAACCCCTGAAGACTCAATAGTTCATAAATGTTGGGAGGCTGAAAATGAGTCCATGAAATCCCCTTGGGGGTCCTTTGTTAAAACGCAATTAAATATTTTGGGTTTGTCGCTCCCTTTTTTGACCCAATTTTCTCCCAAGGTAGGGGGTAAGATGTTAAAGGAAAGGATTTTTGACATGGAGCTACAACTGGCAAGGGGTCAAGCTGCTCTGGTCCGTACCTCACCAATGTATGTGCAGATTCTCCCTCCTAAAGATGGTTGTAGTTATTTGAGGGAAATGTGGGACTACCAACATAGGAGAGCCTTTACAGCCCTGCGGTTTCAGGTGTTTGAATCTGCAGTGATGCTAGGAAGGTATGCTGGCAAGCCTTACGACCAAAGGAAATGTATATGTGGGGAGGATAATGTGGAAGATCTGTCCCATTATATCCTAGGTTGCTTATTGTATAAAGTCCCCAGACAAGAAATGAGAAGAGAAGCGAGACTTTTGGTGTTCCTCTCTCCGGCTGACTTATTGATTTGGCTCTTAGCAGACAGATATTCCTGGATTTCAGGATCAGTTGCCAAATTTGCCTTTAGAGCCTCCATTTTGAGGAAAAAGTTCTCCCAAGTCGGTAAACCTATGGGTCCAAACTAGCTGATATAGGTTTGTTGTATATTATGGAAGACAAACGTACACTGAAAGGTAAATCAAGTAAAGCTACGTATTTGATGAATTTTTAGTTATTATTTATTTATTGCTGTTTAATTATTTTATGTTTTATTGTGTATATTGAAAATTGTATTTTCCTTTTGTAAAATTTGTAATGGCAATAGCCAAACGAATAAATTGAAATTGAATTGCCTTGCTATATCTTTGTTTAATAAGGTGACGTGCTGCATTTCATGTTACACCGATCTGTGTCTTACTAGAATAGGCATGCATTTTGACACTACCTATAATTATATTTAATTGCTGTCCAATAGGATTGGGAGGCCCTGCTTCTTTTTATGTGGCTGTGATCTTCCTTTTGAATGGACTAATGTCTGTGTTCTTCTTATATGGCACATACCTAAGGTAAGACAGTTGAGCAGAAAGTTATTCCACTGGGGTAATATGGTTCTTCTTCAAGTGACTCTGGTTATCATTCATGGAATCATGTGGTAGTCTTCAGACAATCTGGAGGAGCTTCACTCTTTAAAAGCAGTTCAAAACTGGCTTCCAGCATGGAAATTTATGGAAGCCTGGGCTCCAATCCTCTTCTCTCTCATCTTCAGAGGAATATAGCGAGATCTGGAGGTATAAGGTAAGGCGCGGAGCCCAAGCCTCCTAGTTCCTTCTAATCACCTCTGTGTGTGTGTGTGTGTGTGTGTGTGTATCCTATCATTAAATGATAATTCACCAGTTAGTATGCCCACCTCCTGGTGGCGGCTCAGTGCATGACAGCCCCACTGGTAAAAAGCCTGGGTTCAAATGCTGTACTAAATGCTCCAGCATTGTCCAGCATGATGATGGCTTACTATGCCTGGGAGACGGACATGTCTAAAAGTGCTGCAAAGCCTCTGAGAGCCTGTCTGAAAGATCCCTAAAAGACAGATGGATGAGGCTGCAAGACTTGCTCATGCTCCAGGAAGGAGAATAGTGCACACTCAGGCTGCAAGACACTTTGTGTGCTCCTTCACCACTGCCTAAACCAAACCAGCCCGAGTAGCCTAAGCCCGTGCAGGGCTATATCTCTAAGCAGCCTAAACCCATTCAGGGTACCCGATCACTTCCACCCATAATGGATACTGCAGAAACTTTGGAAATTCCCTCCTCCCCAGAGCTGGCACCGCTGCAGGAACCCACAACAGAACACCAGGAGCTGGTCAAAATCATCCTGGGTGAGTCGGAGCAACCCCCAGATTTCGTTTATGCCCTGGAAGAAACTTTGGCCCCACACCAAAAAAGAGGAGGGCAAAGAGGCAGACAACCCCCAATTTTTCAGATTTCTCTGAGGGGGAGGAGGTCCCACCATGGCAGAAACGTTCTTGACCTGACCAGAGCCCAGTTCTGAGGGAAGAGCCTTGGCACCGACAACCTCACATATACCTACGTACAGATACGCCAGACCCTCCCTGGCTGGGAGTATTCTAGGCACCAAGAGCTTCCTGTGCTCCAAAGAGACCCTCCCTATGTCCCTTTGTACTCATAACACCCATCTGCTCAAAGATCAAACCCCCTTCACTGGGACTATCCACATTGCCCTATTCTACCCTTCTCTTCATGGCCACCATGAGAACCATGGGCTTATCACAGCTAATATTGGGCCTGACATGTGAACCTGGACACACGTTGGATCTTACGTTTTGTACTGGTTATCGTGGATGTTGTTACGATACCATTGACATGGTCTGACCATTACCTTCTGAAGGCCCCATCCCCGTCCTCCTTTGCCCCTGTTGGGGTGGTGGATTGATTCAGATGGTCTGCCCCCAGAAACTAGTGGACCCAGTAGGATTCCAGAACTCTGGGGGATTTACCCACTGGCCTTGATGGCCTCCCTATTATCAGGGCCCCGATTCTTCCGCGGAATTTTTTTAAAAATTCCGCGGGAGTCAGGGGCCAATTCTGCGCCTCGGCGCGATTTACCATGCGGGGGGGGGGCTTGGTTTGCCTCCTCCTCCCCCCGCACTGGTAAACCCTCAGGGCCTCCCCTCCCCAGCTGCCGGGGCTTGCCCTCCCCAGCTGCTGGGGCGTGCTTGAATCCCACCCCCCACCCCCCAAAAAAAACCCAAAAGGATTTTCTTACCAGGGATGGCAGCAGCAGCTGCTCCGTCCAGCGCGCTCTTTTCCTGCTCGTACTTCCTGGCCCCTCCCGACGGGGCTCTCAGGGCGACGCAGCCAGATGACGTCATCCGGCTGCGTCGCCCTGAGAGCCCCGTCGGGAGGGGCCAGGAAGTACGAGCAGGAAAAGAGCGCGCTGGACGGAGCAGCTGCTGCTGCCATCCCTGGTAAGCAAATTAAAGGGCCCTGGCAAGTGGGGAGGCTGGGGAGGGGAAGCCCCGAGGGTTTGTTCATTCCCCTTCCCCCGTAGAATCTCCTGCCCCGCGTCCCCGCAGCGCAGGCTGGAAATTCTGCGCTGGGGTAAGCGGGGCAGGAGATTCCGCGGGGGGAGGGGAATTCCGCGGGAAATCTGCGATTCGCAGACCCGCGTTTCCCTCGGGGCCCTGCCTATCATTGCCTTGGTTGATCTGTGGTATTATATTTTCCCCCGGGCTGTTGACATGGAGGCATCCAGGTGTTCATTTTCTCTGTGGGAGCAGCACAGGTCTTCCTGGTATACAGAGGATCTGAGGTTGCTAAAGTGAGAGGGTAGGCGGTTAGAGCACAGGTGATGCTCAACTCACATTGCTGTAGCAGTAGCGAAGAAGCTTTTCCAGGTGATGAATAGCTTATTAAATCCTAGCTATCTTGGCCCTGAGTTAGTCATTGGCTACCTGCTGTCAAGAGTTTGCCATCTACTTTGCAGATAGTTGCTTGTATTTGACTCAACTTGGATGCTCCTACTTTGGGTGCAGGGACAGAGTTTGGGGTTGGGAAGGCTCAACAGTTTACTTGGATCAGCTTCAGTTAATCTTGCACACTGATACGGAGGATTTACTTGGAGGGGTGTGGCCAACCAGTTATGAATTAGATCCATGCCTGTCCTGGCTGGTGAAACACTGAGGGCATTGCTGGCTGGCCTTGTTGGTGCCTTCCTTTGGGAGGGCAGGGTGCCTGATGGCCTTAAAACTGCAAGTGTCCATCCTCTGCTCAAGAAACCATCCCTTGATGTTGACTCCCGTGCCAACTATCACCTTGTCTCTAACCTTCCCTTTTTATTGAACAGGTGGTTGTCTTGTAGCTCCAGATGCATCTCAATGCTATCCGATTCCTGGACCCATGTCAGTTGGGTTTTTGTCCTGGGCATGGCACCAAGACTGTGCTTGTGGCCTTGGTTTATGATCTCTGCTTGGAAATTGACAGGAGAAATTGTACCCTGCTGATTTGTTAGATCTGTCGGTGGCCTTTGATATAGTTGTTCATGGAGTGGTGTTGACATGGCTGTGGGACCTGGCAGGGGTGCGTGGGACTGCTCTTGAGTGGTTCTGCTCATTCCTGGCTGGGATAACCCACAGGGTGGTGATAGGTGATGGTTCATCATCCCCTTGGGAGCTCCCTTGTGGGGTCTTGCAGGTTTCCATCTTGTCTCCATTCTTGTTCAATGTGTATCCAAGGCCCGTGGGTGAGATGGTTTGGAGATTGAAGTGCCATCAATATGCTGATGACACCCAGCTTTGTTATCTCCTTTTCATCTGACTTGGGTCCTGCAGTCCCAGTGCTTTGCCTGACTGCTGTTGGGGACTGGATGCAGATGAGCTGATTTGAAGCTGAATCCAGATAAGACCGAGGATGATGATTGGCCAGTTGTGTGACCTGAGCGAGTTAGGGACCCCTGTTGTTGATGGGGTCCAACTTCCTTGGTCAGTTAGGTTCGTGAACTTGGGGTGCTCTTGGATCCACTGCTGCACCTGAATTGTCAAGTTGTGGTGGTGGCCACGACTATCTTTCACCAGTTATATCTGGTGAGGAGGTTGCAACTGTTATCAGATTTAGATCTGGCCACCATCATCCATGCCTTTGTAACCTCGAGGCTAGACTACTGCAATGTGCTCTATATGGGGCTGCCCTTGAAGACAGTCACGTCTGCTAAGCGCTCCCAGCAGTCCAAGCCAAAATGCTAACTAAAAGCGTATAAAAATGACACATCAGTGGGACATACCTATTTGCGGGACACCTCACTTCCTGGGGTCTGGATCGGTCCCTGTAGTCTACTGCAGTCTTCACTTCAAATTCTGTCTCCCCTTCCTTCTGCTATCTCCCTCTCTAGACAGCATTACTATGCCTCCTGCATTGAGTCCTGTTCTCAGGACCCTCGCCACCTGTTCTCCACCTTCGACTCCCTTCTCAAGCCCCTCTGTCATCCTCCTCCCTTTTCCCTTTCTGCTCAGGATCTTGCTTCCTTCTTCACCTCCAAGATAGACAAGATCTGCCTCGATGTTGCTTCCCACTCCTCTCCTCTTCTTACTCCCTCCTCTCCTGTCCTCCTTCCCTCCCACCTCCCTTGAGGAAATCTCCTCCAACTCTTCCACTTGTCCCCTTGACCCCATCCCCTCCTGACCTGCATTGTTTCCACTGTCACCTGGTGTGGCAAAAAGCCTTTTGCCCCTGCTTTTGCCTCTAGAAGGACCCTAACAGGACAGTGGTACCTTCCTGATTAGGGTGGGACCTGCCCTCCTTTCTCTTGTGAGCACATGGCAACCCAGCCACATTCCTAACATTCCTGAACTGAGTGACTGGTTTGTCACCACATGGCGGGGCAGAGACCTCCCTGCCTTGGACTGGGTCATAGAACAGGTGACCTCCCACAGACCAATCTCAGCAGTGGGGGGATAGGACTTAAAAAGGGACAGACTGCCCCTTCTTTGCTCTCTTGCCTCTTCCTGCCTGCTCCAACATCTACACGATCTGGGCTTCTGCCAGATCAGAACTAAGGACTGAGCCTCATGTAAGTTATCTGTACATGGACTTATATGCAACCAGATTGCCTACCTGAACCAGTACAGTTTAGGCAGTTGTGAATTCAAAAAGGATCCTCGTACCCCTCAAACTGGACTTGGGGGCTTGCTCAATGCTCAATCTTGCTTTCTTACCCTTCTTACCCCTTTTTGTGCCTTTTGTACCTTTTTAACCCTATAAGTAAAGCCTAAGCTTTTTCTATTCTTAACTCCACTGGGTGTGTGTGTGTGTGTTTACCTGCAAAGAACACCTCCCTTCGCCTGGAAGGCATAGCTACCAAAGAGGGAGAAAGGAATTCCCCTCTGGCTCTTTTAGCTAAGGCAGCTTTTGACCAAGATAAGCACCTCTAGGTTGCTCCAAGGGTTCTGCCTCCTGGAAGAGGGAGAACACTGGATAAAAGGGACAATGGTGCCTTGGGAAGCTGTGGGCTTATAAACTTCTGGGGTTCACATATCCTGGGTTGTGTGGATCCCCTCTGATTTCTGGAACCCAGGTGGTGGCAGAGAAAACTAGGTTTTTCTGGTGTTTGCCGGCTGTGGGGACCCCAGGTTAGAGATTTGAATGAACACACTGAGGTGGGTGGCTCAGCTATATAGTGCCCCCTATATAGTTTGCCCACACCCCTTCCCTCCTGCACATCATCAACCTCTCCCTCTCTACTGGCTTCTTCCTCTCCACCTTCAAGCACGCCACTCTCTCTCCTATCCTCATAAAATGCAATCTTGACACCTCTGACCCTTCTAGTTAGTGTCCTGTCTCACTCCTTTCTTTTGCTTCCAAGCTTCTTGAATGTGTTGTCTACTCGCGCTGCATCGACTTCCTCTCCCTCAACTCCTCCCTTGATCCCCCTCCAATCTGGCTTTCACCCACTGCACTCTATTGAAACTGCTCTCGCTAAGATCACCAATGATCTTCTTGTGACTAAATCTAATTGCCTCTACTCCATTCTTGTCTTCCTTGACCTCTCTGCTGCCTTTGATACTGTTGACCACTCACTCTTACTGGACTCACTTCACTCCCTTGGCTTCCGTGACTCCATCCTCGACTGGCTCTCCTCCTTACCTCTCTGACTGTTCCTTCAATGTGTCTCTTGCCAACTCCACCTCCTCCTCTCTTCCCCTCTCGGTTGGTGGTCCCCCAAGGCTCTGTCCTTGGCCCTCTCCCCTTCTCTATTTATACCCTGTCCCTAGACAAACTCATGGCCTTCTGTGGCTTCCAATATCACCTCTATGCTGATGACACTCAACTCTCTCTCTCCCTCTCTCTCTCCATCTATTCAAGCTCACCTCACTAGCTGTCTCTCATATCTCTACCTGGATGTCTCAATGTCCACTCAAACTCAACATGGCTAAAACTGAACTCCTTATCTTCCCCCCTCGTCCTTCCTTTCCCTCTTCCCTGTTGATCCTCATTGATGGGGTTGCTATCCTTCCTGCCCCCCAAGCCCGTAGCTTAGACTTCATTTTTGACTCAACCTTTTCTTTTAAACACTACATCGACTCTGTTGCCAAATCCTGCCACTTCTCCTTGCATAACATTGCTAAGATTCACCCTTTCCTCTCTGCGTCCTCTGCCAAAACATTTGTTCATGCTTTGGTCATCTCTCGCCTCGATTACTGTAACCTCCTTCTCACTGGCCTCCCCCGCTTTCACCTTTCTCCCCTTATCTCTGTCCAAAGCTCTGCTGCCAGGATCATCCAGAGCTTGCAGAGGGGACTCACACCATCCACGTACCTGCCTTGCTGCTGCGGGGGGCTGGTGAGGCTCTGCCGCCAGCAGGGGGGTGCGCGCTCCGCTGCTCTGCTGCTCCGCTGCTGTTTGCCATTGCCGCTGCCACTGCTTGCTGGACCTGCAGGGGGAGAAGAACAAGCTGTGAGTTAGGCCACCTGGGTTGACCTGGCTCCTCCCCCCCACCACCTGGAAGTAGCGGGGGGCATAAAGCCCCGGGACCAGCGGCTGAGCCGCGAGAGCTTGCAGGGGGGACTCACACCATCCATGTACCTGCCTTGCTGCTGCGGGGGCTGGTGAGGCTCTGCCGCCGGCAGGGGGGTGCGCGCTCCGCTGCTCTGCTGCTCCGCTGCTGATTGCCATCGCCGCTGCCGCTGCTTGCTGGACCTGCAGGGGGGGGAAGAACAAGCTGTGAGTTGGGCCACCTGGGTTGACCTGGCTCCTCCCCCCCCCACCTGGAAGTAGCTGGGGGCATAAAGCCCCGGGACCAGCAGCTGAGCCGTGAGAGCTTGCAGGGGGGACTCACACCATCCACGTACCTGCCTTGCTGCTGCGGGGGGCTGGTGAGGCTCTGCCGCTGGCAGGGGTGTGTGCGCTCCGCTGCTCTGCTGCTC
>QEPC01014266.1:1008236-1018691 GCA_003113815.1 Sphenodon punctatus | reverse complement strand
GTCTTCACCTATAAAGCTCTTCACAACTTGCTCCCCCCTACCTCTCTGCGCTGATTTCCCTCCGTACTCCAGTCCATGAACTCCACTCCTCCTCTGTCCCCTCTCTCACCGTCCTTTGCCACCCCTGCTCCCCTAACCGTCTTTGTCCCTTCTCCCTAGCTGCCCCCCACGCCTGGAACTCCCTCCCTGCCCACATCCACCTTGCCCTCTCCCTTCCTACCTTCAAATCCCTCCTCAAGACATCCCTTTTCTGCTCTGCCCTCCCTGACTCCTCGCTCCCCTCACCTAACTCCTGCTGATACCCTCCATCCAGTATAATTTGTTACCTGAGGTCTGTGTACTCATATTCTGACCACATGGACCAACCAGCTATCATTCTTGATGTAACCAAGCCAAACGCGTGCACCTGGGACCTTGCATCTTTGTGAACGTTACACTCCTTGTCTCTCGCTCTGTTCCCCTTCCTTCATCACCCCTCCCCCCCTCAGATTGTAAGCCCCAGGGCATTCAATAGAATGTGTCTATTCAATTAATTTGTAAAGCACCAGGTTACATTGCTGGCACTATATAAATGCTTGCTAATAATAAAAAATAATATTGTGGATGCCTTTCTTTAGTCCGGGAACCGTGTTCGGGTTCAGTTGTTCGGTTGTGATATTTGATTTGTCTATATATTCATATAAAATTTGTTTAGAATATTTATGGTGGTTCAGTTCCGTCACTGTCAGCTCTCACTTCTTTTTGTTGCAGTATTTAAGGCAGGCTGGGACCTTGGCAGGGCACTCTGATAGGATGGCGAAGACTGTGCAGCGCGCACGAGAGAGAGAGCGAGTCAGATAGGCGGGCTGAGATCATGTAACCAGAGACCGGCTGGCAGGCTTAGTTTCCCAATGCTACCCTCCGTCATGAGTTCAGTCAGTTAAGTCAGCCGAGGCCATCTAGTATGGCAGAGAGAGAGGCAGGGTGGGCACCAGGCATTGGGAGGGAGGGACAGCACCTCAGCACAGCAGCAGTAGCCCAAACTGAGGAGGAGCCCTCTCCCAAGACTGCCCCTGGCATGGGATAATGTGTGCCACTCCACCATCACTCCGTGTCCAGGGGCAGCTCGTGGAATCCCAGCAGCGGAAGGTTCACCTTGATGAACAACATCTTCTCCACCAAGTTGGCCCCCAGTCTCAGGCGGTGCGGAGAGCAAATGTCCCCCACCATGGTGAACACCTGCTCGCTGGGGACACTGGTTGGTGGGCAGGACAATATACCCTTGGCCACTTTGGACAGGACTGGCCACATGTTGGTCTTGCCAGCTCAGTAGGCCAAGGGATTGCTGCTGGGATCGATGCATGGCTGATGCTTCTGGCAATAGGGGTGCTGCTGCTGCTCATTCTGCTGCTGGTGTTGCTACGGACTGGGGGCAGGGATAGTCTCCGCCAGCTGAAAGGGGCAGCTGCTCCCACTCCCACCATCCTCAGGGGTGTCCGCTCTTCCTGCTGGACCCTCTCCACCAGCTCACCCTTCCAGTGGCCATAAAGCTGTGTCTGGCATGCCCCGCTGCCCTTGATCCTTGGGTCCAATGTTGTTGCCATGACATATTCTGCCCACCACAGGAGCTTGTCAAACCATGCCTTCAGCCCTGCCTTCAGCTGCTGCGCCAGGTCAGCCACCTCATTGGCCAGCTTCCTGCCCTCAGGGCCACAATCCTGCCCCTGGAGAATCTCCTCCAGCCTCCTGAGGAGATTCTGGACCAAAGGGGTCACCTGGCTGATGGTGGCTGTGGTGGTGCTCACTGTCTCCACCACGGCCAGGAACAGTCTGAGTACAAAGACCTTGTGAGCCAGGATCTCCCATTCTGCCCCATCGTACCCTGGGGGTGCCCCGCTGTCCATCACCAGTTGAACCTGATGCAAGGTAACTTTCTGCTCGAGAAGCCACTCGAGCATCAGGAAGGTGGAATTCCACCATGTGGAGACATCCTGGACTAGCTGGTGTACTGGGGAGCCTTGCTCTGCCTGCTTTGCCCGGAGGAGCTCGCTGCCCTTCATGCTCCAGTTAAAGAACCCGGCCGGCTTCCTCCCCCGCTCGATCAGAGAGCTAAGGGTGCCTGCCCTTATCCCCCAAGCCCAGAGCATCCCTGACCACAAGATGGAGGGGGTGTGCGGCCCAAGGGATGCTCATGAAGCCCCCCTCACAGACTGCCCTCGGTATATTTGCCATGTGGTCCATCACCACACACCCCTTTTTTCTCCTTGCCTTATGACGAAGTTGTAAGACCTGGCTCTTCCATCAGGTGTTTGGTGGGGGGGAAGGGGGGGATGGTTTAGGGTGGTTATGTAGGGTTTTTTTAATTGACCACTATGAATTTTTATGCTCTGCTCTTATTGTTTTGCATTTTTGGATCTTATATTGTGTTATGTTTTAAATGTTTTTGTAAGCCACCCCGAGTTGCCTTCGAATGAGAGGGGTTGGTGGTAACGTATTTACAATAAATAATTCTAGTACTATTTGAGAAGGTAAATAAAGGTTCTCTATTAACTTGTTCCACGCCACTCATGATTTTATAAACTTCTATCATATCCTCTCTGTCATTTCATTTCTTCAAGCTAAAGAGCCCCACACTATCCAGCTTCTCTTCATAGGGGAGCTGTTCCATACCTCTTATTATTTTTCTTGTCCTTCCTTTTCTATTTCTTCTATATATCTTTTTTATTAAGCGTGACCAATGGTCATTGCCAAAAGTGTGATCATTATACAACAAAAAATTAAACCCACATACAGTCCAAAATTCCCACGATAATAATTTGAAATAACCCTAGTCAGCTAATAAATTGACCCGTCATGTCTTCAAAACCAATTATAAAAAACCCAAACAAAACTATATTATATATAACTATTTTACATACAGTAAATCCTATATGCTAAAAATAAAAAATATATAAAAGTTGACGGCACTTAATTTCCAATACTATCATGAGTGCCTAAAAAAATGAGTAAATTTGTTCCTCTTTGAAAAGGCCAGAAGCAAATACTTTGCCATTGCCACCACCTCACGTACAGATTTAGAGGAATCTGTTTAAATAATATGTAAGAGCTCAGAAGGAGCTCTACCTGGGTAACCCTTCAAAATGGGCTCCAATAGCCGGAGCCTTAGATCATCACACAAACTACAGTGTAAAAGAATATGGCCTGTAGTCTCTGTTCCAAATTATCAAAAGGACAAAGCTGTAAAGAGAAAGGAATATTTAAAGCTCAGCCTTCCAAAACCTTAGTAGGGAGAGCATTAACTCTTGCACAAAAAATCCAAAGATTTCTAAAATATGATAAGTGATTTTAAAAAAAAAAGGCTTTAGTACCAATTGGTGGAGCTCTAGCATAATTTCCCTCTGAGTCATAGCCAGCCACCGCTGCCATAGCCAATTGCCTATTCACATCCTCCAGTCTTCGAAAAATTTCATTCTTAGCCGTTGTAAAAGATTTATTCTAAAAATATAAAAGAGAAAATCCTAACATTTGCAATTTACACATTGTCTCTTGCTGCCAAGTGCTAACATATGAATTCTGCTTCAGAAAAGCAAATAGTCAGTTAGTTGGAAGAAGAGTAATTTTCAACCAAAGTTGCAATACCTGCTTCCAGATCAAGCACTCAAATGAAGATTGCCCAAACTCAAGCCTCAAAGCAATTGAAGGAACACTACAGGGGGACTTAATAAGGGCACGACAAAATTGTGCTTGAATTACATTAAGCTTTGAAATAAATGGAACAGCCCAAAGGGCTACCCCATAAACTTGAGCTGCAACTTTAGCATTAAAAACCTTCAATGCCAAATCCATATTTCCCTCTAGATTTCTGTCTAAAAAGGTGCAAAATAGCCATTGAAGACTCTTTAGTCCGACTCTGAGCTGAGGAAAAGTGGAACTGCCAAGACCCAGAGGAATGAAAATTAATTCCCAAGTATTTATACTCCTTAACTTGGGATGTTTGATGCTCTCCAACATACCAATTAAACTTTTTCAGTTTCTGAGTAAAAACTACAATCTTGGTCTTGTTATTAATTTTCAGATGATTTAATTGACAAGATTGGGCCCAAGCCACTAATTGTCTATTAAGGCCAAGTCTGGTTTGTGAAAGAATTATAGAATCATCAGCATAAAGTAAACATCCTATGTAGTGTGCAGATAGCTTAGGTGTAAAAAATCTGGTCGATGCCATAACAGGTATTAAATCATTAAGAAAAAGATTTAAAAGTGTAGGGGCTAATATGCATCTTTGCCAAACACCAGTTGAGATGGGAATTGCTTTAGTCAAATGGCCCACATCATTATATTTTACCGCTAACGTAGAGTTTGTGTAGATATCTTTAATCAGATAAAGTCGAGAATCTGTATTAAGTTGTACTATTCCCACAAAGGTTCCCTATCTATGAGGTCAAAAGCAAAACAAAAATCCACAAAAGCTATAAACAATCTACGATGACAATTTAATATACTTGTGTATAAGATGGTAAAGAACCAGTCCATGATCAGCAGTAGATGTACCTGCTTGAAAGCCAGCTTGTTCAGGATGGGATAATATCATGTGTCTTGATCCAAAAAGTAAGTTGACTAAGCAGATACTTTGCGTATAGTTTGCCAGTAACACTTAAAAGGCTGATAGGTCTGTAGTTGCACAGATTAGCATGGTCACCCTTCTTAAAGACTGGAATAACAATTGCATTTTCCCAGTTAGTAGGGATTAGACCAGTCCTATTTATAGCGTTAAATAAGGCTACTAATAAAGGTACCCACCAGTCTTTATATTTCTTAACAAGTTCAATAGAAATCAAATCCGCCCCAGGAACCTTCCTGTTCTTACATGAATCTGTCAAACAGGCAACTTGATACTCTAATGTCCATATCGGATACCCTGGATTTAATGATACCCTCGGTATCGTATTTGTGCTAGGTTTTTAAGATTGATTTGAATGTTATTTTAATTTATAGTGTATAGTACTTTGTGTTGTGTTGTATTGTTGACAATGACCCATGGTTGCATCTTAATAAATTTGAATTTGAACAAACAACTTCTTCAGACGTAATCTCAGGCCAAGGAGAGAGATCCGAAGGAAAAGGCTCAAATGGTCGAGTCTCTGATAGATGTGGGAATAATTGTATAATCTTCCCAAGAAGATTTGGGTATAGGGAAGATCCCTGAATTCTTTTCGTCCCTTAAGGATCCATTAATAATTTTCCAAATGGATGCCGAATCACCTTCTTCTGGAGCAGCCTCTAACTTGTGCCATTTCCTAGTACTATAATCAATTTTCGTAATAAGTTTCCTATATTGGCTTTTGAGATCATAAAAACCTAAAAGGACCTTAGATCTACCCTGTGCCTGAAAAAACCTATAGGTATACTGTATCTCTTTTTTCAGTTTCTTACACTCCGCATCATACCACAAGGAATGGTGCAGAGACTCAACATTAGAATAGGATACCGAAGTTTCCTTTGCTAAAAAGGAAATAAAAAATCACAAAGCTGTGCAAAAGCCACAGGTTTGAAAAGTTCCGAATCGGTGCCCCAAATTTGCTGCAGGAAGTGTGTGCATTCCGAAGAACGTATAACAGCTTCTAACTGGAGCTCAAGAGAACCATCCCGCTATTTCCTCAAATAGTAGTCAGAAGGAATTGTAGTAGGTAAATGATGGGTACCCAAATCCTGGATCCCTGCTAAAACAGCCTGGTTCAGAAACAAGTGTAAAGGAAGATGGTCACTATAAACATCAGTGCCTACAGAAAACTTGTATATAAAAGGCAAAGTATTCAAGAAAACTATTACATAATCAACCACACTCATCCCCTGGTGGCCAATGAAGGTGAAAGCACCATCCTGGTTATCAGGAAAAGAGTCATTCAGAACTTGTAGGTTGTGGCTTACTAAAAATTTCACCAACTGAATACCCCCCCTCATTAATATAATCGTGAGAAGATCTAAAAAGAGCATTAACCAAATTGTTACCTTGGGGCAGATCACAGAAAGGCTTAAGAGCCTCATCACAAGCCCCCATCCTTGCATTGAGATCACCTCCCATAATCAGAAAGGCCTGAGGATATAAATCCAAAATCTTCACTATGCAAATTCCAAGTTTAGACCAGACAGAATTCTCATAACATTGGGCATTTGCTGGAGAAATAAAAATAAACGTATAAGAGCTATAAGCAAGTACTTACCCCTGTGCAATGGGGGAAAGGAATCCAAAATTGCATCCTTTAATTTATCTGAAAGTAAACAGGTGACCCCACCAGAGGGACGACCTCTAGCTTTAATAGAGATAGCTGGCAGTGAATAAGCAGTATATCCCTCCAAAGTTATGGAATCTTTCCAGAGATCACTGGAAGCATACCATTCTTGTTCGTTAGCAGCTAGATGACCCTGCTCCACAGCAATATTAAATAATCACTGCCTAATTGGGCTTTTGGATTGGAGCTGAGGAGGTCTATTAATTCTGGTCTCAGAGGATAAATACATAGAGTTAGCAGAATTCTTTCGCGATCTATAAAAGGTGTACTTCCTATAATTAGGCTGAGACGCAGGAGAGGATGAGTCCAATTTGGGTGAAAGAACATGCAACACTCTAGAATTTACATATACCTCACCACTAATTGCCCCCCATGATTGTAAAAGGGGAAACTCAGCCAAAATGCTATCAACTAAACGTGCAGTCTTAAAGGAAACCACTGGATCCTGGCAAAATATGAAAGTGGACAATCTGCCATAAGGGAATATCAAAACATAGACTATCACTAAGGAATCTCTGGATCCTGAATTTAGAAGTCCATCCAAGGAAAAAGCCATTTGGTAAAGGGAAAACTTTAAAAGATACGGCCTTATCATCCACTGCCAAATAACTACCATTCTGAAAGGTTACACAGGAGGTTCCCTGAAGGTTCTGGGCGCATAGGATCTGGAGATACCCTGGTGGATATTTTCTTCCAGCAGTAGCTGGAAGAAACTTAAATGCACAGCCACTGTTCATTATAAACAGGGGACTGCTGAAGTCCCAATTTTGAGGAAACTGCTTGCCCTACATTTCTGAAAATTTAACCATGGCTGTAAGTTGTAAGGACCTTTATACGCACAATGTTTGAAGAAGATCCATGGGGAAAATAAAATGTTATGACTGTTTTAACGTTAATTGCTTGTGGTCAAAATACACCGCATCCTCACAATTTTGAATCATCAATATCTCCTCCCCCTGGATGAGTTGAGCCCCCAAACTTCACAGAATTGCAGCATGAGATCAATAACAGCCGCTTTTGAAATATAGTAATTGGTGCAGCCAAAACTGAGATATTAGTGATAAAAAACCGATTCTGCAGGCTCACGCATGCGCACTTGAGTTCGTCTTTCCTGTCGGAGAGCCGGACAGGCGGCTGTGTCCCATCCCCCTGTGAGCTGCTGCTTCTGTTGCCTGGCCCCCTGTCAACCTGCAAACCCTGAACTCATACCCCCCCAAACCCCGCCAACACCTCCCGCAAGCCCAGACCTCCCCCCCCCGCCAGCTCCCTACCTCCCGCCCCCCTTCATTCCCCCCAGCCCAACCAGAGACCCCTCCCAACCCCCCACGCAAACCCCACCCCTCTTGCCACAGGCAACCCGGGGCGACTAACAACATCAACAATAAATACAATAAAATATCATAAAATAAAATAAAACATCAATATAAAAGAAAAGAATAAAAACCATCCTTCTCCCTCACCAACCCCCACCCCTCCCCCCTCTCCCTCGCTAAATGCCTGATGGAACAGACAGGTCTTACAACTTCTTCAGAACGCTGGAAGGTCCGGGGCCAGACGGGCCCCCACCTGGAGAGAGTTCCAAAGGCACAGCGCGGCCACCAAGGATGCCCTACTCTGCGTGGCCCCCCAGAAAACCCGGGGGACCTCCAATGTGGTGCCCCCGGACGACCACAGGGGCGGGTGTAGGACCTGGGGAGTGAGGCGATCTCGCAAGTAGACAGGGCCCAGATCGTGTAAGGCTTTATAGGTCAAAACCAACGCTTTGGATCGAGCCCAAAAGACTACTGGCAACCAGTGCCAGAGACTGGAGCACTGGTGTAATGTGCTCCCGGCGGCCCAGTCCCACTAAGAGCTGGGCCGCCGCATTCTGCATCAGCTGAAGCTTCCAAGCCGTTGCCATAGGTGGCCCCATGCAGAGTGCATTACAGTAGTCTAATCGAGAGGTGATAAAAGCATGGATGATCATGGCCAGGTCAGGAACCGAAACCAGCGACTGAAGCTGCTGCACCAGATGTAACTGGCGGAAAGCACTCCTCACCACAGCCTCCACCTGGAGATCCACGCGGAGCTGCGCATCGAGGAGCACCCCCAGGCTCCGTACCTGGGAAGTCAGCAGAGGACAGATCCCATCAACCATGGGAGCTGTCACTTCCACCAACTTACTCACTACCATCACCTCCGTCTTGTCAGGATTCAATCGCTGTCAGTTAGCCCTCATCCAATCCTCCAGAGCTGACAAACACCAGGTAAGCACTGAGACAGCCAGGCCTGGATCTGTTGAAAATGAGAGATACAGTTGGATGTCATTCGCATACTGATGACACTTCACCCCAAACCCTCTAATCACCTCACCGAGCGGCTGCATATACACGTTGAACAGGAGAGGGGACAAAACAGAACCCTGTGGAACCCCACACGAGAGGTCTCGATAAGATGAAAAACAATCACCGAGCACCACCCGCTGAGTTCTCCTGGTCAGGAATGAGCGGAACAATTCAAGAACAGTCCCACCCACCCCCGCACTGTCCCGCAAGTGCGTCATCAACATCTCATGGTCAACGGTATCAAATGCTGCCGAAAGATCTAACAGGATCAATAGGATCGATCGACCCCAATCCTTCTCACGGCAGAGATCATCTACCAAAGCCACAAGTGCAGTTTCAGTGGCAGACTGAAAGGGTTCAAGGTAACCAACGTGGTCAAGATGCTCCTGGAGCTGTCAGGCCACTACCTGTTCAATAATCTTCCCTAAAAAGGGAAGGTTAGAGACAGGCCGATAGCTGGCAGGGGAGCCAACGTCAAGCTATGGTTTCCTGAGCAGAGGCCACACCACCACCTCCTTGAGACAGCTCGTCACTCTGCCCTCCCGAAGGGAGGCGTTGACTACCCCAGCCAGCAATGGCCCCATTGTCTCCCAGAAGTTCTTAACTAGCCAGGACGGCCACAGATCTAATTCACAAGAGGTCACCTGAACCGCCCACAGAACCTCCACCACGTCAGCAGGTGTCACCAACTAAAATTGATCCCATAAAATTGGACATGATGGGGCTTCTACAACCTCTACCTCCTCTAATGTATTAAGTGCAGCATCAAAGTCGTGGTGAATATGAGCGATTTGTATCCACAAAATAAGCTGCAAACATATCACAGTGGGCAGATGATGACTCAACTCCAGGGTCAAGGGAGGCCGTACTGACCAGCCCCCGCACAACCCAGAACAGCTCCGCTGGACAGGATTATGTGGACGCTATGAGGGTAGCCAAGTACCTCCACTCTGCTACCTGCAGCTCTATGCCGCAATCTGGCAACGAGCTCTATGCCGCAATCTGTTGACTTCAGCGTGGGAACGATGCCACCATCACCCAGCTGCTTCAGCCTCCACAGCTCCTCAGAAGACCATGAAGGTCTGCAGAGCCTCCGCTTAGGTAATGGACGCCTGGAGCTGTCTGATTGATAGCCTTCATCAGCAAGGTGTTCCACAGCTTAATGAGGTCATCGATGAGACAGCTGTCAAGGTCAGAGGGTAACTCCCCCAGAGCACCTAGAAACTGCAATGGGTCCAAAAGCCTCCGGGGGTGGACCATCCGAGTAGGTTCCACACCCTTCCGGGGACAGACGTGTGTTAGAAGGGAGGTCTGCAGGAGGTAATGATCCATCCATGACAAGGGCACAGCTGATATCTCCCCCATTAACGGATCACCCGCCTCAAGGCCAGTGCAAAACATAAGGTCCAAGGCATGTCCTCCAAGACGTGTCGGGGTGTTGATGTCGTGGAATTTCCTCTAAATCCACTGGGTTCAGGTGGGCTCACCAATTTGAGGCTGTACACAGAGTCTGGGTAACTATCATTAGTTTATTCAGCATACAACGCATTGTGCAGACATTGCAAGGGAGTGCTGCTGCCTTGGGACAGTTCAGCAAGCTTTTATACAAAATGCAAAACTGTGCTTCACACATGCGCATATAGAGCTATCTAACTGGGTTTTTCCACTTGCCAACTCAATCATGACCTTTCCTCTAATTAAGACAGTATATTTGGTTACACCCCTAGCTGCTCAAGTTATCTGCTCCCTACATTCCATTCTACTCTCAGGCCCATCCTGTTCATTCTTATCAGTAATGTTCCTTCTTGCTGACCCATAGCACACTTCATAACTGTTCTTAGCTGGGCTTTCTGTATTTTTCC
>QEPC01014266.1:970042-986301 GCA_003113815.1 Sphenodon punctatus | reverse complement strand
TTGAACAGAGGGGGAGAGGGAAGGAGTGGAGAGATAGAGTTGAGTGTCATCAGCGTATAGGTGGTATTGGAAACTGTGGGAGGCAATGAGTTTGCCTAGGGATTGGGTGTAGATAGAGAAGAGGAGAGGGCCAAGGACAGAGCCTTGGGGAACCCCGACTGAGAGGGGTAGGGAGGAGTAGGGAGAGGAGTTAGGAAGAGATACATTGAAGGAGCGGTCAGAAAAGTAGGAGGAGAAACAGTCGAGGACAGAGTCCTGGAATCCCAGGGAGTGAAGTGATTCAAGCAGGAGCGAGTGGTTAACAGCGTCGAAGGCAGCAGAGAGATCAAGGAGGACAAGAATAGAGTAAAGGCGGTTGGATTTAGCCACAAGAAGATTGTTGGTGATCTCAGCAAGAGCGGTTTCAGTGGAGTGAAGGGGGAGGAAGCCAGATTGGAGTGCAGGACCGGCCCAAGGGTTTCAGGGGCCATGTGCCAAGCCTTGCTGCAGGGCCCCAAAGGCCGGCCAGCACTAGCTAGAATTGTGGGTGGGGGATTTTCAAGGGATGGGCGGCTGGTTACTTACCTGCAACTTGGCTGTGTCAGCTCAGTTCCGCAGCGTATAACTGGCCAGGGATTCCCAGGGAGGTTACGCCCCCACCCCCTATGAGCAGACTCCCGGTGGGGAAAAAAACAAAAACCGGCGGCGTCTGTCAGTCTCTAGCCTGCAGTGGTGCAGGGCCCCTCCCCACCATGGGGCCATGTGCCTGGGCACTGGTGGCACAAGCCCTGTTGGAGTGGGTCAAGGGAGGAGTTGGTGGAGAGGTCGAGGCAACGGGAGTAGACAATGCATTCAAGGTGTTTGGAAGCAAAGGGGAGGAGCGAGACAGGATGGTAATTAAAGAGTTCAGAGGGATCCAGCGTGGACTTTTTGAGGATGGGGGAGATGGTGGCACGTTTAAAGGCAGAGGGGAAGGAGCCGCTTGAGAGGGAGAGGTGGTTGATGTGCAGGAGGGGAGGGGCGATGGTGGAAGCAATGGAGGTCAGGCGGGAAGGAATGGGGTCGAGGGGGCAAGTGAAGGGGTTGGAGGAGGAGATCAGGGAGGAGATTTCCTCAAGGGAGGCAGGAGGGAAGGAGGACAGGAGAGAGTAAGCAGGGATCCGTTATTCACCCTCTCAAACGGGGACAGAACTAGGGTACACTCCATGAAACTAGCAAGTAGCAGATTTAAAATAAAGTATTTTTTCACTCAATGCACAATTAAATTGTGGAATTTGTTACCAGAAGATGCGGTCAAAGCCAATAGCATAGCTGGGTTTAAAACAGGATTGGAAATGCTACTGGAGGATAGGTCCATTAGCAGCTATTAGCCGGAGGTAGGTTTGGGCAACGTAACCTCTTACTTTCAGGAGCTGGGAGTAAACAGGAAGTGGATCATCCTATTGTGGCCTGTTGGGTACTTCTTCCAAGCAACCGAGATCAGCCACTGTCAGAGACAAGTGCTGGGTTTAATGGACCATTGGTCTAACCCAGTATGGCACTACTTATGTTCTTATGGAAACCAACTTGTTCTTCACTAGCAGATGAGACTTTCCCCAAAGATGGGACATGCCTGGGATTTCTACGCCTGGTGGGTCCTCAGGTACTTATGGAGGTCTGAGCTGACAGTGAATCCTTTAAGAACACTGAACACACTCACAGGTTCTCGCTCCTGTGTGGAGTCCCTGATGGGTAATGAGGTTTGAGTCCCAGTTGAAGTCTTTCCCACAATCCAAGCATTTCTAGGCTTTCTTTACTGTGGGTTCTCTGGTGTGTGATGAGGTCAGAGCTGTTCCGGAGCCATTTCCCACAATCCATGCACTTGTAGGGCTTCTCTTCTGTGTGGACTCTCTGGTGGATGAAGAGGCTGGCATTCTGGATTAACCTTTCCCCACACTCCTTACATTTATAGGGCCTCTCTCCTGTGTGGATTTTCTGGTGTTTAATAAGGTAGGCGGTGACTCTGAAGCTTTTCATGCAGTCAGGGCATTTGTAGGACTTGCCCAAGTTTGAGTTGTCTGGGATATGAGATTTGAGCTCTGATTGAAGCCTTTCCCGCAGTCAGGGCGTTTGTAGGGATTGTCCCCAGTGTGAGTTCTCTGATGGGATATGAGATTGGAGTTCTGATTGAAGCCTTTCCCGCAGTCGGGGCATTTGTAAGGTTTCTCTCCTGTGTGGGTACTCCGCTGTCTGTCAAGGTCAGAGCTGTCTCGGAACCATTTTGCACAGTCCACACACTTGTAGGACTTCTCTCCTGTATGGACTACCTTGTGCATAGTAAGACCAGATCTCTGGCTGAAGCTTTTCCCACACTCCTCACATTTATAGGGCCTCTCCCATGTGGATTATCAGGTGGTTGAAGAGGATGGAGCTATGGCTGAACATTTCCCCACACTTCTCGCATTTATAGGGCCTCGCCACTGTGTGGGTTTTCTGGTGTCGAATCAGATAGGAGCTGATGCTGAAGCTTTTCCTGCACTCGTCACACTTATAGGGCTTGTCCCCGGTGTGAGTTCTCTGATGGGATATGAGATTTGAGCTCTGACTGAAGCTTTTCCACAGTCTGAGCATTCTCATCCTCATTCTCATCATCCTGAAACCTGCAGCCACAGAATCTGATTTATCTGCTTTGTACGCATTACTGTGGGAGGGAGCACAGTGACAGGACTCAGGAGTTCAGTCGCTAGAAGTTTCTCAAATTTATGGGTGGGCGCCTTGGAGCTGGGATCATGGTCTCTCCCCCCGCCCCCCCGCACAGACCCCACTGCTGGCCTGGGGGGGCAATGGGGGTCCATTGTACCCCATTAATGTTTATAGTATTCACTGAATATTTTTTTTAAGCTACAACTGACAGGGGGATTAACTAGTCGGATACAATAGACCCCATATCCTTAAGGAATGCATGGAATATGAAGTGGTACAGGTTTGATAAAAAAAAGTGTTATGAATTTTTTTGGTACAAATTCCAGGATACCATCTGTCAAAGAATATTTTATACTCACAAACTGCTATTGGTGAAAATTGTCAGAGTTTCTTTATTGATCTCAAAGCGCAGAGAGAGAGAGCAGAACTGAACCCATGCAAGGATACAGACTGGTCTGCTGGATTGCAGATTACATAGGTATTTTATAGGTTACAATTCAAGCAAAGAGATACAGACATGTCACTCAAGGCAATGTCATACGAAGGTAAAAGGTTACAGCAATTGTTTACCTACTCAGCAAGTTATTCTCAAAACAATATAAGCTAAACTGTTTATAAAGTAAGGTGCCTAAACAAGCCAATTAACTTAAAACATCTGCAAGGCCATTTTCTCCTATCTGCTCAAAGAAAGAACAGAGTGGCATCCCTTTGTCCAATTGTTTATCATATACGGAGCTGTTTCCCAGACCTTGCTATGTGAGATAAAACGTAAACTAACCTAATAATTATATCTATCTAGCAAGACTAAAACTCATTTCAGCAAAGAATGCTTTTTACATAGCATTCGTCTGTCTTCCATTTTACTCTGGCTATTTGTAGCTTAATTCCATAGGGTCCCTTATAAAAATTCCTCCACACATCCAACCCTGTTTGTGGTTGAGGGTTAAAATATATGCTCTGCTATAAATATTTAATTTTATTTGTTTTCTTATTTAGGTAAAATTGTAATAAAAGACACAAAATATAATAAAATCCTATAAAAGTTTAGGATGTAAATTTCATTAAGGAAGGATAGGATTTTTGCTTGTATTTAGCACATGTAACTGCATGTGCTAATAGGTATTTATGTACATGCAACTGCAAGATTTATGATGACTGTGCAAAGTATAGTCATACATGGCCATTGGATCTCAAGTGCCTATAACATTGGAAAGATGACTTCTTACACCATCACACACTAAGCACAGTGTACTCCCTTAATAGAATCATAGAATTTTAGGGTTGTAACAGAACTCAAGGGTCATCTAGCCAACATTCAATGAAGGGTGGTTGGATTTGCATCAAAATAATTTTAATTAGAAATATTACATTTTCAGATGTTTAAAAGCAATGCAGTTTACGAACCTCCATATACCTTATTATCTATTGATAAGCATGTTGAACTCTGAAAGTGGTGTGATTGTGGTGGAATTCTACAAAGGGTTAAATGTTAGACGTCATCTGAAAGATTCGGTTGTTGTAAATGTAACTGGAAGCTTCTTCAGGTGGCAACTGAAGATATATCTTATTGAATATTACCATGCAGCTTGTTAGAGGACTTAGCAAGAACTGAGTTTTGTTACTAAATTTAGTGAGAAAGTGCAGCTTAACCAGTATTCTTCACCAGTGTTACTGAAACTCTTCTACCCTATAAAATACGAGATGGGTCAATTAGTAACTTAATCTGGAAGTCAAGATAGAAATATATCATTAGTGGCTACTTCTGAAAGAGTTGTTCTGAGACTTGTGCAGACTCCTTTAAGTCTGTGATACAGAGCTATAGTTAGAACAGAGTTCTCTAGGGTCCCAATCAAGTGTCTTTAACGATAAGGCCTTCTCTTTTACTTCCTGTTTTCCCCTATCACACTCTACACAAATTCCAGTTTCTTTAGTGATTGAGGATTTGGTCATACATGCAATAATTGTCATTCAGAAGAAAGCCACTGTGAACTTTTTTATTTCTTTGGTGGATACTTTGAAAGAGTTTACAAGAGCTGTGCAGGGAAAAGGTGCTACCTGAGTGAGATGGTGAAGGGGTGGTGTTCTCTAAAGCCAACACTGGATGCCTGACTATTCTGTTAACCAGCTCCCATAAAATTTCCTACCATCAGTTTTAAAGTAATTATTTTTTGTGGTCCAAACCTATGAAAAGACTGGTGTTTCAGAAGATACTTCTTGGTAATATGCAATTTTGTTTCCCCCCCCACAGTGGATGCAAATTAGGAGGGCTAGTCACAGTAGCATGCTACTTTTTCAACCATGGTGAGGTAGGTTTTCTAAACCTTCAAATTTTTACTCTTCTAAACTAAATTGCATGCGTGCTTTTAGTGGAAAATTGATAATACCCACAGTGCTAAATAGATGGGTTTAAAGATAAGGGGTGCTTTGTGACATGATGGTTCCCACCATCACCACAGGTTGCTCTGGGTGTGGGTGGTGGTGGGAGTTGTTGCTGCGGCTGGGACTTGGCCTGGCTGCCGAACAAATTTTATGGTGACTGGGCTGGAGAGGGGGCGGGAAGACACATGGACATACATCTGCATGTCTCTGCCGTCATGCTATGTTGAGCCACCTCTTTCCCTCCTCCAGTGGATGGCCATGGTAGCTTATGGTGGCCACGATGGCTGCCTAGAAGTGCCGCCACTCCAGATCGGGGTGAGTACAGCAGGCCTTTTTCCATGACAGCCTGCTTTACGCCCGGTCGGACAGCCCTTACCGAGTTGGTGGTGGTACCTGAGCTGTGACTTAGGGATGATCCCAAGTCGCAGCCTGGGCTAACGCCACCACCGATGGGGTAATGGCCCACGCTAACATCTGGAGGGAGCATTCAAGCATGATGGTGGGCCGCGGACTCATGCGTGCCAAAGTGTGGTACTGCGATCCACCATCACAACTGAAAACACCCCAAATGTAAAGTTGAAAAATATGTTGTTGATTCAATGTACATTGTGGTGTTGGTTAAATTGCTGCTCCAGAAAACATTTTATATGGACTAGATCAGTTTTCCTTTCCACAGATGCCTGTGTGTCAGGGGGAGTGAGGGAAAGACAAAAAACCTTTACTTTTAAATTCCTTACTTTAAACTCACTGTAATTAAATTTAGTAGTGTGTACTGATGTAACTGAGCCAAAAAAATAAATAAATTAATGGTGATGGTGCAGTTTCTAAGACTTGTTCCAGCCTAGAGCACTCTAATCACTTCTGGTATCCAAAGTTGACTGCATAGAGTTTTATAGAGGGTGTGGAAGCATGAACAGACCAGGAGAGGGCATGCAGCACCCACCATATGGCAGTCAAAGAAAGACGTACTAAAATGCAGGAAAATCCAACAGGATTATGTGGAATCCTAAAATGCACACCATATGCTGCAATTCCTCCCTGGGAGTCCCCATCTCTGTTTGCACTTTCAATCTTTCCTACAAGCTGAAATCTCTCAGACCAGTGAACAAGAGGGAAAAAAATAGATGGAAAAATCCATAAAATCCCACAAGTAGAGGGGAGTGGAATTCAAACTGGCTAATGTGACTATTTCCTCCTTCAAAAACACTAAACCATGCAGCCTGCATACAAAATCAGGATGGTACGTTGTTTTCTCCCCCTGCTGCAGACAGTCCTCTGGATGGGTAGCTCCTCCTCTTAACCAACAGGGGGCAGAAGATAATAAGATGATCTGGACATGCCTCCTGAGCTACCCCTGCTCTTATCACCAGTCTGTTGTTCTGCCTCGGACCGGCAGAACGCATTTATCTTCGCTCCATCGGGAGCAATTTGGACTTTTGAAGGGCATTCTCAGTCCGGAGATAGAATAGACTGGGGGCTCTCGACGGGGCCTTAAGGGCGACTTCTCCTTGCTGAGTCCCTGGAACCGGCACTAAGTCCCTGGCCAGCTCTCTGGCAGTGGCCCGTGAGTAGGGAACTGGCACCAGGACCTGAGGCCTCCCCGTTGCGGTCATGCCTCAGTGAGCCCGTGCCTCCCCCATCCCGAACAGACTCTTGCGTGGGCAGTGAGTCCATTCCTCCAGTCGCCCCCTCTTCCATCTCTCTCGCGAGGGTGGCACACCCGGCTCCTCTTCTCCCTCACAGCTGCACAGGGAGAGAGTGACAGGATCATGGATCCCAGCCTCAGACCTGAGGTAGGTCCTTTCCATCTGTGTGGGGTGGCAGTATATACGAGTGAGCCTGCACCACAGGGTCCCTCTCCGCCCTTTTTCCTCTCATCCTCCCTGGGTCCTCATTTTTTTCTATGCCTCTTGTCTCCCCTGTAGGCTTCCTCACAGGGAGACCTGGCCTCTACTGGCTTACCAATCCTGGCTGAGACGCTGTTCAACCAGTCAGACCCCTTAATTGCCCTTAATCATACTATGGGCAAAATGCTGGACTCCTTGACCTGGCTCTGTAATAGACAGGGCAGATCAAAGAGAAAAGGATCCCAGAGAAAAGATAAGGCTCCTAGGTCAAAGAAGAGGCAGTTAAAAAAGGCTGGAAACCCTCTTCGCACAGCAGGTGGTGCTGTAACCCGCATGTTGGAATCCCCTCAGCCTTCAGACAACTCTGATGAGGAAGGGGGGAGGGGAGAGCTGGCCGCTGATTCCCTCAGTTTTCGTTCAGACTCGGAGGCTGACTCTACGCCCCAGGAGTCCGATTTGGAGGTGAGGGAATGGCAGGAGTCCCTGGCCAATCCTAGAGACCAGGACAGACAGTTCCCCTCTCAGTTTAGGGAGCAACTTCTGTCTCAAGTCGTAAAAACTCTCCACCTACACGAAAAGCCTTCTAAGGGGGATTCCTCAGACTCTGGGGAGGAGGATGACAGAGACCTAATCCCCTCTGTTCAAGCTTGGGATAAAGGGTTGCCCCTCGACAGAGTCTTTGAAAAATTGCTTCTATTGGAGTGGAAGTCTCCTGGAAGGGTTTTTAAAATGACCAAAGCCCAGGAGACGCTCTATTCTTTTTCTAGAAAAAAGGACTTGTTTTAAAACCTGAAGGTGGACGCAGCTGCTGCTTCCCTAGTGAGGAAAACAGTGTTTCTTACTGAAGGGGACTGTTTCCTTAAGGCCCCCATGGATAGCGCCATAGACGGGGTCCTGAGGAAGGTTCTGGATTCCACCGTCGCCTCCCTTAGAATAAACATCCTTTTATCTTATGTTGCCAGAGCTATGATGTCCTGGATGCAGGAGCTGCAGTCCTCAGACATTTCAGACAAGAAGGCTAAGGTTCTCTCCTCCCACGTCATGTTGGTGGTTGCTCTTTTGATAGATGCCACCAATGACTCTCTCTCCTTGTTGGCCCGTTCCGTTGCTCACACCATAGCAGCAAGGAGGAGAGTTTGGCTATGTTCCTGGCAGGGGAGACCCCACGACCAACAACCTGCTAGTAGAGGGCCCCTATAAAGGGTTTAAATTATTTGGATCTTCTTTAGACGAGGTACTGGTCGATGTCACTGATAAAACTAAGACCAAAACCCTCCAACAGTTTGGTACAAAAAGAAGATCCTTTCATGCCCCTACCTTTAAGTTTGGCGGCCCCTCTTCCTCCTTTCCCAGGAGGAATCAATCAAACGAAAGAGACTCTAGGCAGCCTTTTTGTTTCAGAGGGCAAAGGCAGCGTGGTGCTGGGAAATTCAAACCAAAAGAACCTATCCCCAGTCAGTCCAACAAACAGGCATGACTGGCAGGGGAACATGAAGATAGGGGGCAGGCTCCAACTTTTCTCAGCCATTTGGGAAACATCAATCTCAGACGCCTGGGTATTGCAACTGATTCGCCAAGGCTACTCAATAGAATTACAGGGGTTCCCCAAGGAAAGGTTCATGTCTTCCCCAGTCTCCAAGGACCCCCACAAGCACTTCGCCATGTCCACAGAGCTACACAGGTTATGGTCCTTAGGGGCCATAGAGAGGGTTCCTCCCGGGGAAGTCGGCTTTGGCCTATACTCGAAAATCTTTCTAGTCACCAAAAAGTCTGGCCAATGGAGGGCCATTCTGGATTTGAAAGCGCTAAACAAATGGGTCAGATCCCAGAAATTCAAGATGGAGATGATGAAATCCATCTGCCAGAGCCTGGTGCTGGAGGATTGGATGGCCTCCTTGGACTTGAAGGAGGCCTATTTGCACATCTCAGTTCTTCCAGCACACAGGAAATGGTTTCGTTTCCACTACGACCAGAGCCATTGGCAGTACAAGGCCCTCCCGTTCGGTCTCTCCTCATCCCCTCGCACTTTCTCCAAGACTCTCATCACACTCATAGCAAATTAGCACAGGGAGAGGATTCGTATTTACCCTTATCTAGACGACCTCCTGGTCAGGGCTCTTTCCCAGGAGAAGACGTCAGCGGATGTTGCCAGGGTGTTACAATACCTAAATCACCACAGCTTTATAGTGAACGTCCTTAAGAGCCAACTGGTTCCCTGCTGCAGAATAGAGCATCTGGGGGTGGTGATAGATACTTCTTTAGGCGCCGTCTTCGTTCCTCAAAAAAGGCAGGAAAAGATCCGCTCTCTGATCTTCTTACTGAGATCCAGCCAATGGTTGAGGCTAAAAACTCTGGCGGGGCTTCTGGGTCTCCTGGTATTGTGCTCCCAGCAGCTCCAGTGGGCCCGATTCAACCTCAGACCCTTGCAGCAGCTGCTCTGACCTTTTCAAAGAGAGCTCATGAGGGGGTACAATCCATGGGTAAGCATTCCAAACTACCTAAAATCCTCCATTTCTTGGTGGTTAGAAAAGGAAAGATTCTCAAAGGGTGTTCCCCTGGTGGAGCCCCTCAGAAGGATCCTCACCTCAGCTAGCAGCTTAACAGGTTGGGGAGCTCATCTGGAGGGCCGCTTAACCCCGGGCCTCTGGTCCAGGATGGAGGTGACCAGGAGTATCAGCTTTCTAGAGCTGAGAGCTATCCGCCTCGCTCTACAGTACTTCTTGCCAGTCCTTCTCCATTCTCACGTGCTTGTCTACACAGACAATACAACGGCAAAAGCCTATGTGAACCACCAAGGAGGCTTGAGGTCCCCTGCCCTCCAGGCCAAGAGACTTCTGAACTGGGCTCAATCCCATCTGCTGTCTTTAAAGGCACTGCACATAAAGGGCACAGACAATTATTGTGCGGATTGGTTGAGCAAGAGAGAGGTAGATCCCCACGAATGGTCCCTGAACAGGGAGGTGTTCAGACAGCTGGTCCTGTCCTTCAGCTCTCCGATGATGGGCCTATTTGCCAGCCCCGAGAATGCGCAAGTAGACCTTTTCATGATGCATTCTCGGTACCTGGGAGCTGTGAAGACAGATGCCCTGAACCAGAGCTGACCTGCAGGCCTTCTGTATGCCTTTCCGCCCTTTCCCCTGATTGCAAGAACAGTGGCAAAAATATGAAGAGAGAAGACCCAGATTATATTGGTGGCCGAGACATCCTTGGTTCTCGGACCTCATGGAACTGAGCGTACAAGACCCCTATTCTCTTCCTCCCAGAAACGACTTACTATGCCAGGGCTCCTTGTTACATGAGGGCGCAAGTTCTCTGAATTTGACAGCCTGGACGTTGAGTGCCTAGCCCTTGCTCTAAAGGGTTATTCGGAGGCAGTCCTTCAGACACTCCTGGCCTCTAGGAGACCGGCTACCAGGCACTCCTACAGGGCAACCTGGAAGGTTTTTTCGCTGTGGGCAGTGGCTAGGGGTCAGGACCCCTATAAGACCTCAATTCCTCAAATTTTAGAGTTCCTTCAAGCGGGCTTGGACAAGAGCCTCAGGTATAACACCCAAGTTCGACAAGCGGCAGCTCTAAACTCAGTGCGGGGGGCAGCCACTTTGTATGCCTTTTAAGGCGAGAGCCTCGTATGACAAGATTTGTACAGCTGCGACCTGGGCCTCTACCCATACCTTTGTCAAGCATTATAAGATCAACACTGACCAATCGGTGGATGCAGCCTTTGGTAGAAGGGTTATACAGGCAGTGCTAGATACTTCTGGTGCTGTTTGTTCCCACCCTTAAGGTTCCTGCTGCTCAGGTATGTCCCATCCAAAGGACTGTCTGCAGCAGGGGGAGAAAAGAGAATTGGTCACCTACCTCGGTGAATTCTTTTCTTTTCCTGTCATGCAGACAGTCCTCTGCATGACAGCCCCACCCAAGCAAACAGCAACTTTTAGCAAGTTTGGGGGTGTGTGTTTTTATTTGATGATTTCTATCTCTCCTGATGTCCCACATAAATAGTTGGTTCATTTGTGCCTTATCTCTTCCATGGTTCAGAGTTTTTTGCTGTTGGTGTTTTTCTCAAAGTTCAGGGTTAGGTCTGGTTTCTAAGTCTACACGAGCCAGTCCTCTGCTTTGGGACTCCCTGGTGATAAGAGCAGGGGTAGCTCAGGAGGCATGTCCAGATCGTCTTATTATCTTCTTCCCCCTGTCAGTCAAGAGGAGGAGCTACCCATCCAGAGGACTGTCTGCATAGCAGAAGAAGAAAAGAATTCACCGAAGTACTTGACCAATTCTCTTTTCTCACTTCCAGATGGAAATAACTTACCACAGCCTTGAAAAGTGCTGCCTACTTACTTCCCTCAGAATAATTGCTGGTTTATGTATCAAACAATAGAACTTAAATATGTTGAAATCCTAGCAGCCGGGTGCATACATTGGATAAAAAGATTTAGAACAAATATTGCTGCTCCCCCATCCCCCCTGATATGGCCATGCAAGTTTCTTATCTCTCTTAATCTCTCACCTCATGCTAACTTCCACTTATGCATCTTTAAGGACGTCACAGTCTGCTTTTGTGTGAATAAGGAACAATCAATTGATTTCCATAAAGATTGCCTAAGCAAAGAAGGAGCTGTGCTATTTAATCCTATTGGAATAGAGTTGAGGGAAACGTGCTATTTATAGCAACTTTGCTTCTCACCAGAAACATTGCTGATTAGCTGGCGCATATTGGTTTTTGTTGGCTTTTATTGTAAATCTTATTTTAGGTGATTCCGCAAAAAAATATCTAAAATGTGAACAATATTAGAGGTCTACTAATGAAACTCCTGAAGCTGCATCATCCCCACACACCCAAAATTGCGTGTGTCAAACTAAAAATTTCATTGATTTATGAGTAGTTTGATAGCAGTTATTTTTTAGTATTGCGGTGTTGTCAGTAAGAACATATGGTTTACCTTTTATATAGCGTATTATAACTTGGTAGTTTTTAATACCGTAAGATAACAAAGTTCCTCTTTTCAAAGTACGTGTGTGATGTGGACTCCTCCGCTCAGGGAAAGCTTTTCATACCCATTCCTTGTGCTTCAAATGCTTCTTGTAACCTACATTCTCAGGTAGCTTTTATTTATTAAAAAAATCCAACAATTCATCCCCAAGATCTTCAGGCTATAGTGAGATATTCCCTTCCCTCACAAGATTGCCCTCTGGTATCATTATTGCAGCTCTATCCTTAGTAGTAATGAAAGTGCTAGTATGCACAATATTTCATGACCTCAGACTTTGTAAAACTGGGACAGTGGAAATACACTGGTACAGTGGTGAGAGACTTGCAAAACCCCAGTCATTTAGAGACATTTAAAATTCATATATGTAGCTTTCTTTAAAGAGACAGAGATCTCTGTCTTGAATATCATGCTTCTCCAAGTGCCAGACAGATTAAACTCCCCTAGCTTGAAGCTTTTTCACCCTCAAAAACAATTGGTGTGACCTAAGGATGTTAATAAACGATAGCTGGAGTTGGTTTGGTCTGTGCAGCCCCTGCCCACAGTCCAGTGTGTAGAGAGCCTAATAAACGGGCAGCCCCCTGCGTGTTTTTATTGTGTGCACTGCACAGACAGCCCCCACTTACAAGTTTAGGGCGACAAGCCTAATATACAGGTAGGTGTTCTTCCTTGCTGTGTTCTGCCCACATCCTCCCCTCTGTATCCCACCCCCTGTCATGACTCTCGGCAAACCATGGGACCAAGAAGCCACCCCAGCTGTTTTTCTTCCAGGCGATTATGACTCCAGGAGGCAGTCCAGTGCCTGCTATTCCCACCCACCCACGGAGGTTCATACCTGGGTTTATACCTGCCAGCACTTGGCAGCTCAAAATAAACCTTTTGGTATGCACAGAATGCTGAGTTTATTGAGCAAATCACATACTTTTTTGAGCGCCTATAGTGAAAATTTAAAGTGAAAAGTAAAAATTGAAAGCAAAAGCAATTGGTCTTTGCATGTTGTCAGCCTGGTTTCTCACATCCATGGCTCAGAGTGATGTACAGGCAAGGTAGCAGCACACAGTTTTATTACGGTCTCTCTTGCCATGGTGTTGGAAAACCCTCCCCGTTCACGTAAAATCCCCAGCCAAATATTCACTTTTTGTACCCCCTCTCTAGTATCTTCTGCATTGCCATATAGTTGGGACAGAAAATATTCCCACTGCCAGGGCCCTCTGCACATCTCATTGTCATCAGGGCAGTGATCAGGAAAAAAAGGCAGGCCTCAGTTAGTGACTTCCTTACTTCTGGCAGTGTGCAAACATCCAGAAAAGTTACAGTCTTGAGCAGAGCACCCTCTCATTTTTTTCCACGGTCCCACTCTTCTGTTCTGCTGAACTTGGAACTACAGCAGAGTCTTGCAGTGTCTCCATGCCTTCATGCATACAGGGCATGTGCCACCCTGTGAGTCCATAGGCTGCCTTGGAGGATGGGACTGACAGTTGTCTCTACACATCAGGCCTCGCCCAAATGTTAGCAAAGGCCAGGATATCCACCACCTCTCAAATTCTCTGGACTTCTTACCCCAGGCAGCCAGAGCACCCACGGACAAAAGTCAAAGCCATTTGGCTTTCTTTGGCAAGCAACCTGCAGCAATAGCTTTCTATGGCGTTATGACCCCTCATGCTTGTTGCAAGCTTAATATTGTTACTTTCAAAAGATAAGAAAATCTAGTAGCTTTTAACCAATGGGCAGCCCTTCTCCCGCATAGCATTCCAAGCACAATGACCTTTATTGCTTTGCAGATCCACCACCCCACCTGCCATTTCTTAAGTGAGTGGTTCTCCCCACCGCAGTTAAAAATTCCATGCTCCCATGGTACTAACATTGGTAACAGTTTTAGATGAGTTGGCGTGTGCACTAATGTCTATATGCTTTAATAGCCACCTGGATTAGCAGTGCTGGTGCAGCAATACACACCCAGCATAAGCTTGCAAAAACTTTGAGTAGTCAGTACCAGCTCACGCATGCTCACAGAGCAGCAAGTTCTGAGAGGATACATGAACAATAGTTGCTTATATGTGGCACACAGCCAATCCTGGCTGCCCAGCTCTTTAAATTGTTCAAAACCTTTGGTGCGTGGTCTGCAGAGTTCACAGTTGCTGGTACTGCAACAATGGAGATGTAGGCAGAGAACTTGATGGTGCTAGTTATACTCCAGACCTTCATTACTGCTGCTAAGTAGAACCTGCGAGCGATTCAACAGATGCAAGCTTTCTGGTGTCATTGGCACAATGTGATTTCAAGACAGTGGGTTGATTCTTGCTCACTGTATGGCCAGGATAGTGGGGTGCACCATGCCATGGATGTGGCTTCTGCTTCAGCACCGTGCACTTGCCAGACCGTGCTGGGGAAGATCGAAGCTGTACAAGGGGACTTGATGCACACTGAGGGGTACCTGCCAGGAGATTTGGCGTCAGTCACCGACACCATTCACAGAACTGTACCCACGGAGAGGCTGATCTGGGTCAAGGATTAAATGCACACTGGTGAGAGAACATACTATCCTCATGGGGAGACGCTGAATGGGTTGTTAACTTTAGGATGCCCCGTTGCCTCACCCTTCAGATAGCTTTGATCCTCCGGCCTCATCTGGAGAAACAGAGCATGTTGACGATGTCACCCATCCTCATGGACAAATGTGTGGCCATCGCCACCTGGAAACTTGTCACTACAAACTCGTGTCGCTCTGTCACTCTTTCCCGTCCTTTCCTCAGGGCCGAGCTGGCTGCACATGCCCCCCACCAGCTGGGGCCCCGTGCTTGCCTGGCTGGGCGACAGGCTGCAGCCAGCTTCTCCCCCAATAGGTTCTTCTGCCTCCCCTCCATGGCTCTGGTCCCCATCCCTCACCTGCCTCTGCCTCCTAGTAGTGCTCCAGCAGCAGCAGGGACATGGGACACACAGATCGGATTGGGAGATGAAGCTGTTTGTTTACAAACAACAACTCCCCATGTGAGTGATCAGAAGGTTATTACCTTGTAAAGAAGGTTCTTTGAGATAGCTGCCAACATTCTCACAACTGGGTTGTGCATGCGCACCCTGTTCAAATAATAGACCACATGATGGTCTCGAGCTCCTCTAGTATAAAAAGCACTCTCCCCCTCAGAATGACAGTTCCTTCTAGCCCTTTCTAGGAATATAAGAAAAAAATTCCATGCAAGGCTGGAAGGGTGGGTTGTTGTGAGAACGTTTGGAGCCATCTCAAAGAACCTTGTTTACAAGATAGCAACCTTCTGTTCTTCAAGTGGCTCCTCACAGGCCATTTTTACATGGCTCTGCCGGGTGGGGGTCCATGGGTGCGCCGGTGCGTGGGCGGGGTGTGTACATGCCTGCACATGCATCCCCACTCACCCCCCACTCACCCCCCCACTCATCCACACTCATGGAGTAACTGCTGTTTCCCCCAGTTACTCCATGCATGGGGACAAGTGGGGGGTGAGTGGGGATGCGTGTTAGGCAGGCACGCATGCACTCCCACTCACCATGGATGCGTGCACTGTGTTGTTCACACAGGGCTCCCCCATCCATGAATATGCAAAAATCTGCATGTTCATGGGTGGGAGAGGCCTGTGTAAAAAGGGCCACATTTTCACAACTGTCTTACTTATATTACCTTAGGTAGGAATTTAGGATGTAAAGCAATATCGATTCTATCTTGGAAAATCTGCAACTATGGTTCTGAGATTATTATGGCTGCTATTTCACTAACTCTTCTTAATGAAGTTATTGCTAACAGGAATACTGTCTTTAAACTCCCATAACCAGTTCATTTGCCCCCCCCCCACCCAATATAATCAATTCACTCTGCCCTGGGGAAGCAAATGAAATGGTTATGGGCGGGGGGCAGCGTGAATTGATTATATGGGGTGTGGGGGAGCAAATGAACTGGTTAGGGAGTGGGGACAGCATGAATTGATTATGGGGGCACAGCTGAACTGGTTATATATGTCTCTTTTCATGGCATAATGCACTTAAGAGACTGGCTGTATTTTGGGTGTCTTGTGATATGAATGGACCCCGAAATTCCCCTACAATGGGTACCACCACCCCCACTCTTGCTATGTAAACTGAGGCCAAGGGACCTGAGAAGAAGGGCATGCAAAAAGCCCCCAGGAACCAACTGAGGCCGGAGAACATGGAGATAGAGGCTTGACAGGGAAGCCTCCCCATCCGAGGTGCTCAAGCAGAAAGTGGGGGTGCATATGAAAACGGATAGGAAATAAGGATCGGGCCCAGCTACCCTAGCCATAGCAACAAGCAACTCATGGAAAGATACTAGCCAAAGGTGGAAAAACAGACTGGAAGGGAGAGCCCTCTGAGTAAAGAATGGGGTCATTAAGAAGGAGGG
>QEPC01014266.1:941574-969494 GCA_003113815.1 Sphenodon punctatus | reverse complement strand
CCCTCCCTGTCTCTTTCTCTCTCCCTATCACGTTCTCTTGCTCCCCCTCGCTGAGCCAACACCGGAATACCCCCCCTCTCTTCTCCTACCATCCCCGCAAGCCGCCTGTGTTTTAAACCCCACCAGCCAGACCGGGGCTGTGTTTCTCTGTGTAATATACCAATAAACCTGTTGTTTTTGGATACCTGTCTCCTTCTCTCTCTTTCTATTTGGGGAGGGTACATAAACTGCTGTAGCGCATACTGTCCTCAGCTTGATCCCTTGAACACGAGGGGACTCCCCTAACTTGGCTAATTCCCCTAGATTTAAAGATAGAGCAAATATTGGGGAACTAACCCCCCAATAATCTCATGTGGCAGGGGGTCTCATGTTAACACTTGTGTGTTTGATAGCATCACGCCCAGGCCTGCCGGCGGGACACAAAAAGGGGGGGCCCATTGCACCCTAGCTACGCCCCTGGTCTAGTGTGCATGACTGATCAATTTGAATGAGTGTGTGATGTGAGAGCATGTGTGGAGCTTATTTTTTTTTAAATTTATTTATTGGCGTTCAGCTTCCGCTATGGCCATCTAACAACAACAAAAATAAAATACAATGTTCAAAGTAACAATAATAGCACAATAGTAAAACACCAGATCATATCACATTACACCGCATTTTGCCAGATCGTATCACATTTTACCATACATACTGAGACATTCCCTGCTACAGCCATTAAAGATTTGGGAACACAACTCCCCCACCCATCTTGCAGGATTGCAGATTTCCCTCATATCTCCTTTATCACTGCCTCCCGTCTCTGGGAGGCCAACCAAACATAGGATGTGAGAGCCACCACATCCTCTTTATTTTCTTTGGAAAGCAAACTCTTGTACCCTTGACCCAGTTCTATACACAGGGGGTCATGAGTAAATGGTTGGAACCAAACCGCTCTAAGAGCAGTATAATAAGGACAGGTTAAAAAGAAGTGTTCTACGGTCTCAACCTCTCCTTGAGGACAAGTACACACCCGTCTCTCATAAGCAATCCTCTTATACCTCCCTTCTACCATCGCAGTCTTGACCAAGTCACGCCCAGAGCTTCTCCGGAGTCTACGATTCTGCAAAATATCTAGGTATGGTTCCATCCCCCAGACAACCTTAATTGATTTGAGCCAGGGGGCGACCCTCCAGCTCCCTACCATCGCTATATCCTCTTGCCCTTCGATATCCTCTAACCTAGCCTGGATTTCTTTCCTAATCTCCACCAGGGATTTCCTGGCAAAGTAGGCAAAGGAGAAACCCTGACTTTGTAAGAGGTGGCCCAGATATCTGAGCCATGGATAGCCTCTAATACCCTCATACCTCAATTCCTCTTGGAGGCACAACCACGGGAGAGAGTTTTCATGTAGGGAAATCAGCCTTAGCCAATATCGTATCAGGGCAGATTTAACATGCAACTCCATAGAAGGCATACCCGTCTCTCCTCTCAGCACAGGACCCGGGACATTCTTCCCCACTTGAAGGATCCTACGAAGGAACGAGTTCTGCACCCTTTCCAGGGGTTTAATGATTGGTTGGGGGATAATCTGAAGGCCGAACATCGCCGCAGGCGGGGCTCTGGCTCTGTATGCCTTCAAAAAGGTCGAAACTGGCGCACCCTGAGAAATTCCCACCGCCCTACCTATTGCCCCTGCAAGTTGGGCTGCTCTTGCTACCCATCCTTGTATGTGCTTAGACTACATACCCCTGCTAGAGAAGGTCACCCCAAGGTAGACAAAGGATTGCACCACCTCAAGTGGTTGCTTGGCAATTTGCCACTTTACCAATGGTTTGCGGCAACCAAAAATCATAACCTTGGATTTTTGTGGATTAGGCGACAATCTATTTAGGGCACAGTAGCCATCCAAGTCTTGTATCAATTGCTTCAACCCCTTCGCTGTCTGAGATTAAAACCAAATCGTCGGCAAACTGCAAGATGTTCAAGCAGTAAGTACCGAGTCTAAGGGGGTAAGTGTCCTCTACTATCAAGGTCCGCAAGATAAATGTTGAACAGTAATGGGGCCAACACACACCCCTGTCTGACCCCCCTCTGGACAACAATATCTTTACTCAGTTGGTTATTAGGGCCTGATTTAACTTTATTGGAGTACAGCTGTATTATAAGTGCCAGGAGATTGTCATTTAGCCCCAGCACAGAGAGCTTCTCCCAAAGACAGGCCCGAGGGATGAAGTCAAAGACTTTAGTCAAGTCAATAAAGACCAGAAATAATTTGCCTTTTCTGATCCTCTGATATTTATGAATGACATATTGCAGTATGAAGCAGCAGTCTATTGTTGATTTTCCTTTTCCGAAACCAAACTGCTCCTGCGGGATAATTGACTTGGTTTCTACCCAATATTCAAGATGCTTCAGTAGACATCTCGCAAAAACCTTGCCCACCACCAACAACAGGCTTATAGGCCGGTAGCATGCTGGATCCGTTCCAGAGCCCTTTTTAAAAATGGGAACAATCCAGCTCTGCTGCCAGGAGGGGGAGATTGTAAGGTGGATACTAATGTTGTTAAAGAGCCTATTTAGCACCGACGCCCACCACTGCGGGGCCGCCTGTAGCATCTCTGCGGTGACAAAGTCTGGGGCAGGGGCTTTATTTGTTCTTAAGGACAGAATTATACCAACAATTTGGTCCTCAAAAAAGTCTATCCTTGTACTCTGGGCATCTAAAACCATCTCATCTCTTCCTAGGGTAGACCGGTCAGATACATCCGGCTCTTGAGGATCCTCATAAAGTTGGCCAAAAAAGGTCTCCCAAAGATCGTTAGATACCTTGGGACTACTGATACTTTTCCGAGGTTTAAGTAGCTTGTTCATACTTGCCCAAAACTTATGCGAGTCCCCCATCCTCTGGGCCACCATCAAGCAGGTCCAGGTATCATTGAAATAGTTGGCCCTTTTATTTCTCAGTAGCAAGGCATAGGCTCTCCTATCCTTCCAAAACTTTTCGTGATGCACTGAACTGGGGTCCCTAGCCCATCTCTTCCTAGAAGCGATGAGTTGAATCTTTGATAATTTACAATCCCGGTCATACCAGGGATGATTTCCCTGGTAGTATCGCTTGGATTCCCCAACCACAAATGCCCCCTGTATACTGCCAATTATTTCTTCATAGCACTGAAGAACAGTTACATTTTCATATGAAAGCAGAATTTGGGAGCTCTGCTTTTTGAGTTTTCCCACCAAACAGAGAACCTGGAATTGAATAATAAGTGACACCTGAGGTATCCTTCTAATCCTACCGGCTAGAACTTCAGGGGGATGGACTACACCAGCCCTTTTACACCAGCTCTGAATCGAAATATTCACTCCAAGGACCAAATGGTCACTCTCTGGTCTGGGGATCAACTGGAATTCTCCAAATCTATCGATAGCTTCCTGATTTGTCAAGATTATATCTATAGTGCTCCTTCCTTGGGGTCCTATGAAGGTACTACCCTTCACAGGATCCCCAAGCACCTCTTTCCCCACTATTGTAACGTTGGCATTATATATAAGGAGCTCCAGTCGCTGTTCAATGCAATTTTCTCCTTCAGGGGGATACCAGGACTCTCTAAGGTCATTCCCCTGAACCAGTTTTACCTGTCCTACCCTCAAGTGTACATTCATATCTCCAACCAGCAACAAAGTTGCTTTGGGATACTGATCTTGTGCCGCAAGGACAACCTCCTCGAGGACCTCCCATATATCTGCCCGGTAGTAGGGCGAAGATGGAGGTGGAATATACACATTGAATAATACAATACAATCCTCCTGTCCCTGATCCAACTTAAGAAGTGCCCACTGGAATTCCGGCCTTACAGAGGGTAGCATAGCAAAACAGTCCCAAAGGTTATTGGCTTCAAAAAATGCCAACCCACCAGAGGGGCGCCCCTTGGGGCCCTTCTTTTGACCACTATGGAAGGCCAAAACAAACCCTTCTGTCTACCAAGAAATATCCTGCAAGAGCCACGTCTCCGGCATACATATTACGTCGAAGCCCAGCAAAAACTCCCCCCAGTCTGGATCAGACATTTTAGACTTAAGGCCCGTGATGTTCCAAGAGGCGAGTCTGAATGTACCATGGGGTAGCCCCTGAAATTTATCATTCTCTAATATCCCACCCCCCTAATCTGGGAGGAACCTTCCCACTGTACCATCCTCGCCAATTGGTCATAAGCTACTAGGGTCTGCGGAAATAGGAAAAATCTCTGCTTCAGCAACAACCACATTACTGGCCCTTCTGGGCCCAATAGAGAATGCTACCTGATCTGAATTAACTGGAACTGGCACACCTCTCGGGGGGGTCCCCAGCTCTGTGGCATCCAAAAATCGTACCTCTGTGAGATAATCTGAATTAATTTGAGTCTTAGCCACTGCACCATTCTGGTCTGAGGAAGGTGCCCTATAATCCAGAACAATCCCTTGTACGCTGTCCCTTATAAGATCCACCCTCTCACCAAAAGTTTGTCCTGGTCCAATACTGACAAACTTCATATCAGATCATCAATTTGACCTGGGCCCTCTGATCCTGTATTGTCCATCAAAAAGGAACCAATCTTCTGTATAAACAACAGATGTTGCAAGTACTGTCCTCCTACTTCTTTGGCCAGGTCACCCTGTCCCCCAACACCCAGGGCCACCCTGCTGATGCTATTTGGACCTGATTTGCCTACTAGGCCTATCCCTTCTTGGGCCTCCCTAGGTTCACAGACCGAGGTGACCTGACTATTATTGTTAGATATGATGCCCAGTTCCACTATTTGGCCCATTTCTTCTTGGTCTGCCTTAGACTCACAGCCCCCCACCTCAAAATCCATGAGTTCCAGCTGAGGCACTGGTGCTTTAGAGTCTGTCAACTGCACATTGTCCTCCAGTAATTTTTTTGGCTCTGGCATCGGGCCCTGCGGGCCCACATAATTGGTTTCCCTAGCATGTGTGTGTAGTGTGTACAGATGAGTGCATGTGTGTAGTGTGAGAGATCAAATCAAATTGCTAATATGGGGGCAGGGACGCAAATGAACTGGCTATGGGGTGAGGGCAGTGTGAATTGATTATGGGGGCACAACTAAACTGGTTATTTTTATAATATATATATATATATATATTCATGGCATAATACGCTTAAATAGGCTAGCTGCATTTTGGGTGTCTAGTGTGTTTGATAGCAGCACCTCTGGACCGGTCACACCATGTGCGTGCACAAGGCACAGGCAGCACCAGCAGCAAGAAACAACAGTCCCTGGAGGCCAGGCTGGCTTAGCTCACCCCCTGCCCCCCAGTAAGATCAGTTTCTCTGTGCCTACCTCACTGCCTGCCCAGCTGCCCCTGCAGTGGAACCACTCCTGGAGTGGTGATAGATGCTTGGCTGGGGAGGGAAAGCATTGTGAGGCCATGCTTGTCTATGGCCGCTCGGGGGGTGGAGAATGGGAATCCTTTCTGTCCAGAGGGGGTAGATTTTATGTAAATTACACATTTGCATAATTAGGTGGGGCCTAATTATGCAAATTAGGCCCTGCACCAAGACTTTGCACATGGCCTCTCAAACCCTGGGGACAGCCCTGCCTTTCCTTGAACTGCAAGGGGTTCTTCTCTGTGGTTCTCTAGGCTGTAGTGGACCACCATGCCTGGTTCATGGATGTGCAGACTTGGGTGGTCTGAGAAGAACCATGATGTTTGCACCTTCTGCTAGTCCCCCTTCTTTGGCCACATGTACACTGAGACTTTGGACCCACCACTGAAACATGCTTTGAGGGGGTGTTCATGAGGCTTGTTGTTTTTGGGGACTTATGAAGGCCCACAGCGTTGCTTGCACCCTGGATCAACATTTCTTTAACAGATAGCTCAGTGTCATCCGCTCTGTTGTGGAGAGAGCTTTAGGACTTTTAAAACTGCACCAGAGATTAATTGCTGCAAGGATTGATGATTTCCAGCTGGAGTCTGGTCCCCTGCTATCAACCACTGCCTCTATTCTCCCCATCTACAGGACCAGTGGGGCCATGTTGGAGAATCCCCTACCAGTTAGCTCCAGCAAGCCTTTGCCGGGACCAGCTGAACTAAGCAGAGCAGCACTAGCCAGAGAGATCTGGAACGCCTTGTGCTGTCACAAACACCCACCACCAGTAACAGTTTAATGACAGTTCTTTTTGTGTTATCAATAAAGCCTTTAAAAATGTTTCCTGTGTTTTCCTGTGGCCCATTAAACCTTCCCACCCAGCACTTGAATGGCATACTTTTCCTCCTAGGGCCCCAACCCTGCCGTTTGTTCCATTTCCTCTCCTTTCCATTTCCTGTGCATTCCCTATTGCACTCGTAAGCTAGTGAGCTGCAGGCATGAACCTCTCTGTTTTTCTATTGGCATTTCCAGGCCAGCTGGGTCTGGTAATAGGAAGTGTAGAGGCAGGCATGCTGACAGCTGCCATGGGCCTCCCCCGTGTCCTCAAGTGCAAGTATTTCCAGCCCTCAAAGCGGCTTATTGCTATGCCACAACACCATTCTCCATGGCTCCTCCATACGCCCCCCTGCCGTAATGTGCAAGCGCATGGCCAGATGATTCTCCACCCCCTGGGAGTTCAGACCACCCCCCTTTCTTTCTTTTCCAACATCCAGCCCCAAAGCAACTTATCACTATGCCATACTGCCATTCTCCAAGCTCCCTCCCAAATGTCTCATCTTTCTCAGAAAAAGCATGGAAACCATGGATTATAAACACATAAACAAACGTTATTTAACAAAGAAATAACTTTTAAATAACTAATAACTAAATTTAAAAAAAAATATTTCTTTTGCCTGCCCCTTTTGGGGTTAGCTGGTCATACTTGCTGGAAGGGCACGGGTCCTGTGGAGGAGTGCTAGCGGGAGAAGTAAGGAAAGGATTGCTGGGGGTTGTGGTGTGCTTGGCACAGGCACTTTTCACCAACATCAGCACAGCGCAGAGAGGGCTCAGGTGCTTAGCCCTGGTCGGTAGATTGCTGGGGAAACCAGGGCAGGTGGTCAGGTTCCAAGGGCTGGGGCGTGAATTTATTTTATTTTACTTTACAACATTTATACCCCACTCTTCCCACCACAGGCAGCCCAGAGCGGCTCACAACAATAAAAAAATATAAATAAAACAATTAAAAAACACTTTAAAGCATAATCATAACAGGGGGAAAAACCCACTGCACCCACCCACCCTTACCCCTCTCCCTCGCCAAATGCCTGACGGAACAGCCAGGTCTTACAGTTCCTACAGGAGGTCTGGGGCCAGATGGACCCCCACCGGGAGGGAATTCCAAAAGCACGGCCACCAAGGATGCCCTATTCTGTGTGGTCCCCCAGGAAACTAGGTGCTGATCTAGAACCTGGGGAGTGAGGCGGTCTTGCAAATAAGGAGGGCCCAGGCCGTGTAAGGCTTTATAGGTTAAAACCAACACTTTGAATTGGGCCTGGAAGACTATTAGCAGCCAGTGCAGAGATCGGAGCACTGGTGTAATGTGCTCCTGGCGGCCCAACCCCACCAAGAGCTGGGCCGTCGCATTCAGCACCAGCTGCAGCTTCCGAGCCATCACCGTAGCTGGTGGGGATTTGGAATGGCACCTACTCCTGGGCAATAGTGCTTGCAGTTGTGACAGCAACATGCTTTAGCAGAGAGACACAACGCAGCCTGTCCCAGTCCATCCATTTCCAAACCTGTGTCCACATCTCTTTTCCCCAACTTCATCTGGTGAGAAGGCTGCGACCTTTTCTATCAGGCTTGAATTTGGCCATGGTCATCCATGTCTTTGTAACTTGGAGGCTAGACTATTGCAATGTGCTCTACATCTGACTTCTACTTGATGACTGTTTGGAAGCTACAGTTAGTGCAGAATGTGTCAGCCTGCTTTCTGCCGGGGGTAGGTTGCCAGGAATACATTACACCGGTGCTCTGGAGTCTGCACTAGCTGCCAATAAATAGCTTTCTGGGGATGATTCAAAGTGCTGGCTTTGACCTTTTTAAAACTCTATATGGCCTGGGCCACAGGTATCCAAAAGACCACCTCTACCCTTAAGTTCCATTGCAATCTCTGAGGTTGGCAGAGGACACCCTCTTGCTAGTACCAACTGCCTGTGAGATTCGTACAATGCAGGCATGCAGAGAGGTGTTCTCGGTGATTGCTCCAAAGTTATGGAACTCTCTCTCCCCTTGGAGATCTGCCTAAGCCTAAGCCTGCTCACCTTTTGGAAGAGATGTAAGAGCTTTTTGTTTGGCCCAGCATTTGGTGGGCTGGGGTAGAGTTGGGTGAGATTGTGTGCAGGGTTTAGGGAGAGAATAAATAAATAATAAATCTCAGCCATCTCCTTGCTCGCCCCCTCAGTCACTGGGTCTGACTGCTCGAATTGCTGCTAGAAGCGGGCCCAGTGCCTGTGCTCCCATCCACAGTTCAGGCATACCTCAGTAGCAAAGGTCTTGCATTGTGTGGCATTCAGTCATGTAAGCTGCCTGTGCTCCCGGGCCATGCCATTAATGGCATCCCAGATCTCCTCTGCTTGCCGTATGGTCTCCCTAAACAGCTCCCTTGCCAAATCTTCTCTGTGCCACCGGTTGCAGGCCCACAGGTCCTGGTTCCACTGGGCACATGTGGCTGAGGGTTCTGTTCATTCCCGTTGCATTGACAGACCTGTAGCAAGTCAACAAGGAAAGCCACCCACCTTCTCGCCCCAGTGTTTCAGTCCCCGCCCACACTTCCCACCCAATTTACTAACTGCCCTTCCTGCCCGAAGGGAAGTGGGAATGAGTATCTGGCCTATGCTCCTGCTGGGACAGTTGCTCCAATGGGATCTCGGTGCCACAAAGTTCTATTCCCATAATCACTGTAGAGGAGTCAAGAACATACAGAAATCAAACACCGCCATCCACACTGTTTCCGCCCACCCTCCTACCATAGTGCCTTTCCCTGGGGAAGCCTGCCATCTCGCCATGGTGCTTTTCCCACCCCTGCCATGGTTTCTTGCCACCCAGTTCCCATGCCTACCATTCGTTTCTGGTAGAGCTGTTTCCTGGGAATTTTGTTGATCCTTATCTGTGATCTCCTGGCCACCTGTGAACACAATTTAATTTATTTTTTTAAAAGCCACATAATTAGATCACAGCAAACAGAAGCAGTTATCATGCAGCTGTGTAAACGCAAACACTCTGACCAGGCGCATTAACTTACCTTTCTCCTCCACTGCTGCTTCTGCAAAGGTGATATCCGGGTCCTCTGTGCCTTCCATCTGAACCTCCAGTGGCTCCTCCAAAAAGGCCTGGCTCTTGAGCCTGGAGGGGATACACTGTGAGAGTCATGGTGTTGCGTCCACATTGACTAGTGCTGCGTTTGGGGCGGGGACAGGCATGGAGTAATCTCTGCTGGCAGTTGAGGCTTCCATGGTGGGAGTGGAGAATGGTGGAGCTATATCCACCTGCTATACAGGCAGGATGCCACGATGGCTCCATCTGTGCATACAAACCGCCCAGGAGCTCACAATAGGGTGATATTTGCTTAACATAGCCAGAGGTGAAGTTGTTCTCCCTGATTTCTTTATATCCGAACCTCCAGTCCTTGGCCTGTGGGTTCATGTCTCGTGGGTGTAGTCTGGCTGCGCCATTTGGACCAAGATTTTTGGAATACCACCGTGTTCCTAGAGCACTTCATCAGTTGATATCGGACCTTCTGCTCCCCACACGGAGCGATCAAGGCCTTGGATCTTCCTTAGTCCAAAGAATGTAGCATTGGCAGATTTGGAGGCAGCAAGTGCCTGTAGTTGCACAGTGGAGGAAACAGTGCTGGCTGTTTCTTGGCTGTTGGTCTGAGCCATGGCCATGTCAGTGGTATGCCTCTGGAAGTGGCTGCAGAGAATGTAGCAGCTGGAAAACAGCAAGCATCTCCAGGCATGTACTCAAACCAGGAGGAACTGGGAGAACACATGTTTGAACATGGTGCGGGCAGACCTTTAAGTTGGACGTCACGTGTGCACCAGTGAGAGCAAGAAGGGATAGAGTGGCAGGAAGTGGTCGCTCCTCTGAACAGTCTAGGCTTTTTGCCTGCGACTCTATGGTGTTGGTACACCTGTATGTGCATGATGTTGCATGTAGTCTAATTGATAGGATACAGACATGTGGATGCACATTAGCCTGCATTTGCCCACACGGCGGGCTCCTCATGCTCTTGGACCCCACTGTGAGTGGGGGCTGTGTGTCCGGTGGAGGTAAAAAGCTAATGAACGAGCAGGTGGACAGTCACCCGCCTGGTCTGGGCTATTATCTCGTTAACACCTTAAGATGCTCATTGATTAACTATGCTCTTCAGAAATTTAACGTCCAAGATTGTGTGTTTTTTGAGCTTATTACTTGCCAGAATTGAGTACCTTATGGGTATTTAGTGCCAGGACCTTTTTGAATGTGTAATAATTTTAGGGACTCCTGAAATTACAGAAGACGTATGGTGGTGGTTTATTTTTATTTATTTTATTTATTTATTTATTTATTTAAAACTTATATCCCACCCCTCCTGCCCAAAAGCAGCTCAGGGTGGCGAACAACACAAGATTTCACAATAAAACATTTTAAAACAATCAACAATTTTTAAACAAATCATAAAACTCACCCTCCCCCAAACCCTACCACCCCCCCACTCAAAAGCCTGGTGGAACAGCCAGGTCTTACACAAACGTCGAAATGACAGGAGGCCAACTGAGCCTCCTCCGGGAGTGAATTCCACAGCACAGGGGCAGCCACCAAAAAAGATCTCACATCAGTGGTCACCCGTCTCACCCGGAGAACCTCCAAAAAGACCCCCATGGACGATCTCAGGGGTCACACGGGCACATGGGGAGTGAGGCTTTCCTTCAGATATGTAGGGCCTTGGCCATGAAGGGCTTTTAAGGTCAAAACCAGCACCTTGAACCTATCCTGGTGCTTTATAGGCAGCCAGTGCAGAGCCCAGAGCACAGGTGTCATGTGCTCCCAGAGGCCCGCCCCAGTAAGGAGACGGGCCACAGCATTCTGCACCAGGTGCAACCTCTTGACCAGCTCCTCGGGCAGGCCCACGTAGAGCGCGTTACAGTAATCCAACCTTGAGGTGATGAAGGCATGGATGACAGTGGCGAGGTCAGAGTCTGAGAGATATGGCCAAAGCCGCCAGAGAAGATGTAACTGCCGAAACGCACTCCCCGCCACGGCCACAACCTGAGATTCCAGGCTGAGCCGTGAACAAGGAGCACACCCAGACTCCGTACCTGCAAGACCATGGGAGGGTGAACACACACCCCAAGAGGAGATTTAGATGTATTTTTATTATTAAACGATCTTTGATGTGGATCGTTGAGGGTTCCTAGAAGCTTCCATGGAATGAAGTGGCTCTGTGCAAATTCAAGTGATACTTCTATGAAATTTCAATTGGATAGAGTCATTTATTTTCCTCTTCTGCCCTCCTGGATTATTTCATACAAATGGCTATAATCGTTGTCTTTCTGAGAGATAGAAACAAAATATTTTTGCAGTGGTGGGCCAGTATAAAAGCTCTTATTCCACCTACATAATGTCTTTAATTTCCTGTCTCCCAGTAGATGGAACCATTTGTCTGAATATGAGCAAGTCCTTTCCCTCTTCTTAGTGTTGTATCTTGCTTGTATTTATTTATTTATTTATTTATTTCTAATGCTTCTTCTATACCGCCACCCTCCTGCCCAATGGCAGCCCGGGGCAGTGTACACCATATAAAACATCATATAGCTAAATAACATAATAAAAACACATTAAAAACCAACTGCAGAAGAGCTTTTACAACAGCAAGATTTAATATGATGACCACTTCAGTGCAGGAGGGCCGCTATCAGGGTGTTCCCTCTAATTTGCATTTCTGTTATTGTGGTATAACTGTGGCTGAGGATCTCCCTCATTACTTGTTAACTTGCTACAAGTCTGCACATTTACATGCCGAGACATTTTGGAGCTGATTTGAGGGTAAGGAATATTGGGACTCCCTTGCGCGGATTTCCTTTTTGTTTGCTAACTCTGATATAGAAATCACGCAGAGGGTGGCTTCTTTCTGCCTCAAACTGGAGTTATGCTTTATTGTTACTGTGTTTACTATCTAATTTATAAAGTTAAGGATGCAGCCTTTGGCATTATAGCTTCGGCCCCCTGTGAGGCCACAGCAGATTTAAGTCTTAATTGTTTTGCTTTGCTTTATTGGCATGAATTGTATTTTTGTATTGATACGTTATAACCTTGTGGTTTTAAACAAAAAACTTTATTACTATTACTATTAGACTATACACTGCAACTATCTTGGCCATATAGTAAAGTTTAATATTTTCTGGCCTGGATAATGGGGATATTGTTTAGTGGGATGATGCCAGCTGTATATACTTTTCAGGGGATGTCTTGTTGAGGGGGCAAATGTTAACACCATAACCCCCGTGAAGGTTAAGCCGTTTTTTAAATTTTAGGTACTTTTTACCTCTGACTATGGCCTATGGAATTTTAATATGTATGAAACTGTACCCGTATTTTGGACTTTGTATTTATATTGTTCATCTGTAGAAATCTTTGTTTTGAGGTTCTCATGTAAATTTTGTTATGGCTATGGCTTAAACAATTAAAATTTATTTTATTAAAAACCAACAGTAATAGAGCTCTGAAAAGCAAACCCCAATTATCCTTAAAATTAAACCAACTGTTTACTTCTGTTATAACAAGAACAAAATTGATCTTTATGGAGATATACAGAAAAATTTCCTAAGCAGATGTTTGTAGGTGCAACAAATCAAACTGCATGTTAAACTACAAGTCAATTTTAATTTCCTTCATTCTCTGCTATTCTTCAAATATAATGCAAAGACCTGATGTGGTTGAACTGAAGAATAGCAGAGAATGAAGGAAGTTAAAATTGGCTTGTAGTTTAACATGCAATTTGATTTGTTGAAGTTGTATAATGCAAAGACCTGATGTGGTTGAATTTGCCAGTGACTCCTTTATTTCTTTTTCTCAAGGACTCCGAATATTAGTAGAAGAATCCTGATTGCACTGTACATTTCTAATGTCTTTTTCATGCTTCCATGGCAGTTTGCTCAGTTTGTTCTTCTGACACAAGTAAGATCACTTTTACTGAATTTGACCTAAGTGTATTCATGCATTTATTAAACAGACTTCTGTTACGGGAAATGTAACTAAGTAGTATAGTTTTTAAAACTAGTGTAGTTTTTATTGCATACAACAAACGTTATACATTAAAGTTGCCAAGTTAAGCATTCTTAACTCTGGCATTGCATATGCTACTTCACTCAGCCACATTGTGCAACTGGATTATTTCAGTGGTGCAAAATTAAAGCTGACCTGCTCTTTAATAGCCTAAGATGGAAGATACAATGTTACTGGTAATTGTAAAAATGACCCATAGTAAAAGAAAAACCTTCTTTGAGGGCCTCTGCATGCGTACAGCTTGGTATGTACACCCTGGCCTTGGGCTCCCAAAACTGCCCCATAAAATGGTCCCTGGAGAGGGATCCCTACAAGAATCCTGAACTAACGTCATTTGCTCTTAAGTATATAAGGTGCCCACCAGGACAGCCTCAGTCAAGCAAGCTGACTGAGTCACATCCTTTTTCTATTCTTTGCTATTTTATTTTAGATAAACTCCTATTAGTACAGTTAGCTTAAGGTTTGTTCATTTGTTGGAAGACCTCTTCCACTCCTTTTTCTATAGCCCGGTGAGGCTGCCGCAGAAGAAAGGAGGAGAACGGTGACGGGTGGCTGGGACCCTGGTCACTGCTGCCATATGCTTCCCACCCATAGGATCCAGGTGCATTGGAACTTTGTAGGAGGGACTTTGTTTGTTGGCTCTTGTTGCTGCAGCATCCCCTAATAGATTACCGTGATTAAGGAACCTGTGGAGATACTTTTGAGGGCAGGTTATTTGGCCTATTTAGGCATCACCGCCACCTGCAGGGGCGCCTAAGGGCGTCATGCCTAAGGGCTGCACGCACAAGGGCACGCCCTTGTGTGCATGGCCTTAGGCGCCTGGCTGTGGCTGGGCAGCCATATGACAGATTTCTGGGGAGTTTTGTTGTGAAGGTAGGTGATTGTTTTCAACCTTCAGGGAGTGATTATTGACCATATTAGCCCTCACAAGTCCTTCTATCGTTTTCTGCCTAGGCTGAGATATTTTGTTCCCCCATGCCTCCAGCAGCACAACCTGACTAATAAGGGTGGTGTGTAAAAGTTGGAGCACTTATAACATCTCCAGGCCTTTAAGCTTTATTGCTCCCTTCTGGTTGCATTCAAATATGTTGTGTAAGAGAAGGAGACCAGGGTGTATTGGGAATTTAGATCAGGGAACCAAAATAAAACAGAACAAGATTGAATCCTTTCTGGAATATTTAGGGCCGGAAGTGGCGCCACCTACTCCTTTATCAATGTGCCCTGCAAAAATCCAGGTGACTTTTTACATGACTCGTTTGATTCTGTAGATAATTAGTACGATCATTCTGTAGATAATTAGTACGATCATTATGAGTATCACCGCTAAGCCTATAACCTTTATCATGATCGTGTGTAGATTCTCTCCAGGCATCTTTGTAAGGTTAAGTTCTTGCCTGATCGTTCAAAGGCCGATGGTTCCTCACAGGGTAATATATAAAATCATACTTAGGTAAAGTTTAGGGTTGGAGTGTTCAGAGTTGCATTTCGTGAGATCTGATGGTGGATCCTCCACACAGCTTTTAACAGGTATTTTGCTGATTAGTATTGTAGATGGATACAGCTAGTTACCAATTAAGGTCAGCTAAAGGGATATGCTGCAAGAAGGGTGTCAGGTATAGTAGGGGTTAAATCCTGCTGTCATGTATGAGGAGGGCCTAGATGCAGACCACAACGGCCAAATTCAAATTTAAATTGCTGGCAGGTTTTTCTGTCGAGCGAAAACAGGGCCAAGTGATATAGATAGTTACAAACCCTGAGAGGGGTAAGGTTCCAAAGGGGACGCCATCTCAGCAGGGGCCAAACGCTGCCGCCGTAAACCCCGTGAAGGGTAAGACCATTAATCGGAAGGGGGCTATGGATTATCCCATCCATATCTCCATTCCCAGGTATCATCGTATAGTATACTATTTTTGGAGTAATTACCTAAAGAGTAAGGGATGGCGCTCTAATAGGATAACAGGGCAAAGAAAAGATATATCTGGGTTCATAGAGCTCAGGTGTATTTGGAGGGTCTGTCTTTTGTAAGACTCTCCAGCTTTGGTAGCTGTTATTTATAATAGCTATTCTGCAGGACTAATGCAGATTTAGCTGGGGCTAAAGGCTTATGTTATACAAATGGGGACGGGTGTCGTCATAAAATGTAATATGAATTTAAATTGTATTGTCTTTGCACAAATTTGATATTTTGTATTATCATTTGTCAGTTTTGTATATTTAACTTGTTGTTAAATTTTGTTACGGCCTATGGCCAAACAAATAAAACTTTACTACTGCTACTACTCTTTAGGGGATTATTATAATAGATTCTCATGGAGCGCTACATTGGCATCCAAGCTTGATTATGCCTGTCATGTACTTAATTGTCCAGAAGCAAAGCATTACATTGATTTGAAATGTCGGATAGTGTAACACTTCAAAACTATAATGCTGCTGCAGAACTCTTTAGGGATTTATTAGTGTAACATCATAAACCTGATGGCATTCACATAAGAAAATCAAACCATTAATGGTTTGACCGTGAGTGTAGAAATGTTAAACTGGAAATGAATAAGATGTATAAATGTTATAGAACGGGTAAAATGCCAGATTTCTTGTTAGAATTTCCTAAAGTAAAAAAGAAATACAGAAGTTTGATTAAACAAAAAAAGAGACAATATGAAGTTAATAAGTGGAAGAAATTACATTCAGCAGCCGAGGCTGAGGACTCTGGGTTATTCTGGAGAATTCTGAATGGTGCTCCAAAGGGCTATAGTGTGTGCACCTCAATAGTGATATCTACTGTGAAGTGTGAACAATACTTTAGTGCTAAGTTTGCCCAACAGCCAGATTATAATATCCCATTTGCAATACAAGATACGTCATCCTGGTTGCCAGTTGAGGCTCAGACACTGAGTAGACTGATCGACAATTTAAAGTTATGCAAGGACCCGGGTTATGATCTAATCCAGGCAGAATTCTTGCAGGGAAGAAAAGACTGGTGGGTCCCATTCCTTGCCTCCCTTTTTACTTGGGTGAATGAGAACAGCAGGATTCCTACCAACTGGTTTGTGGCTGTAGTGGTTCCTATATTTAAAAAAGGTGCAATAAAGCCCCTGGCCGTCTCCAGGTCTTCCAGCTCCTGGTTGCAGGTTATGTGGAAGGGAATCTTGAGGTGGGTTTGACGCACCAGCTCCATTCTGATCTGTGTCCATCTCAAATTCTCATATAAACTGTTTCAGTTGCTTTTTATTTTTCCCCTCTACTTCAAGACCTCTCTTTCGGGCTTCCCTGCTCAGCTCTGACCTTCTCAGGTCGTGAAAATGCTTTGGCAGCCCTATTTTGATAACTGACCCTTACCCAAAATCAAAACTAAAATAACAAACCTGCACACTCTGTTCAAAGATCTGCATATTGTCTCTCAGAGTTAGGTTCCACACGGCACTGGCAACGCACTCCGTCCAGGTATGGGATTTACTCCTTTCAGAGGATACCACTCGCTTGGCTATCCTCCTCTACTTTCTACGCATTGGTACCCAAGTCTGAGCATAACCCTTCTTGTTGGGCGCCACTGTCACGGGTTTGGGGGTCCACTACCCCTCTTTCCTGGGTTGGGTGACTCAATTTCCCTCACTTGCAGGCCACCTGAACCAGTTCTCTCTTTGGCTAATTCAGTCCTGGAAAGGGGAAATTCCTTTTGCCACCCAAGGTCCCAGAAGGCTTCCCGTTCACACACTCTCTCTCCAGGTTCGCGAGAGCTTGAAAGCTCAAGTTGCTCACTTGTGTTCCCAATGTTAGACCACAGACACGACTTACTAAAGAAGAAAGTTTATTGATTACATAAGCAAGAATAATGTGACACAGAGTGGCTAGTAAAGTAAACAGTAAAATAACACATTCCTATTCTATACTGGGTGAACCCCTATATAATTCTTACCCTATAGAAAGTCCATAATCTTGAGGTTGTTCTCAGCCAGGTGTAAGGGCTGGGTGCTTTGTCTCTTTAATTGGTAGAAAGCAAAATTGTTGTTAAAATCTTCCAAATTTGTGAATGTTTTATGAATTTTAAGCCACTTAGCTCTTAGATTACAGAAGAATTATGAAAATCTGAGATTTAGTTAAATTAACTTATGGCTGTTACTAATGTTAAAGGAGATAAACTACAGTTTTATTTGTGTAATGAATTTAGTTTGTTTTGCTTTTTGTTTAAATTGCTCTTTATGCGTTATGGCCTCTGGCTACGCCCGGATATTAGTAATAAATTTGAAAACTTGAATTTCAATAGCCCAGTTGAAAGATTTAAGTATTGTCTTGTGTGTGAAAGCAGAGCTGAGCAAAAATATTTGCACAAAATTTGTCAAATTTATTATATTTGATTTCAGCTTTTTGAATTTCTGAATTTTTGCCTAATTTTTGTTTTTCAGAAACTGAAATTGCCAATCATGCCCCCCTTTCCAAATTTTGGTAGTCAAAAACAAGGACATTAAAAATAAATAATTTCAAAATATTTTAATTTTAATGTTTCCTTACAAGAAAAACCACCAACTCTTCTCAGTAGTTCTAACACATTCTGGCTTACCCATCCACCATGTATTTCTTTAGCTTGAATGTATCATACATGTTTTTTACCCAGTCTGCAGATCCTTTAGTGTGACAACATTTTTTATATATTGTAAGCCGCCCTGAACTGCTGTTAGCAGGAAGGGCAGGGTAAACATTTTAACAAATAAACACATAACTACCTGTTCTGGAAGATGGAACATCCTCACAACATGGAACTTGATCAGAATCAAGCCACTTGGGCTTATTCCTTGTCAGTACCTAGGTTCCAGAAAAAGGGACCTTAGATGGCTTCCAAAGTATTGGGCTCTGCACCATCTTCTGAACAAAGTATGACACCAAGTGAATGACACCAACTGCAGTACCTGTCTTTCAAAAATAATGCATTTAAAATAAGATCCATTAAGGACACCATCTCCAAGTCTATATGTAAATGTCTCATAGAACTCAGGCAGTTAAGTACAGCTTGTGTTGCTTTCTCTGGCTTAATTTGAGTTTTATACTTCACTGTGGATACAATTTCATGATTTGGCTCTAAGAAGCCTATAGGCACATTGTCATCTGGTTTTACCTGAGCTCCAAGGAGACAAGTATGTTCAGGCCTGCACTCATGCTGAGTAGTTGTGTGGGTCTTGATGAAGGAGATTGGTGACGCACTTATGGTGTTTTTTAGTATCTTTGTAGGCCAGGCAACGAGCAACAACACACACCGGGGAGGGAGATACAACAACAACTTTATTGTTCAGCCATCGGCTATAACAATTCGCAACCCAATACACATATAATAGCAATACACAATTGGGACAAATTAAAAGGGCCTTAGCCCATCCAAAAAAGGGGGGGGGATCCCAACCAGCCCCCGGGAGTATCTCTTGATAACTAACCAATTGATATAACTTATAATTTAAATTTAAATAATTAAAATTTAAAGAAGAATAAATAAAAACTCTCAAAGAGGGAAATAAACGGACACTAACCACCATCTATAGATCCCATTTGGGAGTATAACTTATACTACGACACAAGAAGCTATCTATACTTTGGCCCCACTTTAACCCAGTAAACTAAAGGAGAAAAGGCCTCATAACTCCTATCTTAATGCAAAACCAGCTTACTATCATGGTCAGACAACCCTGCGACTCCAGGTTGCCGAACCATAGCTCTGCGAATATGCAAAATGGCCTGAGCCATCCCTGCGACTGCCCTAGTCAGGTCTGAGTCCACTGGGCTAAGAATTTCCTGCATCCTATGATCATCCAAACCCCCTAAATATCGAAGCCTAGGTCCAGCAAGTTGAGGGCAACGGAGCAATATATGATCAACCGTATCTATCTCACCTAGTTTACATAAGGAGCAAACCCTCTGACTCCTGGGTAACCCCTTATAACGCCCCTCCACAAACGCTGAAGGAAATGAATTGATCCTCAACTTTAGGAAGGCATTTCGTTTCCCTGCGTCTAGCCAATTGAAAAGATAATATTCTCCAGAGCCCCCAGGATTAACTGGAATGTATTGGGGAGCTACTTTCTGTTGTATCAACAGCGCTGATTCCAGTTGGAGGGTTTGGTCAAGAATCCTCCTTTTGACCAAGCTCCTGGCAGCTTGAGGCCCTACTGTTCCTAAACTTTCAGCAGAGAACCCCAACCGAAGGACCTCCTTCTCCACCACCTTACCCCAAGGCCCCCCGAGACCAGCCCTCATGGCCATAAATAGAAGGGAATTATTGCAAATAGGAAAGAGCATCACCTTAATCCAAAAATAGACCAATGTCTGACAAGCAAGGGCACTGAGGGGGAGAGCCCGAGCTTCAGCTCTTAAGAGGACTTGTGGTGTTCCCCTGGGGACACCCAGAATACTACGAAGGAAAGTGTTCTGGATGATTTCCAATTGAAGTATATACTTCGGCCCCCATATGGGAAAAGCATATAAAAGCTGATTTATAACTTTAGATTTAAATACTCGCAGAGCAGGTAGAACTAGTTTACCTCCCTGGGCAAAATAGAACTTGGTTATAACCGACGAGGTTTTTCTTGCTGAAATAAGTGCTGCCTCAAAGTGATTCTTCCAACTTACACGATCTGAGAAAATCACCCCCAAATATTTATAGCTCCGAACCTGCTCAATGATATTCCCACCCATTGCCCACCGATGCCTTCCCGAGATCCCATTAGCTCTGACAACTAAAACCTTAGTTTTATCAAAGTTTATCCTGAGCAATTCTTGTTGACAATAAATTCCAAAAGCATGCATGAGTCTTTTAAGCCCAATCCGTGACTGAGATAATAAAACAGTGTCGTCAGCATAGAGCATAAGGGGAACTCTACGCAGCCCGATCTTTGGGGCATGGGAGTTACTGTCTGACAGGGCCTGAACTACATCATTTATGTAGAGTTTGAAAAGAGCCGGAGCCAACAAACAGCCCTGTCGCACCCCTACTTGCACTTTCACTGACCCAGAGAGCTCACCCCGGGGATTATATCGGACTCTTAGAGAGTTCCCTGAGTGGATAAGGATCATCAGATAAAGTAATCTGCGATCAATACCTAAATCCCTTAACTTCAGCCATAGCCTCTCTCTACAAACTGAGTCAAAGGCCTTCTCTAGGTCAATGAAGCAAGCAAAGAATTTCCTCCGGTCAGTAGTATACTTGGAGATCAGAGCTGATAGAACGAAAATATGGTCTGATGTCGCTTGACCTTTTTGAAATCCGGCCTGTTCAGGTTCGATTATCCCGACTTCCTCAAGCCAATTTTGTAGTTTCATAAGTAGAAAACGTGTATACAATTTAGCAATGATGCTTAAGAGACTAATAGGCCTATAATTCCCTGGGCACTTGGGATCTCCCTTTTTAAAAATAGGAATAGTAATACTCTCTCTCCATGCCACAGGAAAAGCCCCAGTGTCATTGAGATGTGTAAATAGTGGTGCAAGCACCCTAGCCCACCATTCCGGATTCCGTTTCAGGATCTCAGGTGAAATATAGTCAGGTCCTGGAGCTTTCCCTGATTTTAAGCACTCTATAAGAGACACCACCTCTTCAGATGTCACCGGCGGCCATTGGTCAAACTCGGTCAATGGTGGCAAAAAGAGTGCAGAGGGCACCTCCTCAATCCGGGTAAACAAGGACCCATAATAATCCTGCCACACTGACGGGGCTATACTCGTTCCTCCCTGTGTTACACGGTCCCTTAGGGATGATCGAATAATCGACCAGAATTTACCAGAATCCTTGGCTTTGGCTGCAACGTTCAACATAGCCCATTGAGTTTGAAAAAGGGTATTTTGCTTGGAACTCCGGAGCTTCCGGTATTTTTGCCGGAGTTCCACCACCCTAATCCTAAGGGATTGGTTGGGGTTTCCCCTAAGTTCCCTAGAGAGCCGACGGAGATCCGACCGGACCCTACGACAATCTAGGTCAAACCAAGATGGAAAAGAACTGCTCTGATTCTCTCTACTCAAGGGCTCCAAGTTCTTCTTAGTTATAAGAGGGAGTAACAAGGATATTAAATCCTCGTATTTGTCAACTATATCTGAAACTTGAGCTGCTATTGCCTCACACAAGGCCAACGATGCTGGAGAGGAAAAAAAAGCATCCAACAACCCAGCCTGACGTTCTGACCACTTTACTCTAATAATGGAGGGAACATCCTCATCCCCAAGGGGGGGGGTATAGAGGGGACCACCAAGCACTTCCTAGCTAAAGGGGCCTCAAAGTGTAAAACTAGTGGAAAATGGCTAGATACCCCTAAAGGAACCACCACCAAGTGGTGAATCACGCAGAGAAGACTTGGGGATACTAGAAGAAGATCTAGTACACTAGTTCCCTGGGGGGCATGAAAAGTAAAGTCCCCCCTCCGGTCTCCCTCTACACACCCGTTTATCAGAATTAAATCCAGCTCTCCTAGAAATTTGTCCAACAATACCTTCCTTGGACCGATTATATGATCTCTAGAATGCCGGGTAGGTAGCGGAATCAAATCTGTAGAGTCTTCCAAATTAGGGATGGATAACAAGGCTGGGTTCCCTAGACGGGCATTAAAGTCCCCTCCTATGAGAAAGGGAACAGCTGGAAACTTCTGGCTGGCCATGCGGACCTGTTCTGTTATTTCATCCCATATACCTGGTTTATAATACACAGAGCGATCAGGTGGGATATAAACAATCCCAATGATTATTTCAAATCCAGATGGAAAAGCACAATGCATAAGATTAAAATAAGCTTTAATAGAGCAAATTATCTGAACACGCACAGATAGTATGGAGGAGATAAGTAGACCAAGTCCACCACTAGGTCTCCCATGATTACTAGACGGTAACGCCTCTAACCAATATGTATCAAACCCGTGCCATGTATTCTGGCTCGGGGGGTCCGCCAGCCAGGTCTCCTGGATAAGAAGTACATCATGCACTGCTAAAAAAGCAAGGAAGTCCGGGTCAGTTAGATGACCCCTCCACCCTGAAATATTCCAGGAACTCAGGGAGATAACCGAACCCTGGTTCCTGGCTAGTCATTGCTTAGGAGGGAGGGAGGATAACTTGGTCCGTTGCCTAAGAATACGGCCAGAAGGATGAATAGGGACCACTGAAGGAGAAGAGACTCCCGAATGGGACCCAACAATTGGATCTGAGTTAGCATTTAAGGATAATAAAACAGGACTGACCATAGGGGCCAAGAGTATAGGAGCTTTTGGCGGTGATCTTAATCCTGAAACAGGGAAAAGCGGGAGAGATGTAGAAGGCTGGCCTCTTGATGGTGAAGTATAGCAAGTAAGAGGGGAAGACCCTCTTCTAGTCGCTAATTCCCCTTGGGATGAATGGCCCAAGGGGCACATAGTTGCTGGTAAGATTAAGGGGTCAAATCCCTCTGCTAAAAGCTCTCCCTCCTGAGGACCCTCTGCCCCTAGTGGCCTCGAAGGGGGTTCAATCAGTGTGGAAGTTAGTGATTGAATAGGTGACAAGCGGCAGGGGTTAGATGGAGCCCTTTGTATAGCAGGAGGGGGTGGCACCAATCCAATCGCCCCTCCTAATAGTTCTACATTTAGCGCCCCTAACTGAGAATATAATGAGTCTAGTCGTCGAAGACAACGGGAATGTGAAATTGCAGGGGAGGCAGATAAGGAACTACGATGATTATCTGAAGAAGTAGGAAGGGTTAAACCTCCTCTCTCCTTAGCCTCTGCCCGTCCAGTGGGCATGGACATATTATCCACCTGCGGAGCAACCCTACTACCCGGTCTAGACAACCCCCTAGACTTCCTACGAGGCGGGATTGGTGAACAGATCCTGCGGAGGGGGTCTAAATCAGTTGAACCTAACCCTTCATCCTGCTGTAATACCAAAGGGTTCCCCCCCCCTACACCCAAATTAGGCAAAGTCCCTATGACCCCTTCCCGACCAGGAGATAAGGCCTGGAAGGCACGGGACAAAAATATTAGATGCCGCTCAAGGCGAGATTTCTGTGCCACAATAAGCTCAGGCATCTCACTGTCCACAAAGATGACCAGTACCATTTGACTCAGAGGAGAAATCAATAGATAGTCCACTGATACAACGTCCCTACTAGTGATAACTAGTTTCCTCAAAAGTGGTCTTAAGCGTTCGGCCACGTCCAGGGCCGATCCCCACGTAGCCAGGGGAGCCCCATTTCCTGACTTAATGGTAAAAATCAGGGCAGTAGGAACATGCCCAAAAAGTTCTGCTTTGTTTGTACAAATTGTGGAGGGAACTACAACCTCCTTACCTGGTCTCGGCACCTGAGCTGGGCAAACTAAATGGGGCAAAGCAAACGGAGAGGAGGGCTGATGTATCTTGGGAGATATTGGCCCAGAGATCACTGGAGGGGCCTCCCAAACCTCACCTCCCCTACCTGCCCTGCCTGGGACCTGCCCAGACCTCATTTCTTGCAAAAATCCATCAACAAGATTTATTTGAGACTGCATGTGGGATAATTTGCAAAACATAAATTGTAATGTTTCCGCAGTGAGCAAGACGTGTTCGGTCAAAAAGGTAGCTAATTTCCCCCCTACTGGAGGAGCCTCTCCCATATCAGCTGAATTTCCTAAGATAGGGAGGTTAGTGCCCGGGAGGGAACCTAAACACCCTACATCCTGCAAGCAGGGATCCCTCCTGCCAGAGACAGGGGATGGCAAAAGAGGGGGACCACTTTCAGCATCCGAGGGGGGTTTTAATACTTCCCCTCTATGTGAGGCAGGCTTACCAAAAAAAGAGTCCAACCGGTTTTGTTTAAAGGCTTTAGCGGAAGCCAACCCCCCATCAACATCAACCTTAGTACAACGAAGGGTATCCATCGGTAAAACTCTATACCTGCCTACCCGCCCCACAAACCGTTAGTTAGATTTCCGGGGGGGGGGGAGAGGGGCTGTCTTTGTCCTCACCGGGAGGCTGGAACCCCGCCCCTCAGCAGGTTCACTGCTGCTGGCAATCAGGCCGAAGGTATCACTGGTCTGAAGGGGGGGGGAAGGGGTAGCACCATTCAGCCCTATCCCGCTCTGGTCCCTCGTGCTAATTGCTGCAACAGGTGTCAGGTAAGTCTGATGGTTTTGGAGCCTCAGCTCCCCGCTACGAGTCCTTCTTCCCTGCAGATAACTTCAAAGGGGGGGGCACCCACGCCCACTCGCGGCCCCACCAACGGCCCCACCAACGGGCAACACCCTTTGGTGTCGCCCTTCGGCTGACGCCCAAGGGCTGACGCCCAAAGGGTGTCCCAGCCCTTGTTTTGGTACCTGCAAGGGGGAGAAACAGCCAATAAGCTCCAGGCACCAGCAGCACACAAGCAGAAGTCTCTTTCTCCTCCCTTCCCCCACAGCTGCAGACACTCCTCCCACCCAAAGGGTGTCCCAGCCCTTGTTTTGGTACCTGCAAGGGGGAGAAACAGCCAATAAGCTCCAGGCACCAGCAGCACACAAGCAGAAGTCTCTTTCTCCTCCCTTCCCCCACAGCTGCAGACACTCCTCCCACCCAAAGGGTGTCCCAGCCCTTGTTTTGGTACCTGCAAGGGGGAGAAACAGCCAATAAGCTCCAGGCACCAGCAGCACACAAGCAGAAGTCTCTTTCTCCTCCCTTCCCCCACAGCTGCAGACACTCCTCCCACCCAAAGGGTGTCCCAGCCCTTGTTTTGGTACCTGCAAGGGGGAGAAACAGCCAATAAGCTCCAGGCACCAGCAGCACACAAGCAGAAGTCTCTTTCTCCTCCCTTCCCCCACAGCTGCAGACACTCCTCCCACCCAAAGGGTGTCCCAGCCCTTGTTTTGGTACCTGCAAGGGGGAGAAACAGCCAATAAGCTCCAGGCACCAGCAGCACACAAGCAGAAGTCTCTTTCTCCTCCCTTCCCCCACAGCTGCAGACACTCCTCCCACCCAAAGGGTGTCCCAGCCCTTGTTTTGGTACCTGCAAGGGGGAGAAACAGCCAATAAGCTCCAGGCACCAGCAGCACACAAGCAGAAGTCTCTTTCTCCTCCCTTCCCCCACAGCTGAAGACACTCCTCCCCGGGGAGGGAGATTTAAAGGGCACACAGCAGCAGGGGGACGTGGTGGGATGGAGCGAGGCGGAAGGGAGAGGAAAGCGGAGGGTGAGAGAGCAAGGCAGGAGGTGGAGGAGGCGCAGGCAGAGGAGGCGGTGGTCGTGTTGCATATGGAGGCAGTGGAGGGACAGCAGCAGCAGCAGCAGCCAGGACGAGCCGCCCCCGCGCCTTCCGGGTGCTTTGGCCACGGCTCGGGATCGGCGTAACGTCTGTTGCGCTGCCCTGGGCCGTGGTCTGCTGGTCCGATTCCCTGCTGTGGTCCCGCTCCCGTCACGTCTGTTTGGGGCCTCTCTTGCCCAAGGGGGTGGTTAGCCGGTTCGCCACCACTGGGAATCCACTGTGGTGAATCGAGCGCCCGTAATGTCTGAAATCACCCGTTGACAGTAGTTGAACAATGAGAGGTACGTTTCAGATGCGAGATCTAGTTCTGTGCCAAAATGAGTCATATATTTTTCAATCTTCATAGTGAAACATTAAGTACTGCTGTATCATCTAATTGTCGGAACATATAGAGAGAACAAGTAACGAAGCTGTCTCCCGTTTATTTCTGAAAACTTTCTTCCAGACTGAAGACCCTTTCCTATTATTAACTGCTTAGCTACAATAAGCAATTTTTTTCCTTCTCTTCTCCTTGTCCTTCATTTTATAGGCTATTGAAGGATTTGTTTGACTGTTTGGGACCGTAATCTTGAAGTTCTTAACTTGTCTAATATTTGGAGTATCTGATGATGTAAGTGATTTGTACCATTGCATTTTATTTAACCCATTTAAAAGCAGTGCTCATTGAATATGCATATCAACATTTTGAATTTGAAATACTGATATTTGTCAGTTTTGACCCAGCCCTATATAAAAACAGTCTCTCTTGCTCCCTTGATACTTAAATGTTGAACCTTCCAAAGATTATGTGGCATAGAAAATGATGCTGAGGTTACTTTGTTGTGTTTTTTAAAAAACTAAACTGATTGACTCTTAAGCAATAATGCAACTAATTCAAAAAATGAAAGTTTATTTGAAAAGCCAGTTTAGAAGGTGAAAATGGTTGGAGTAATGGAGGCATTATGAAAAAGTGAAACTTTGGATAACTCTTAAATAACTACACACCTATGCATATGCTAAGACATGGGAATATTAATTTACTTTGGTTTTAGAATTTAACTCACTGACATTTATTTGACTCATCAACACTTAGCGCTAAACCAAAAATATAATTTCATTTGCTAATTGTTTCTTCAAATCAATCCTATTTGGTGCACTCCCATTTTTATTATAAAAGACTCTTTTTGAAGGGTGGACAGTCAGAGATGACTGTCTATGTCCCTACTCATTCAGCGGTGGGTAGGATCCAGATGATTGACAGCCACTACTAGTGGGAGAGGCATACCCCAGCTCCCTAGTCAGTTCCTGCCTTGCAAGAACACTGGAAGCAGGGTCCTTGGCTTTGTCAGGGGGCTGTTTTAGTCTATAGGTCTTTATTTTAACTTTTTGCTTGTTTGTTTTTGGGGCTAGCCTTCATCACCCTCCACTTCTCAGGAAGGCAGCGCTTGAGATTTGTGGCAGGGGATGGCAGGGGGGTGGGGGTCCTTCTCGTGTTTTTTTCCCCTCCCCTCTCTTTAGTCTCCTTAAGGGGGAGTAGTTTAGGGAGAAGTATTGGTCACTGGGGGCTTCTCCCTTTTCTGTTACTGGCATGAAAGGGAGTTTAAGTATGGGCAGCAGCAATGGCACACAACTATGGTTGGACTGTTTCCCACCTTTTTTCTTTGAGGCCTCCTACTAGCTGCCTCCACTCCATGGGGTGGTAATGGCTACAGAAATGAGAAATCTTGGCAGGCAGATGCAACTGTGCTCCCCAGCCAAGAGAGTGATGCTCAGTCCGAGAATGGATGCAGAAAGCTGGCTCCAGGGGGAGAACACAGTGCAGCAGGCTCAGGAAGCCTTGGTGCAGCTGTGGTGGGTGAGTACACCCAATCTGGGTATTCCAATTCCCCCACAGACCTGGCTCCCCTGCTCCTGCAAGATGATGTACCGGAGTCTGTACTGGTGTGACTGGGGAGGCAGGTTGCTTCACCACCACCACCCCACCCCACCTCCTACCATGACCTTGACCCGGGTGTTGGGGGGCTAATACTCCAGCCAATAATCTGAAGAACGGAGTGGGAAAGTCTGTGTGTGCCTGTTAGCCCTCTGTGTTTCCCGTTGCTGACTCTAGTGCCACTAGAGATCACAGCTGCTCCCGTAGGGGGCGCAGACCCAGGCCTTAGGAGAATCAGTTGGGTTCGTAAAAGGACTCCTCCTTCCCACTCCCATTCCTCCTCTCCCCAGAGAAGCAAGATGCAGCTAATCTAGGTAAGAACGCTGCCCTACAAGTTGAGGGGGAGGACTATCTAAAGGGCCCATTAGATAGGAAGATAGTTATTACCCTTAGTAATAACTTTGAAGCATCTTCCCTAGCTCTTCAGATTTCAGCCTCAAACTAAGTACAGCCGTTTTTCTATAGGACTCTCCATTAGAGAAAGCACAGGCTAAGGAGTAGGGATGGGCGAAAGCGGTTCGGTAGTTCGGTGTTCGGCCCGAACTCAGCCTGTTCGGACAACCGAACACGAACGCACCGAACGGACCGAACACCGAA
>QEPC01014266.1:914116-929281 GCA_003113815.1 Sphenodon punctatus | reverse complement strand
GATCTTTAGGTGTGTTCACAATGCTGGAAATGGGATGGTTTTGAGATTCTGAGATGTAACTGTGAGTCTGGAGATCTTTAGGTGTGTTCACAATGCTGGAAATGGGATGCTTTTTAAATCTTGAGATGTAACTGTGAGTCTGGTGATTCATGGGCCTTGAAATTCCCCCCCAACACACATGGGCAAGAATACTGCTGCAGAAGGGACTTCTGAAGCAGGGATTGGGGTCCCTCCAACATACATGCAGCAAGTCCCTTCTTTCTGAAGCAGTATTCTTAACCTTTGCTGTGTGTGTGTGTGTGTGTCTTTGCTAAAACTGCTTGTAAGTGAGGTTTAAGGTTGTCTGCCTGTTTTTAAACCTGGCAGAGGAGGTGATTATAACCTGCCTAACCTAACTGAAATTGCTTGATTAAGTAATGTAATGTCCATACAACATTAACCCTTGGAACTCCTTGCTTCTGGGATATGCCGCCCACCATTGCCCTGGCTCCACCCACCATTGCCCTGGCTCCGCCCACCATTGCACGCCGGCCTTACTGCCCCTCCAACCTCAAAACCCACCAGCTGCCCCAGGACATAGCCCATCAGTTCTGACTGTGCACCCTGCTTCAAGAGAAGAACAGAAATGTATAGGTAAGGAAATTTCACTTTTTATCTATTTACTCAACACTTTTTTTTGCTACAAAGCAAGGAGGCATGGAAACAAAAACATGCTACAATAAATGTTATTCAGCAGAAATTAAATTGTTAAACTGAGTCAAAATAAATTAAGTTTACAAATCAAGCATAGACACTAGAATGAACTATGTGCATCTTAAAAATAGAGTGGAAGATTTGTTGTTGTTGTTTATAGTATCCTTGGAAGTTTTCTGAATATATTCATATTTTTGTTTTATCCTCTTATTGATATTGTCTTGTACTTCTGTAATCTTGTTTCCATTTCCACACCAGTAATCCATAAAATTACTTCCTCTTTCTCCACCTCCTTTTTATGAGTTGTTATTCCATGACTACATGATTTCATCAAGGGAAAAAAATCTTTGTCTTTAAGCAAAACTGATAATGATAAGGTCTTTACTATCAAGTGTTAGTTGCTCTTGGCTTAAGTAATAAATACACATTTGACTGAACTGTTTTTTCTTATGCCAGCCATTTATGTCTGAAATTTGTTTCACTAATTGCTGAACTGTGTTTGATCATTATGTTAATTTCATGCATATAGTTTTCCCACACCATTTAGGTGCATAGGTCAGAAGTCAAGTGTGGCATCAGTTATTCCTACCCTGACTGGTCTTTTATATTTAGGTGTGATTAATGCTGCTTCAGTTGTTAGTACAATACATACAGTGTCTTACACACTCCCCCCCCCTTTTCTGGGGTTGCCAAGGAAATGCTTGTGTAAACAGTTTACCAGATGTTTTTAGGAGATCAAGGTATGTAGGTGAACAAGGGCATGTGTTATATGGAAGAGGGTCCGTGCACATGGCTGGTTCCCTGTTACACCTAAGGCTGCCCACCTGAGCTGCTGCTGAAACAAGTTCATTGGTGCCCACTCGCTCCCTCTTCCATCCATCCTGGAAGAGGGAGGGAAGCAAGAGTGATCAGAGCAAAGCTCACATCAATTGGGCACCTACTTGAGCTTTGCCCTCTCTTTTTTTAGTATCCACAGCGGAGTCACGGTGGTTCTAAGCAGGCACCTCATGGTAAGCAGTGGAACTTAAGAGAGGGTGCATGCTTTCCTCTCCTTTTCCTAGCAGCGTTTGCTGCTGATAGACCATGCAGCATGAGAAAAGGGCTGCTTCTGTCTTTTACGTGGTGTCGGGGAGAATGAGCCTCTGCCTCTTGCTCTGGTGCTAATAGGAGTGTGTGTGTGTGTGTGTGTGTGTGAGAGAGAGAGAGAGAGAGAGAGAGAGAGAGAGAGAGAGAGAGGTGGAGAAGCTAGCATTGAGGGAGAGGTATGCTGAGGAGGGAGCAGGCACAGGGATGTGTGAGAGAGAAGAGATGTGCTGGAGGGATCACGGGCTACGTGTGAGAATGTTGTCTGGAGCAGCAGCAAGCACGTGAGTGTGTAGGTATAGATGGCTGCAGTGTGTTCTACATCTAACACTCACCTTATCCAATGTTAGTATTTTTTCCCTCCAGAGCAGTTTGTGCCACACTGTGTGTGCACGCAGACTTGAACCACATGCACACGACATCATTATGAACACTGGGGGGAGGGAGGAGTAGAGGAAACACTGGATGCAAGTTATGTTTATCACTTCTCTGTATTGCATGATGGTAGGTATGGATTAATACTAATGCAAAAGAAAAAAGAACATTTATTGTTCAGAGTGGCATAAGCCCCCAACTACACCAAGGAGGGGCACCTGGTCTAGCTCTGTTTAGTGTCTAGATGGTGCATGTAGGTCTCCAGTCTCGTATATTCCGGTGCCACTGCATCACCTACACACATTATAGCTGCACCCCTCACTTTAATAGATATTAGAAACCAGTCTCTGTGTTGGAGACATCCCAAGATAGAATGTAATCTGCCAGCTTCTAAGGGTGTTTTCTGGTGTTACAGAAATACAGTTTGAAATGCTGCAGAAAACATCATATGGGAACCCTGGAAGGAAGGGGAGCACTGGCTGCTCTGTGATATTTGTGCCATTGTGTTGGACTGTTATGTCATAACCTTAGTACAATAGTTCAAATGTGTCAAAGCACCTGGTGGTTCTCTCTCTGCTCCCACCACCACAGAGAGAGAATCTCTCTCTCACTCTGGTTTCTACTTTTATTTAATGCTTATAGGGGTCGATCTGGTACTTGCTCCTTCATTGCGTGCACAGGTGTTGTGCAGCTGTCACAGGCTATGCATGTGGAGATTGACTTGCATGTGTGTACTGTGCACGAAGTGAATGCGCAAGTACTAGATCAGCCCCAAAGTGTATACTGTTATAAATCATTAATGTCAATTTGATCAGGACAACTTGTGTCACACATCCTTGTGATTATGCCAGACAAGATCCTGAAGAAATGAGCTAAAACTCCCCCTCCTTCACCAGAAAAACTGCTCTTTTACAATACTGATAAGATAACCTTATTTAAAAAAGCACATATTTTACACAAGTGAAGAAACTGTTGCTAACTTTTCTGTTTATGCTTAAGAATTAGCCTCTTCCTGTGTGTCCTCAATTATTGAGATGATGTAGTCTTTGTGGAAATATTATTTGAGTCTTTATACAGATGCAGGTATCAATTGTGTACTGAATTCTAGTCCATTTTTGTATACTTAAGAGAAGGTTCTTTAAATTGTTGAATTTCAAGCTTTTTTAGAAATAAACTTCAACTTGCTCTGGGTTTGAGGTAATTGAATGTTTATGTATTTTGTGAAGCAATTTAAAGATGATTTACTTGATATTAAAGGGATATTAATTACCTGGACAAGAGTTATGTAAAACATCTTTTCTCACCAAAAGGTAAAAAATGGCCCAGAGAGGCTCAAAAAGCAACGTCTCTATTTGAGAAGTGTGAAGTTTAGCTCAAAACATTTCCTATCTGAATAGGCAATTCCCTTAAAAAATATACTTTTACTCAATATACATAATTGAGCAGCATGATCCTCCCCCCTCTTTTCACTAATGCATCAGCGTGTAAGGCCCCGGCCTTAAACCCCCGGCCTCCAGGGTTCCAGAACACTCGTTTACCAGCAGCACCACCAGCTAGGCCTGCTCCCTGCCTGGCATTGCTCGCCTTGTCATGTCCTGTTTGGTGCTGACCCCATTTGTCCTGTTTGGTGCTGACCCCATTCCTCTTCCTGTCTATCTCTTCAGTTGCCCTGCCTCCCAGCTTCCTGCTTGGTTGGTAGTTGTTGGGCGGAACAACTCCTTTCTCTACCTTTCCCTGCTCTGGTTCCTAACTCCTAGTCCCTTCCTCAGCTCTGGCTCCTTGTTCCTTGCTCCTCTCTGACTCCTAGTCCCTTGTTGCTCTGGCTCCTAGTTCCTTACCCTATTCTGGTTCCACGTTCCTAGTTCCTCTTTCTGATTCTGCTCTGACTGTGGTTCCTTGACTCCCAGACTCTGGCCCTGCTCTGTCCTGCTTTGCTCTGTAGAGAAAGTAAGGTTGCCATGCTGGTCCCAAATATAGGCAATAGAGACAAAGTACTACAATGATATCTTTTATTGGACCAATTCCAGTTGGTGGAGGTATACAGACTTTCGGACCTCACAGGGTCCTTCATCAGGCAAGTCAGGAATTAGAACTATAGACTGAGCAAAGCAGTGAGGTATATACAGTGATTGGAAAAAAATGGCAAAGGGAGGTGAGGAGGAGGTGAGAACAATCCCCAGGTGGGACATTATTTTATTCTACGTTTTCATTGGCCATGGCAAAAGCAAATGTCGCAATAAATAGATCAAATCAAATAAACTTAAAACTTCCTGTAGTTGTAGTTCCCATGGGGGCATTTAGTGCACTGAATGAGGTATATCAGATTTTTAGATTTGCAGTTGTGGGGACGGTGTGTGCTGTTGGTGCTGCTGCCTGGGATTGCCGGTTTTTGTCTTGCCCCTCCCTTAGGTACCTACTTCTCGTATTGGGATAGCTGCCCGGAAGGCGATTCTGGAAGGGGGCGATGTGTGCTGTTTGGTGCTGGGATTGCTGGCCTCTGTTCACCTGGGCTTCTGTCTTGCTCCTCCCCATGGTACCTACTTCTCATATTGGGATAGCTGCCCTGAAGGCGACGGCCTTTGGGGCAATGGCCGAAGGGCGTCACTAAAGGGCGCAGGCCGTTGGTGGACAAAGACAGAGGAGGCGGCCTGTCCTTTCCTTGTGCAGCATCTGAAAGAGACTGTGATATAAGTGGAGGATCTAGGTTTAAGAATTGTATGTGTGATCTCTCCTGTTCGTTTGGCTTGTTCCTTGTCCCTGCACTGGGTTTAAGTGGACAATGGAACTAAGAACCAGAAAGCTTCCTTCTGTTGTCTCTAAGTCCTGTATCGAATCAGATATTTTGACTAACAACTTTGAGTGCCCTGCCACAGAGCACTCTGTTTTAGCCAAATAAAACCACCTGTTTCTTTCTGGCTGTACAATCAAGGCTTATACAGACTAAACTTACAAGGCTTTTTTCTGTAAAACACCCTCAGACAAAAATTCTAGGTTTTGTCCCAAAAGATCTAAATGCAAGTTTTCTCACTGCTGCACACCTTCTAGTTCTTCAGGGTGTAATCTGTCAAAAAACAGGATAGGTTCTTCCACTCCTAAACTTGCTGATGTACCATGGTCAGTTTGCGATGACCCTGGTGAAAGTAACTAAGGCCGTTGAGGCCGTGAATGCAGCTCTCTTTGACTTTAAAGTCTTTTAGAAAGGTTATGGCATGAGGTTTCAAAACATACAGATAACATTCAGAAAAATTTAACCCCAACGATTAAAACAACGGAGGTTACTCTTCACACCAAGATGGCAGAATTTATCAATTCTCCAGTTTTACCCCCTTCTTTGGCAGATATAAATATCTCTAAGCCATCTTATATGTCATCCTGGTTGACCCTGGATAAGGTTGTCAGAAACATCAGAAACAGCACAACTTGTATCGTCTAGTTCCAATAACCAGAATAAGAGAATATACTCTTCCTTTCCAGCTCCTGAAACTCTTCCAGTTTGGCCAGTGAATACCAAATTTAAATGGGTGAAGGCCCTAATTTTTAGCTTTAACCTGTTATCCCCTGTTCTTTCTCTGCTGAAGATGTAGTACAATTACGGACAGATGTAGGGAATTCTAGGATTTCTCCGGATGAGGTTATTGCTGTGCGCCCTCTTTATATAAGAAAATCCTTTATTAGATGGGAAGTGACACTTTCCCAGTGGTGCACTGTCTCAAACTTATGACATTCAAGATTTCATCTTCGGGACAAGAGGATTACTATAATTCAGGTGGAAAACACCCTGGCACGTAGTATTCTGCTCTCATGCCTAGGTTAGGAGAGTGGTTCCCTGTATCATGAACACAAGGCAAACTTGCCTCCTGAAGTTAATGATTGTCGCAGCTTTCTCTCCTAAGAGTCCTCTATGTAGTCGCCCCCGTTGTTAGGAATTGTTTACGTTTGTGCTCCTAGACTCCTTTTGCTCCTGTACAGGTGCACAAATACACACAACCACTGTTCTGTACAATAGCTCTGTATTAAGAAGGGCTACTGCCTTTAAAAAACACAAATAGCAAAATGCTTACAATCTCACTAATGCTTAAGAACAGCAAACACAGAACAAAGTTGACCATGCCCTTCTGAACTGCTGTGGTCTTCCTGCTTGATTCTGTCTGCACAGGGTAGCTCAAGATGAAAATGTCAGAGAACACCAACGTTCCCTTATTCTGCCTACACTTATCTTTAGTGTTAGTACAGTTTTATCCCACTTTATTTGACGTAGAACTATTAGTAACCCTTCCCATTTATGTGACGTAACTGTTAGTATGCTGTTAATTACAAATAAGCTTAGTGTACTGTTACAGCCAGTGCACCCTGAGTTTTTGTTTTGACATCTGACCTTTTTTTAATGATTTTTCTCTACTTGGTGACTTTTCCTCAAAACCTGCCCTGTTTTAGCTAAGTTGTGCTTTGACCCCAGCAGGCTCTGACCACAAGGTTCCTGGGCTGATTGAGTGGGGATCACTATACAATGCATGCCCACTTCATTAATAATTCATTAATAATTAATTAGCATCAACCTGGCTTGAGCAACCCACCCTGTACTGTTGAGTGGAGCAACGTCAGGAAGGACGTGTCCCAATCCACCTGAAGAATGCCACCCTGTATTGTTGAGTGGGGCAGCATCAGGAAGGACATGTCCCAGCACACCTGGAGAAGCGTGGTCTAATCAGACAAATGCTGACTGCACAGCCTGAGCCTAAATCAATCAGGGATGGGAGCGAGCAGGAATGCTTCTCAGGAACTCTATCCTGGCAGGCCTGACCTAGGTGAGACACATAGGAGGCACCTCTTCGTAATGCATTTTCTTTGTTTACTAGTTTTTGTGAAACAAAAGCAACTGCAATGTCCTTTTGTGAGATACTGGAGCTCCTTTTCAGAAAACCTCCTAAATTTAATCAAACTTTGTTCTTGGTTATCACACGCCCACCATGCCCAAGGGGCAAATTTTTGGCTTAAATACAGTCCCTTCAGAGCCCCAGTTAGTTCAGTCAGTCTGATCCTCTGACTCGCTGTTCTCACTGCTGCTGCTGTTCTCACTGCCATACTGCCTTGCTTGCCCAGGAGGACACCCGGTTGCAAGTCCTGTCCATTTTGCTGCCCAGGTAGACCAAGGGGCCTTGCCTGACAAGCGCTCAGGTTGCCTATCTCCCTGCTGGTGCGTTCATTGAACCCAGCACTGTCTGTCCCACTGTCCAACCATCCTGACTGAGTGGTGGGGGTCCATGCTGCGAGGTCATGTCACCTGACCGCTGAGTAAGCATAAGGGAACTCCTGCCTTTCTGCCTTAGGGAGACACAGTTAGGCTCCCTTGCAACCCTAGCCAAGGCATCCCCGAGTGTGTGTGTATGTGGGGGGGGCTTGAGTGACTCGATGGGCTAAACCCACAGACTACTTCCCTTCTTGGATCGCTACTTCTCCAGTCCCTGCCCCCCTCCCCCCCAAAGGCTCATCGCCAGGGAGGGTGCCCTGGTGCTACTGTACTGTCTGACTTGGAAATGGGGCTATAAAGGATCCATTCCTTTGCCCTCCCTCAGAACAGTACATTTTGGTAAGATGAAGCACTGTCTTCTCTCCCTCTTCCTTTGAATCTCCCGCTGTTTGTACCCTAGCACAGGCAGACACACCCTCTCTCTCTTCTAAAGTTAGGAACTTCCTCTGGAAGCCAGTCCATGCTGCATCCTTGTGTAGCCATCTAATTGATTTTAGTGTCCCATTGCTTGATTGCTTTTATGTACCCCTTTTATCCCCACAATAAATTGAAAACTTTATGTTGTGCCTTAAAGTATTTCTTCCCTTTTTTTTAATTCTCTGGGAGACGCTCCCAATTTACACTCAAAAGATCCTGAACACTTGTGTGCCCTATTCAAAAATGCAAGCTTAATTCCCCAAATTGAGCATTTTTGAGCCCACGCCTGGTCACTAGGACCCACTCTCTAGGGAAACTCAGTGGACACGTGTGGAACAGGGACATGTGTTAACACTACAAGTTCAATGTAATCAGCAAATCTATTTTCCATTTTAGCCCCTGTATGCAGTCTGGGCTGGTCTCGCACCACTCCATTTGCCTTGTTATCTGAATGTATTTATACATTTACGATTAGCTTCTTGTCTGGTTTCAAAATGAGCAGTTCTTATTCTTGCAGCTACTCTTCTATGTCTGACCTACTGAAATTGCAGAGTTGGGCAGTTTTGACCCACAGATGCTCCCATCCAGATGTCATAAGATCCTGTTCTATTGTTAGTTTCTGTTGGACTGACAGCTTAATTTTTCACTTTATGTGAAGCACATCTTAAACATTTGAGCATTTCGAGGTACAAAGTTCAGCCACCTTGGGGCGGTCACATATTTACCAAAGGAGATTTTACATCCATTGGGCCATGTTCCCGTGCAGAATGAGACAGTTATTCCAACAGCGGTGTTGTACCCATTGGTGTCTGTTCAAAATGGTAGTGGGGCTTTATCACTGCCGACAGCCGTTTATTTCAAATAACCATGGCACGAATGGAGGTAATATTAGAGTTGAGGCCTCTTTGAATATAACCCACTTACTAATGGTGCAGTGTTTAACAGAAACCTTATCTGATCCTTCTCTTTGACTATCTAAAAAAAAAAAACAGACCAGGAACATAAATCTTGTGTCTTGGAATATATCTGTTTTTAAGACAAAACTTGGAGACCCAGAGTTTCTCAACTTTACACAATTTGATTTGCTCTTTTTTCAAGAAACCTGGATTAATGATGATGACGAACTGTATGTGTCAGGCCACTCTATTTTGAATAGGCTGGGGGATAAACTATTTAAATTTGGACGACCCTCTGGGGGGCTATTAACCTTAATCTCAAAATCGTTTTAAATTTATTAAGATTCCCCCACGTTACATCTAAGTTAAATATTTTGACAGCTAAGGTAGACTTGGATATTGGCCTTTCACTTAAGATTTTTAATGTCTGTAGTCCCCCATAACTCATTATATTATAATGATAAATTATGGGAAGAGCTTGAGATGTCAGTAGAGTCTGTTGTTGAAAATAATATCCAATGTGTTAGATTACTAGTAGGGAATTTTAATGCTAAAATAGGTTCTGATGATTCTTCTGCTTATTTATCAGAGGTTGAATCCTCTTTTTGCATTCCAGAGGGATTATCTAAAGATCAGGCCCTAAATTTTCAGGGCAACGTTTTTGCCAGATTTTTTACTTGACTTGGTTTGGTGGTTCTCAATGGACGTAAACCAGGGGATAGAGAATGCTTTTATTCCTGTATTTCCCCTTGGGGGGTGGGGGCGAGTATAATAGATTATATGGCTGTTACTGTTTCCTTATTTTATTTGTTTGCTGACTTTGCTGCTTTTAATTGTTCTGATAGTTGGCATCTCCCGCTGGTATCTTATCTCCCTGTAGAGCAAAGATATCATGGGCCTAATATAGGTGATATGGCCTCAGTACCTCAGGATAGGAGAAAGAGGATTAAATGGAATCCCAGGATACACTCAAAAGCATTAGACTTATTTAATTCTGAGGAACTATTAACATTGAGAAATAGCGTATTGGTGTCATCTGTAACGCCTTCTACTGTGATGACAATGCATTGTATTTGGAGTAGTTTTCATAATTTATTGCCTATGGCTATAAAGATGTTTGAATAGTATTATTATTATTATTATTATTAACAAACATTTATATAGCACCAGCAGTGTACCTGGCACTTTACAAAGTAATAAAACAGACACGGGTCCCTGCCCCTAGGGATTACAATCTGAGAGACAGGAGCTGGGGGAGAGACTTAGGAAGGGGAACAGAGGGAGAGACAAGGGGTCTAACATTCATGAAGATGCGAGGTCTCAAGTGCACGTACTTGGCTTGGTTACGATGAGAATGACAGCAGGCAGGTCCATGTTGCAAGGATAAGGGTAAACCGATCGTAGGTATAGGAATAGTGGCTCAGCAGGATAAAGAGTCAGACAGAGCAGAGCGAAAGAGGTGAGTTTTAAGGAGAGATTTGAAGGTATGAAGGGAGGGGGCAAGGCGGATGTGGACAGGGAGGGAGTTCCAGGCATGGGGGGCAGCAAGTGAGAAGGGACGAAGGCGCTTAGGGGAGCAGGGAAGGCGTGGAAGGGTGAGAGAAGGGACAGAGGAGGAGCGAAGTGCACAGGCTGGAGTACGGAGGGCGATAAGTGCAGAGAGGTGGGGGGAGCAAGGTTGTGAAGAGCTTTATGGGTGAAGACTAGGAGCTTGTGCAGGATTCGTTCAGGAATAGTAGGTGGGAGTTTGTTTGAATAACTCGTTTGGCTATTCCTGAGGATGCTTAGGTTAGCTATTTCACTATCATCAGGAATCTATGATGATTGACTCCCTGTTATGGAAGAAGTGGTGAAAGCCTTAATTCTTGCTCAAAGATCTAGTAAAGCTCCCGGGCCAGACTCTGTTCGTGCAGGAATTTACCATATGGATGTATAATGGTGGGCACCTCTTTTAGTAATTTTTTTTACATACTTGGATAACACAGGGAATTTCCCAGCTGACTGGGGATTTGGAGGGGATTCACACGTGCGTTTAAATCACACAGAAGCCTCGGCGGCATAGTGCGATTTAAAAAACCCCGCACTTCCGGGCTGGTGTGAATGCGCTGAGCTTGCACATTTCCACGTAGCCCGAATGTTTGGAGTGCGGTTTGAAAAGTTGCTCCGCCCCAGAAACCCCATCTTTAAGAGGGTGGAACCCCAATAACTCTCTTGTTATCGCCCAACTGCAAAAATCTATGCTAGACATCTCTTAAATAAACTTTTGGACTGAGACAACGGGGAGAGAATAATTGCCCCAGAGCAGGCAGGCTTTAGGGAGGGATTTTCAACCCTGAGAAATTGTTTCATCCTGAACTATCAGGTACATAAATATGTGACCCTTAGAAAGAAAAAACTCTCTGTGGCTTTCATTTATTTTAAGGGAGCATTTGGCTAAATCAGTAGAAATTGCCTATGGACTAAATTTCAGAGAGCTAATTTAGACTTCCACCTACTCTGGCTATTGGAGAAACTGCACTCTAATACTAAAGCAACGGTCAAGCTCACGCAAGATGGTGAATATATGAAACTTTTTCTTGTGGTGAATTGAGTGAGACAGTGTTGTCTCTTAGCTCTGTTTTAATTTAATTTTTACATCCGTAACTTAGTACAGAAATTGATGGATGATTCATTTTTCCCTCCCCACTTAGGATGAACTCACATGTAACTCTTCTAAATGCCAATGTCCGTGGGACCCCCCCCAAAAGCTGTATAATCAGTCCCGGATGATCCCTGGATCACTGTTACGTGTGAGTCACCCGCTCTCGGTTCCATCCCCACTTTAAACTCCAGTCTGGTGTTTAGATCAGATAAACGCTGGACCAGAGTTTGAATTGGGGATGGAATTGAGAGTGGATGAACTCACATATAACAGTGATCGAGGGATCATCCGGGGCTGATTATAAAGCTTCTGGGGGCCTGCGGACATTAACATTTAGAAGAGTTACATGCAAGTTCACCCTGAGCATTTTACCCAGTCCCTATATTACTTTATGCAGATGACATGATTCTTGCTTCACAGACCAAAGTGGGGGATGTATAGAGCTTTGGGGAAATTGGCTGACTGCTACCATGAGGAATTTTTTACTATAAATTACGACAAAATTAAAATTATAGTATTTGGTAGCAATCAAAGTAAGATCTCCTGGTCTATAGAAGGAAATAAAATAGAGCAAGAATATATTTTTACATATTTAGGTATACAATTTTCAGCTTGGAGCAAATATATATCACTTGCTATCACCAAGACAAAGCAGTCAGCACTTAGCGTGATAACAGTTGCAAGAATCTAGAGTGGTAATCTCATACAACCAGATATTAAAGTCTTTAAAGCAAAAACCCAATCCCAGGCTCTTTACGGGGCAGAAATCTGGAGTAATTCTTTGGGAAAACAAGTAGATCAGATTCAGAATATGTTCCTGAAGAGACTCCTGAATTTCCCACTGTCAGTTCCTGACTCTCTTTTGAGGACTGAATTTGGTTTAATTTCTTTGCAAAGAGAGGCTATGGGGGCCAGAATAAAGTTTTGAGAAACAGATATATTCCTCAACAGAAGGTCCGCTCCTAAACTTGTTAGTGTCTGAGCAGCATTTTTTTCCCTCTAAACTTTTTCCCTGGCTCTTAGCTATCAAGAATGATATCCAGTCTCTGGGATTTAGCATGGAGGTTTTGAAATCCTTCCCACTTTCCTCTTTTAAATCTAAGGTCAGGCAAAGAATTGTAGAGATATCTATGCAGGAAGATTTGACAGTGATTAAAACTTCACTATTTTCTCCCTATTTGGCCTGTTATAAAGCGCAATTTGGGTATGAACCTTACTTGAATTATCTTCCTCCGTATCTTAGACCATTTTTTAAACAGACCACATGGGTGGGTGGGATGGGTGTGCACCAATGGTGGATGGAGTGTAATGTATTTTCAGTTATAAGCCTAAATATTTTGGCTATCTGTGTTTAAATGTATTAACTTTGAGTTTTTATATGTTAACTTTATGTTTCAATGTATTTGAATTGTGTACATAGCATTGATTTTTAGAATCAGCTTTTGTGAATAGTCAGATTCAGGATGGGCCCCTCCAACCACATTCCAATAGAAGTTTTTTCTAAGCTTCCCAAATGACATTTGGCCATTGCCAAGGAGACTACCGGATGGATAAGCAATAAAACAGGCTATCTCAAGCTCTCCCTCTGGTCTAAGCTAAAGTCATAAAGAGGCCCATTCCTATCCTGACTTCCTTTGATTTACTTAAGTTTTCTCAGATCACAGATGTCTGGAATGTTATCTCTAGGTGTCTAAATGACAGATAGCACTATTCAGAAGAATTTCCAGACTAAGAAGGAGGATTTGTTAGTTTATTCCAGCTAACAAATCTAGACAATTAATGGTTGAGATAAAATATTGAAATAAGCTAACAGGTCTGGTTATTTTCTCTGTAATCTGACAATTATCTCTGATAAAAAATATAAAGCCTCTCTTTATTTCAAAGCTTGAAGAAAGTCAAAACCTGATTGGTTTCTTTAAGAGAGCCAATTAGAATCCAGTGTATCTCCTTACTGACTGACGTCAGCGTGACAGTCTAAAAGATGGAAACCTCCCCTTGTAAGGAAACCTTTAAAGGGAGAGACACACAGAAATAATCCTTAGATTGAACATCCCAAATAACATTGGATTTCTTTCTCACTGGCAAAGGGAAGATCTGGATACATTGTATGTATAATTTCTTGATATCTTTGAGCCAATGAATTGTGCATATGTTAAGCTTTTACAAGCTTTTTCTTAAAATAGAAATGTTTGAAGATCATGTAACTTTGATTGGCAATCATACCATTCATTGTAAGCTATTGATGTTTTCTATTTATATTTAAGTAAACTTTGCATATATTTTTATATCCCAAAAGTCTCATGTTCCCTTATTTATAAATGTATTGTCATTTTTACAATACTCTCTTTGCTAGCTGGATAACAAAGTGAAGTGTAAACTCTTATTATACAATTTGGGGAAAAGTGCAGCCCAATTTAGTTTGACTAGTTCAGCTACACTACATAGCTCACTTTCCCTTTGTAATTTATGAGAAAAAATGCAAAACATGACAATTGGCACCCCCAACGTGCGGCAGAGACTTTAGGAATATATTCTAGGTACACTGAGTGTTCACCAAACCATCAGCTATATTTAATCTTCTTGATAAATTCAAGTTTGTTGAGCTCAACTAAAGAAAAAAAATTGTGTGCATTTTTGTAATGGCTATCCAATTGAACCAAGTGCCTTATGCACAATGGGTTGCTAGTTTGCAAAATGTGACTATCAGAGATGGAGACAGCTATTGCATGCAGATAAGAAGCGAAGAGTGGGGAACAGGCTATAGATTTTTGATTGTTCTTTTTGAAGCAAATAATGCAGGTTTGATAACTGTAATGAGACTTAGAGATGCAGTTTTTGATCCATTGACAATGCCTGTGTTGCCAATTAATAGGCAAGATTTGAATCTGATGACAGGAAGAGTTGTTGAGCTTCCTAAGAGTATAAGGAGACATGGTCCTTTTTCTGTGAGCAATGCTGACTATTCTTCTGGTACTGGATTTAATTACACTCCAGCCACTACTGAGGAATTGCGAAATTTAACTGCAGCTCAATGGGAGCAAGAATATATTCTCTTGAGAAGAGAATATTTAAATCTGAGACAATATGCAAGGGGTTTTCCTGGGAGACAACCTAATGTACAGGGTATGCACCCAGCTGAAATCCCTGGGTTAAACATAACAAACATAAGAGCAGTTACTGGACCAACGCCAAAAGTTATTAAAGAAATTTCTATGTGGCTTGAATCTCATTTGTCTGCTTTGGAAGCAATTGCTCATGAGATATGGATCTCATGTTGATGGGAACACCCTTGTAGACTTACTGGCAAAGGAAACGATGAAAACTTCCGCAGTCTGCGTACTTACCCGATCACAAGTTAATAAATGCTTGGAAATGCTTGATAAATTGGCTCAATTTATCAATCCAGATTCTGTTAACCCTAAAGGTTACCCTTCTGCCTATGATTATTCCCTGCAATATGGGAAGTGTGTTGTAATGTTCACTAATGGGGAAAAACATGTAATACCCTCTGTTGAGGCAAGACCAATCTTATTAAAAGAGGCTCATAGTGGTCTTGGGCATACTCACCACGGTGTTAATGCCAGAATTGAATCTTTAAAGCGTTCTTGCTGGTGGCCTGGACTACGCAGACAAGTTCAACGGCATTTGGCCCAGTGTGAACCTTGTTTAAGAACAAATCCTGGTCCAGTTACCAGACCACCCTATTTAAAAAATCCTAAGCCTCTACTTCCTTTTGATAAGATGTATATGGATTATATTGGTCCTTTACCACCTTCCCATGGGCATAATCATTGTTTGGTTATTGTTGATGC
>QEPC01014266.1:892313-903978 GCA_003113815.1 Sphenodon punctatus | reverse complement strand
AACACAACAACCCTGGCTGGCACACAGCCACATTTCCCCCCTCCTCCATTGGGGCTTCAAAAGCCTCTGCCACCCCAGGTGCTTGTTGCTTGCTTGCCAATGGCCTGGCCACATGGCATGCATGCAGCCCCCCACCCCACCCCCACCCTGGGATCCCAGAGACTAGGTCCCCATTCCATTTTCCCCCCCTTCCCTTTCTAAGGGGCACCAGGGGAGCCTGTAACTAATCCCATAAAACCCCAAAGGAACCCATAACTTATTAACTTTATTTACCAACAGTCACACGCTCACATGCCTCCAGCAGTCTTGGAGTCCTTTCAGATCCCAAACCTGCTGTAGAATGGCTTCCCAAGCCCAAGGTCCAGAAGGTCCCAGAAGGAAAAAAAAAATCCTATATTACTATTGGCCACTCCAGCCAGCCAAGCGCCCACCCACTGGGCACATCCCTACCCCCTCTAAAAAATCCTAGGAATAGGAAACCTTCAGGATTGGATGCCTTTTTGATTTTCAAAAAAGGCAACCAATCCAAGACAGGGTAAAAAAAAAAGTGCCAAATGTAACACTTTGCACCACAGGGAGGGGGCAGGGAGGGACAACAAGGGCAAAACAAAAAAAACCAGTGTCCAACTGCCACAAAGTCATTTTAAAAAACCCGAGATCCGAGACCAATGCAAAAAAAACAGTATGGTCAGGAATAAACGGATCTTGGTTTTAAAACTGGTACCACTAAATACCGGCAGTATCGGATCTTGGTGGATCCAGAATTCCCAGAATTAAAAACACAAACAAAAACCCACTCCAATTACAAAGCAAGAGGTATTTTAAAACATTTAATTGAAAGCTTTTTTGGGACTTCCTTGTTTGCTTCCTCTTCCCGTTACTGATAGGGCCTTGTGGGACCTTGGGACACTAAATTAATTTCTAAATGTCTTTGTTTGTTTTACAATATGCATACCTAACTTATTAAGAGCTAGGTTTTGTTTTTAAATGCTATGTTTTATTGTTTGACTAAAATGATAGTACAAAATGAATTGAGAGACTTTAAATATTTTCCCTTTTATTACATTATGTACAGATGTGTAAGCGTAAGATTTTGTCAACAGAAATATCCCCCCCCCAAATCAAGGAGAATTTATGGGAAAATTTGAGAGAGTCATGGTTCCCCCATTTGCCCATGATTCTGCCGCAAATCTTACCTGCGGCGGGTGCAGCACAATTAATCCTGCTGAGAGAGGCAGTGGCAGCAGGAGTGGGGTCAGACAAGCAGGGGCTACATCTGGAGTAGGCATGGAGAGGTGTTGGCAGGATAAAGGAAGGAGCTGTCCCTCTAGGTGGCTCGTCCTTGGTTCCTGTTTCCACTGCTGTCTCTCCTTCCACCCCTTTCCTCTTACCCTTGCAGCTGCTGCCACCCAGGCCCCTTTCCTGCTGCCACTGCTTAATTTCTGGCCCTGATCCTGCTGCACTGCCTTCGCTGTGGCTTTGCTTGGTCCTGCAGCCACTGCCTGGCTCTCCCAAGCTGCCACATTGCAGCTGCACTGAAGATGACTCAGGACAGCCCCAGCTGTGGCGGCCTCCGCTTTACTGGTCCAGCAGCCTCTGCCTGGCTCTCCCAAGCTTCAGCAACCAATGACTTTGGAACTCACGGAGGTCTCCTGATGTCACAGAAACTATGATCTCCATGACAAATTATGAGTCTTAATTATGTGTAAACTGAATTGTACTCTGTAATCAGGACTAAATCATATGTTACTCAAAAATAAATGGGCAAGATGATGGCTGCTACTTTATTTAAAATAATCTGTTGGCATGAGTATCTAAAACTGTCATAAATATTAATATTATTACTTCCACCTCCACAGTGGAAGTGTAAAATGTTAAAAATTACTTAGAAAAGCTTGGTAACTTGTTCATCCTTGATGTTCGCTTTCATTCTGTTCACAGACAGTAAAATACATTAAATCAATTTTATCTCAGGAAGAATTCTATCAAAGGTAAATATCTCTTTTCAAATATTACTACATTTTCTCTTGTAGCAGAAGTTTGAGAATTCTTTACATGTGAATTTATATATGCCAAATCTTTAAGCTATAGGTAATGGAGATCTACTTTCTTTTCTTTTAAACTTTTTTATTAAGGCACATAACAGAAATATATCAACAAAGATTATGTATCTTATACATTGCACAGTGCTTACTCAGGATACATAGTGTATCATTTCCCCCCCAATTCCTTGTGTTGACCATCACATACGATATCAGTGTTACACCTGTTCTTGTTTCTTTTCAGTATTCAAAAAACCTGGCCAGAGAATCTGACTTATTGGCTGAGAAGCCTTTCTCTTCTGAATGTGATAGAAATGGAACCCAAATCTCCCTATTTGTGTGTGTGTGTGTGTGTGTGTGGGGGGGTGTTTGACGTTTTCTTGGGTGTGCAATTGATGGGACAGTTCTTCCATGACCAGAATGTTCCATATTTTACTATGCAACAGCTCAAGAGGAGGAAGTTTTGCCCTTTTCCAATGTCCCGCTACACAGAGTCTGGCTGTGAATAGTAAAAAGATTCATTTTTCATTGTGTTTGAATTGTAGGCCCTTCCCCAGGGCATTGAGTAGACATGTCAGGGGGTCTTTGGGAAGATCTACTTTCAAAGGGCTAAACTTTTACTAAATTCCATCCCCCTACCCACCCCACCCGCAATATGGTTCTATTAGTATTTAATACTATTTATATGAATAAAGATAACTTAAACTGTCATAAATATATTAGAAATTTTTGTATATATTCTATGCAAGCTTGCCTAAATTTGCATGCAAATAGCCTAAATTTGCATGCAAGGGGCTATTTGTGCTTACATGCAAATCAGAGCTGACTCTAGCCACTTGCATGCAAATTAATGTTTCAGATATATGCTGGGGGAGGAAAGAGTGCATTTTGTAAGCTATTTTAAGCATTTGTCAGCTCCCTGGACAATACAGAATTTGGTTATCCAGGGTAATAAGGGTTCCTGACAATAGGAAAACAAAACAGTAAACACTGGAGCTGAGTTATTGAATTTTTGGGTCACTCACGATGACCTGAAAAGATGTTGCACCTATTGCTCTCAACCTGCTAACACTCCTAGAGTCTGTCATTTTGGACATTCTCTTCTTTAGGAAGGTGAGAGGTTGGCTGTTGTACTTTTGGCAAGCTCCCTGTTGCACTTTCCCTAAATGTAAGGTTAATAATAGAAAATTGATCCTGTCTATCACCTGATAAGCAAAGGATGTGAGAATAGAAGTTCTAGGTCACTTTGGTCGTGTACATAATGGTGTCTCCATTATTCAAGGTTTCCAAAGTTTTCTGGAGACTCAGACATTTGGAACCGAGGCATGGAATCCCCAGTATATTCCAAGTAAAACCAAAAACTAAGTTTCAGATCTGGGAATTATATATAAAAACTGTTTATAGCCTAGACGTCTGGTCCATCTAGTACATATTGTACACAAACCTTGTCTTAAATCACGCAAACAGATAATGGACAATAATTAGCCATTTTAGTAAAACTGTTTTTCACATACTTTCCTTTTAATGACAGGAAACTGTTTTTGTAACTGAATAAATGGTGATCATTGTACATGCGTAGCTCTTTGTGGTTATCTGAGAGCAGTGGCGGCTGGTGCTTTCTGAGGCTGGTGGGGCAGTGGGTGGGACCAACCCAAAGGTAGGCGGAGCCAACCCTACGGTAGGCAGAGCCAACCCTAAAATTGCACACTTAATCGCCTGCCATAAATGCTGCAATTGATCCCTGCGAGGGAAAAGATACCACAACCCATTTCAATTGTTATTAAAATGATTAGAGACCACACTCTGAATAACAACTTAAAATAACTTTATTTATATAGGTCCCCTGTGCTGTGGTACTGCGGGAATGGGAGCTGGAAAATTTTATCGCAGGCCTTTTTAGAAAAGTGGATGTTACAGGTTTATAGTTATTTTAATATTTTGATGTTTTTATGTATTTTATTGGTTGTTAGCTGCTCTGGGTCACTGTGACGACAGGAGCGGGTTAACAAATGTAAGAAATAGATAAATAAAAATAAATAATAGGATCAGATTTTTTTATTTTACATCAGCTTGGAAAAAACAAACAAGCAAAAACCCACGTACAGGCAGCAAGATATGCCCCACTCCCAGTGCATGCTAAGTGAGGAAGATTGAAATGCAAGCCATGCAACATTAGTTCCACTAAACCACATTTGAACCTAAAAAGACAAGTTCCTTTTACATCAGATTAAGGATTGAAATGCAAACCAGGGAGACTTTCTCTGATTAACCATGACTGGGATTCAAGCCCAAAACCACAAATTAAGCCCCAAAACACAGGCACTTGTCCCACCATTGTAAAGTACCCCAGTCCAGTAGTTCATGATACTGAGGAGGATTGACATGCATTCTAAATTTAAAACCATGTGAGATTGGTCCCATTAAAACCACAGACTGAAACCCACAAATCATCGTTCTTTTACACCAGATTAAGGATTGGAACAAAACACATCATCATCATCATCTTTATTGTCGGCTCTGGCTTTCGCCTTGGCCCCAACATGGAAATTCCCCTACAAATTTACATCACATATCATTATTCAAAACAATATTTAAATTTCTTCCAATAAATGCTTAAAGGCAATTTAACTGGAATCTCTATTTTTACTTACAACGTAGAGCACTCGCCTTAATCCCACTAATGGGAAAAAGCAAGAACTAATTACTGGAACCTCTGTTTATTTGAGTTATTTTCGAGCCTTAACCCTTGTACTCTCATTCATCCATCTATTCATCGACAGAGGCTAACTCATCCCCCATCTTCACCCATAATATCAATTGTAATTCGGTTATTACACCTCCTGCCCGAAGGATAGGATTTTGCAATCGACTTAATTAGACAGACATGTCCCTGGTCGACCCCAAATCCTTCCTTGTCTTGGAGACTAAATATATATAGGAAGCTACAGCCCACACTGCTTCCCTACTTGACATCTCTAAAAAACGAACATAAGTATTTATGGATTCCAAAATTTCATCTTCCGCCAATAGTGGAGACAGCCAAGTTAGCCTTAGGGACTCATACAATGGGCAATTTGCTAATAAATGCTCTACTGTTTCTATTTCATTGTTATGACATGAGCATAGTCTCTGCGCCCGCGGAATGTTCTTGAACCTGCCCTCGACTACAGAAGTCCTAGTCAGCTGCCATCTAAGCAAGGTGTACGCCCTACGAAGCTTGGGATTTACCAATATATCCAAATAAAGTTCGAATTGGAATCGAACTTTAATCAAACCCAAGGAAGGCACCACCTTCCATGACCTTACTCTAGCTAAATCGTCCTGTACTGCGATGTCCTCAATTCTAAGCATTATTTGAGAGCGCATGGAAGCTGTTGAAGTCCCAATGAAGTACTGGAAGGAAAAACCCAGAGAATTCAGTGTTCTTCCAAGACGGAATAACCATGGATATACCCATATTCCCTGAAATCCTAGCTCTTCTTTTAAACATATCAGAGGAAGCGACTCCTCCTGTTGGGCTAAAAGCCTCAGCCAATATCTTACAAAGCATTTTCTAGATTTCAACACAGATTTCATTCATATCAAGCTTAAAATAAAAAAAATATAAAATCCAAAACACAGGCAGAGTAAGGGCGTTTTCAGACAAGACACTCTACACCCACAACCCACCCACTATGCTGCCCTAGAGGTGCCCTGTAACATGTATAGTGGGTGGGTAGTGGGTGGAGAATGTCTTGTCGGAAAGCACCCTAAGACTGTAAGAGACATTGATGTCAGTACATGCCGAGTGATAAGAATTGAATGAAAAACCAAACCACCATGCAGGTTTTTTTTCCCCTTAGTCCCACTAAATCATGACTGGAATTCAAACTCCCAAACCACCAATATCAACAAGCTTCCTTGAACAGATAAGATTTCTCTTTTACATCAAGCTTGCTTCAAACTTGGGAAACTAAGAAAGCCAAGAGACAGTAGGTCAGGCACCATGCGCTATTGCACTGAGAGAACTTACTTCATAGCCTCAGCCTGGGAGAGGATCAAATCATAGAAACAAAAGGACTCTTCACTGTCCCTGCCCTGAAGTATTCTCTCCCTCTGCTCTGTGTGTGTGTGTGTGTGTGTGTGTGTGTGTGTGTGTGTGTGTTGGGGGGGAATTAGTATTTAAGGCCCCGTGAATCACAATTTTTTTAAAAAAAACAACAAAAAAACACACAGAGAGAAGTCCCTTCTGAAGCAGGGATTGGGATCCCCCCAACACACGCACGCAGCGGAGGGCAAGAATACTTTAGGGCAGGAGCAGTGAAGCAGATGGCTAGCTGCTTCCCCACCTCACAGTCACTCACAAAGCACCCTGATGAACCCCAGAATCAGAACCAATAGCTGCTGTGCCTTCAAGGAGTTGGTCAGCCACTGACCCCCACCCCCGCCATTCAAGACTCCTTTTGTTTCTATGTTTTGATCCCCTCCCAGACTGAGGCTGGGCAAATAAGTTCTCTCAGTGCAATAGTGCATGGTGCCTGACTTAATGTCACTTGACTCTCTTAGTTTCCAAAGTTTGAGCTTTTGGAGAAGGGCAGTGCTTGCTGCTACTAGGTTCAGTGAAGCACCAGATGTCTTGTGTCTGGGATTTTATTGGGGAGATGCTTTGTGAAGTACTAAGGCACAGTGACAGATCAGCTATTGGCTCCTGATTCTGGGACTCATCAGGGTGCTTTGTGAGTGACTATGAGGTGGGGAAGCAGCTAGCCATCTGCTTCACTGCCCCTGCCCTGAAGTATTCTCACCCTCCGCTACGTGTGTGTGTGTGTGTGTGTGTGTGTGTGTGTGTGTGTGTGTGTGTGTGGATTAGTATTTAAGGCCCCGTGAATCACAATTAAAAAACCCCCACACAGAAGTCCCTTCTGAAGCAGGGATTGGGGTCCACCCCAACACACGCACGCAGCGGAGGGCGAGAATACTTCAGGGCAGGCACAGTGAAGCAGATGGCTAGCTGCTTCCCCACCTCACAGTCACTTTCCGGACGTGCTCTGTGTGCTATTGTAAAGTAGAGGAATAAATATGCTGAAACGTAGCAGTAGCAGGAGCGTTGGCGAGGCCAAATGACATAATACAATATTCATAATGTCTATAGCGAGTTTGAAAGGCGGTTTTCCACTCATCCCCTTTTCGCACACGCACCAAATTATATTCCCCCCACAGGTCCAACTTTGTGTAGATACAGGCCCCCTGCAGCCGATTCAGCAATTCCGGGATTAAGGGGAGAGGGTACCTGTTTTTGATCGTAATCTTGTTGAGTCCTCAGTAGTCAATGCAGGGTCTTAGGCCCCCATCCTTTTTGGACACAAAAAAGATGGGTGCACCGGCAGGGGAACAAGAGTGGCGAATGGCCCCACTTTGGAGGTTGTCATCTAAGTACTATCTGAGGGCCGCAAGTTCTGGGGCTGCCAAAGCATAAATGCAGCCAAATGGGTTCAGCCCCGGGGAGCAGATCTATAGGACAATCATAGGGCTGATGTGGGGGTAAACGTGCGGCTTGGGTCTTGCTGAAAACCTCGAGGAGGTTGTGGTACTCCTGAGGTAGCCATGGGGGAACAGGCTCCGTGGAGGTACTGACCCCCAAAAGGCCGCAGAGCATGGGGGCAGCCTGCAGGCAGTGCTGGGAGCAATATGGCGAATGAAAGATACTTGCTTTGTGGCCCATCCAATCTGCCGGTCATGGGTCTCTAGCCATGGGAGTCCGAGGACCACAACGAAAAAGGGAGTACACACCATGTCAAAGATGACTTGTTCTCAATGGGCCCCAATCGCGTACTGGAGCGGGCACGTCTGGAAGGGAACCGGTCCTGACACCAGTGGGGAACTGTCTATTGATTGTACCACCTCCAATCGGATCTTGTCAATCTTGGAGGTGAAGAACGACGCAAGATCCTGAGCAGCAAGGGAAGAGGGCGGGGGAGGGCAGGGGGGTTTGAGAAGGGAGTCGAAAGTAGAGAAAAGGCGGCGAGGGTCGCGGGAGAAAGATTCGATCCTAGAGGCATAATAGCGCTGCCTAGCTAGGGAGATAGCCGAGGAGAGGGAGGAGAGGGAGAATTTGTAATGGAGGAAGTCAGGGAGGGAGCGGGATTTGCGCCAGAGGCGTTCGGCAGCCCGGGCGCAGGAGCGGAGGTAGCGGATGGCAGGGGTAAGCCAGGGGCGGGGGTCGAGGGGGCGGACGGGGCGAGCAGAGGGGGGGGCAAGAGAGTCAAGGGTCGAGGAGAGAGAAGCGTTGAGAGCAGAGACAGCAGAGTCAGGGGAGGAGGAGGCGAAAACGGGGGGGAGAAGGGGGGAAAGATGTGCGGCAAACTCCGAGGGAGTAAGGGCCTGCATATTGCGGAAGGGGCGCATAGAGGGGGAGGCGGAGGGGGGTCGGTGGGAAAGGCTGAAGGAGCCGAGGAAGTGATCAGAACTAGGGAAGGGGTCAAAGGAGAGGTCAGTTAGAGAACAGTTTCGAGTGAAGACGAGGTCGAGGGAATGGCCGTCAGTATGAGTGGGGGAGTCGGTCCAGAGTCGGAGATTAAAGGAGGAAGCGAGAGAGAGAAAGCGGGAAACAGAGGGGGCGGAGGGCGTGTCAACGTGAATGTTGAAATCACCAAGGATAAGAGTGGGGATATCATCGGAGAGGAAGAAGGTGAGCCAGGATTCAAAGTCCGGGAGGAAAGAGGAGAGGGAACCCGGGGGGCGGTAGATGACAGCAACCCGAAGGTGTAGAGGGGAGTATAAGCGCACAGAGTGGGCCTCAAAGGAAGGGAAGGAGGAGGAGGGGGGAGGGGAGAGGGTTTTGAATTGGCAGTGCTTAGCAAGGAGCAAGCCCACACCACCACCCAGGCCCTCAGGGCGGGGGCGGTGAGAGAACGACAGGCCCCCGGAGGATAGAGCAGCCGGGGTAACAGAGTTGGAGGGCGTGATCCAGGTTTCCGTAAGAGCCAGGAGTTGAAAGGGGCGAGAGAGGAAGAGATCGTGGATGAAGGGAGCTTTAGCCACGGATGAGCGGCAGTTCCAGAGGGAGCAGGAAAAAGGCAATTGGTGTTTGGGAAGGCACGGGATGCGGATGAGGTTGGGGGATGGGGAACGGCCTGGTTTGCGGGGTGTGAGTCGTGCACTGGCCTCGTATTGGCCACAATGGTCTGTGGAACACCTGGGTGTCGCGGGTTTGGGCCTAGGGGGAATGGGTAAGGGGGGATGAGGGTGGGGAGGGGGGATGGGCGTGGGTGAGGATAAGGGGTAGGTTGGCTGGAGAAAGGCTGCTGGTGAAGGAAGAGGGAGAAGGAGGGGGTGCGTGAGAGAGGCTAGAAGGAGGGAGGTGATAGAGGGCGAGGAGGCAAGGGAGGTATAGGGAGGCATCATAGGTGTTACCAGTTCAGGTATCGGGGGGAAGCCAGGCCTGCAGGTGTCGTGTGAGCGCGGGCGTGCTGTCCCACGGCAATGGGCGGCGGCGGCTGTGTAGCGTGGGTGCTGTCAGGGGGGTGGCTCCTCGCTGTCCTCGCTCCGGCCTCACAACGGCCACAAAACGGCCAGCGCCCTTTTGTCGACGCCCTTTGGGCGCCGCCCAAGGGCTGCCGCCCGCTGGGGCGGGCGGGCATCTTTGGCCTGTGGCTTGGGCTGAGCCCTCCCAGGGGGTGGAGCCTCGCTCACCTGCAGGGGATGAGCCCTGCTGTTACATCAGCAACAGCAGATAGAGGATTTTCTTCTTTTGTTTAAAACATGAATAGCGGGGCTTCTGGGGGCGGGCAGGCAGCTTTGGCCTGTGGCTTGGGCTGAGCCCTCCCAGGGGGTGGAGCCTCGCTCACCTGCAGGGGATGAATCCTTCACCATGATCTTCTGATCCTTCACCATGTCTGCTAGGCCCCTCAGATTATAACCCTTAGGACCTTGTTTGGCCACTGCAACTCCAGAGCCAGTTCCTGAAATTGTGTGATGTACTCTATGAGGCCCCCTCTTGCCTGCTTCAGTGACATGATGGCCATCTCCACATCCTTCGCCCAATGCAGGTGGTCAAAGAGGAAGGTAAGTTCAGTTACAAAGTCGTCATAGCTTGTCAGGAGGGGGATATTTCCTTTCAACAATGTAGTGGCCCACTCAAGCCCCGCCCCCCAAATTACCTATAATGAATGCCACCCGTAGGGCATCAGCGGGGTAAGTGGCCGGTTGCAAGGTAAAGGTAAGTTTACAGAGGGCGAGGAATTCCTGAAACATCGTGCAGTCCCCAGTAAATTTCTCCACTCAGGGTCCCCTTGGTTCTCATGGAGCTGCAGTAAAAGCCGGTGCCAGAAGCACTGCAGCGGCAGCTGGGGTGGCCTCCCTGGCCGCCATGGCGGTCCCAGGGGGAGTGCCCCCCTGGGCCACCACCATGGCCAGCCGCTGGTACTCATCCCAAAGGTCCTTGGCCTCCATGGCCAGAGAGCAGACCGCTCTGACGAGCTCCACCACCTCCGTAGCTAAATCCATAATTCCTATCCTGGGAAAAGGGTGAATGCTGGTGATTCTGTCAGGGGGGAGGGGGACAAACACACACTCTACGCCCGAGTCACACCCCTTAGGTCCTAGACCTTCCCTTGGCAGGTAGACACTGGAATAAATGCCTGTCAGGATAGTGTGTGGGCCAAAATGCCTCACAAAGACAAGGCCCCTATCATCATTGGGCACTGAGGTTAAGGACAGAACAAGGCCCCCACTGTTCACCTCGCCCACATTCACTCTGACAACTGGATCCAGGGAGGGGGAGCAGTGGCTGACAGTGCAGGAAAACCGGTAGGGGGAATCAGGACAGGGAATGGGGCTTGCTTGCAGAAGGGGGAAGGGACGGGAAGGACCCACGGAAGGGGATGGGAGGGGGCACCACACACAGTCTCCACAAACACTCTCCACACACTCAAGTTCAGACTCACGCTAGCAATGAATATCTCCGGGAACAAGGAGGAAGGTTCACAACACACAATACAAATCTTACAGGCTACTCAATAAGGAATAAACACAAGCACTTAGCTTTCGCTCGGCCGGTCTGCACTTAATCACCAGCTCTGATCTGTCTCAGTGTTGGCCTTTTATTGTGCTGACCCCACCCCCTGGCATGCAGCGAGCCGTACGGAGCCTGAGAGGTTGCCCCGCCTGAGAGCCGAACCCCCCCCCCCGGAAGGCTCCCAGGAGTGGTTGGAGGGACCTTACCCTACCCAGTTAACAAGGTATTGAAGTCGCCCATACCTGCAGCGGGAATCAAGAATTTCTCAGACCTTGTATTCAGGGCCTAAGGGCGTATCCAAGAAAGGGCCCGGAGGGGCGGCAGTAGGGATGGGCGAACACGGTTCGGAAGTTCAGAGTTCGGCCCGAACTCGACCTGTTCGGACAACTGAACGCGAACACGAACATACGAATGCCGAACGGTGAAATGACCAAACAGTTTGGTCAGTTCGGATCGCGTTCGGGTGGCAAAAAAAATGTTCACTGTAAGGTGACAGGGAGGGGTAGTACTAGTCACTGAGGAGCAGACTTCCAGGCACCAGGGGTGGAGAGGCTTGCAAGAAATGAAACTATCTGCCTCCCCCCTTCCCAACACCTTCTGAGCTAGTCACTGTTCCTGAACAGCAGGC
>QEPC01014266.1:862557-892128 GCA_003113815.1 Sphenodon punctatus | reverse complement strand
AGCTTAGTGATAGAGATAGCGTTAGTGATTTAGTTTTAGTGTTTGTAGGAGTAGGTCTGTGTACTTATTAGATAATCCATTTAGTTCATAACATTTAGAATAGTTAATAGCAGTTAGATTTAGTGTAGATAGATAGATATAATATTAGATTAAAATAAATAAATAAATAAACCCCATATAAAAACAAAAAAACCAAATAAAAAACAAAAGAAAACATATAAAACCCAATAAAAAACCATATAAAAAACAAAAAAAACACCCATAACATTTCCAGAACGGCAGAACCGAACGACCGAACCAAAACCGAACCCGGCGAACTAATCGAACAGCCGAACCGAATGCAGCCGAACCCAACGGCCGAACCCGAACTGCGATCTGTTCGCCCATCCCTAGGCAGCAGGTGCCGAGCCCGGTGGGGGGGCAAGGGGATTCCCCAGCACCGCCGCAGGACTCAGGAGCCATAATGAGTTACTCAGAGATGATCGGGTAAGAAGATACAGTGCTCGTGCATGGCTGGTCTGAGCCACTAAGCCAAGTTGTTCCCCCCCCGCCCCCCCCCGAAAAAGTCAGGGACCGAGGGGGTGGAATTTCAAAAAGAAATTCTCCGGGACCCCAACATACTGTAGGGCAGCAGCAGGAGCCCAGCCAGGGCTTGTGGGGCACCACCCAACAGCCCTGAACTAGGCTGTCTGAGTATAGGAAAGAGTTCAGCCATCCAAACAGCTGTTCTGCTCTAAAATAGCCATGCAATGCAGCTAAATAGCCATGCAGCATGGGCCATAAGTAAAATAATAAGTATGGTGTCAAAGATGCTTGCCTGTCTCTGTAAACAGCATTGACATCTGTGGCTCAGGAGGACTACATGCGTGTTAAGTTATTTATTTTCTAGTTTAGTATAATTTACTGTAGATGTGTGGCAGATTATTCCATAAATAGAACTAGTCTTTTTTATTTTTAGGGTAAATAAATGATTCAGTAAACATATGACACTTTTGTTTTTATCCAGCCAAGAAGATCTTTTGAATCATGGAGAGGTAAGAAATCATTCATCTGGAATGATTTCATGGTTTTGGTATAACCACATAACTTAGGAAAATAGTCTGGTAACAAAATTCAGTTTATATTCTCCTCCCATGACAGAACAGATGGTCTAAACTGCTGGCATGTGTCCCCTCCACACTTGGACAGGGAGGATCACTAATGATGTTTGACAGCCTCACCCAGTGGGAGGGGCACAGGCCTCCTCATTACCCAGTTTTGTTCCTGCCTTGCTAGGGCTAGGTAGCAGGGTTTCACTTCTCTTAGGAAAGAGTTTTGTTAGGCATTTCCTTTCTCTTTTTCTCTCTTGTTTTTCTCTATTTTATTTTATTTTTTCTCTGTGGGCCTGCTCCTCTCTCCCTCACCTCCCTTCAGGGGGTGGGTGTTGGACTGAGCTGCTGGCAGGGGTTCAGGGGGTCCTTCCCCTGTTTTTCCCCCTCCCCCTGAACCTCTCTAGCTGTGGAAGGGGCCACTTTTTAGATGGGAGTTACTGGCCAGGAGCTGCTCTTCCATTGCAGCTGCAGCTTGCAGGGAGTGGAGCTGCAGCAGACACAATGGCACTTTCGCGCACTTTTTCTGCCTCCCCCCTTCCCTGCCCCTGAACATGGCATCCGAGAGCGAGAGGGCCACCCTCTGGGATGCAGGTTTGCTGTCGCTCCCCTGAGCCCAAGACCAGAGTCGGAAGCTTGCGGACGCTGGTGAGCCCTCCCAGAGTTCTTCCAGGCCGGCATCACAAAGGTACCCTCCACCAGGGTGAATTCAGACATGGAGGCCCAGACAGGCAACGGCGCATTCTCCACACAGGGTGAGCTAGTCCCCAAGTCAGTCCTACTTTGACTGGATTGACAGGTGGTCTCATCCCCACAATTATTTGAGGCCATGACCAGGGGTTCCTCCCCCAGAGATTCCCTCTAGAGGGATCATGGTTCCCCAGGTGGCAAAATTGAGGAGGCGGGGATTGGACCCCAGAAGTTCCAAACTGGAAGGCCTGTGAAGGACAGAGCAGGTCCTTGAGCCCTTTGCAGGGGGGGTTCCCTAGAAGCAGTAGGAGGGCAAGATCTCATTCAGTGTCCTCTGGCTACTCTTCCTCTTCCACTTCCTCTTCTCCTGCTCCCACTCCCGTGGAGGGAAACGGGCCAAAAAGAGAAGCAGGAGATGCCATTTCTGCAGGAGTTCTAAGCATAGCAGGAGAGGAGAGCTTCCCCCGGGAGGGTCTCTCGGTCTTCCTTCCCCCTCCCTCTCCAGTTGTCCATGAGAAGAAGGATGGGGAGCTTTCAGCTTCTGAGGCAGATGCCGGGGACAAAGAGGAAGAACCTGCGGGGGAAAGGTTGTTGTTTGAGGCTGAGAGTTATGGGAAGTTTTTGGTGAAAGTAGCAGCAGTTCTGCACATCTCCCTTCCCCCCACGCCTCCTAGTGAGCCACAGGAGGCCCCTAAGGAGAGCAAGAGGGCTTTCCTGAGAGCTGCCTCTGGCTCAGTTTTATGTCGCCACTATCAAGGGAGAATGGGCTCAGCCGGTCAAGTTCAAGAGGCCCCACAAGTATATTAACAAGTAGTATACTATCCCCAAAGCTCAGGAGGCGTTTGTGTTACTTTCCCCAAGATGGATATGGGGACGGCAGCCCTGGCAAAGTCTGCAGCCCTGCCAGCAGAGGGTTAGGGGTTTCCTAAGGATCATTGTAGCAAGGACCAGTCCAGGGGGGCTGCTACCCCTTTAAGAAGGGGACTGTGGATGCCAGTCAGAGGGCTGGGTGCACACAGGGTTGTGACAGCGCCAGCCCCAAAGCTGGGGATCAGCCTATAGGGAGCACAGGCTGAGAAACCCCTGTGACAGAGTGGGCAGGTTACTGGCCCTTTAAGGCTGGAAGAGTAGAAGCCTGGCCACGCCCACTCTGTTGTATATAAGGAGAGACTAGGCAGAGAGGAAGGAGTTTCTGCCAGGGAGTGGAAGGAGCAACATCTTCCTGAGAAAGCCTTGCTTCTCTACGCTCTCCAGGGTGCTGATGACTGTATAACCAGCGTGACCCAGACAAAGGAGAAAGGCTGTGCCCAGGAAGGGAGCCTCTTGGCTGAAGAAGGCTTGGCCAGAGCATGGGGGTTTAAGGCCTGACTGAATGAACTTTGGGGGGTTGTGGTTGTGTTGCTCCTGAGTCTGGAGAGATGGACCTGGGCCTGTAGAATGGAGGTAGATGAGCCGGCAGCCCCAGGTACGCGGGACTGGTTGTGTCCAATAAAGGACTATAGAAAAAGACCCTTGGGACTGTGTGGTGTGTCTGAAGAGGGTACCCCCTTACGGGAAGAAGGGGGTTCAGCCGAAGCTCAAGGCTGATATGGCATAGCAGGGGGTGAACTAATTCCCCAGATTGAGACCCCCAGCATACTGTGTGGCCCTGGGAAGCCCCCTGCTGCAGCACATGGTGGAGAATGCAGGCATAGCACCACCTGCTGGTGCATAGTGGAAGTGCATCCAACCTTGGCAGCCATTCGTGTGTGGAATTGGAGGTTGACTGTTGGAGCTGCACCTGTGTGAACTCCCTGGTGAAAGGTGAGCCTGGGTGCCTGAGGCAGACGAGACTGGAGGACTGTGCCCAACCAGATGCTGGGAGAGAGCAGTAGAGCTTTGCGCCTGGACCAGATGTGAGGAGTGCAGAGTGTGCTTGGAGTAGCTTGGTCAGAATGGGCCTAGAGCTTGGCTAGAGCCAGGAAGTTCACCCAAGCCTGCAATGATGTGGAGGTCAAGCAATTATGGTGGCAGGAGGCACAGGCTGGAGCCGGAGGCGTACTCCGACAGCCCTCAGCTTGTGGAACTTTATAGAGCCAGAGCTGAGGCAGAGTGAACAGCAGCCAGGAATGAGGACTGTAACACGCAAGTACTGGGGACCCAAGGTGGGAGGTACTGTGTGGCGTTGTTATAGGTGTGGCCAGCTGGGACATTGCTGGAGGGCCTGCTGGAAGACAGGGCAAGGCCTCCAGAATACCAGGACTCTGGGAACCCAGAGAAGGGTAATGCATGGGGCCAGAGGTCAAAAAGGTAAAGCCTGGGGGACCTGTGGAGGAATAGGCCAGTTACTTTTGGGGGGCCCTGTAAAAAAGACTTGCCTAGGAAGAGACCCAAGGGGGGAGGTAACCTGAAGGCCTGCTTTACCTGTGGTTATTTGGGACACTACTGGAGGGAATGCCCTGTAACCACATGTCCTGAGGAAGAGGTAAAGACTCTGGGGGTCTGGAAAAAGAGAACCCTTTGGGCCAAAGCAAAAGGGGGCCAATCACAAATGGCACAGTGCTGGGCTTGTTGGGAAAGGGGACATGTGAGGAGAACATGTCCCAGGAGGGCCCAGAAAGAGGCCAAGGGTCCCAACAAAGTTGCCAATAGGGAAAAGGCTATGAAAACAGACACGGTGGGCAACCAGGTAGTAGTTGGGGGTCAGGCAGGGGAGGATAGCCCTGAAGACCTCGAGACCCTGAGTCAAGAGATTGGTATAATGGCTCAGGGGTTACCATTGAGAGAATGCTAGCTCATAAAGTTTTCCTAGTGAAGGAGAACATAGCCCTCAGGAAAGAAATAGAGGAATTAAAAGGGAAACTGCATGGATAGGAGGATTACTCTTCTGAGGAAGAGTATGGTGAGTTAATAGCTGCCTTGGGAGGGAAATGGAGTACCCCAAATGGAGTTAAGTCCTGGGAGACAGAAGGTAAAAGAGGCTGCAAGAAGGTAGCTTCTAACCTGCCAGAGTAGTCTGACTTTAAGGGTCCTAGGGTAGGATAGTTGGAATGGAAGGGTGGGCCACTATCCCAACCCAAAAAAAAGGGGAGCAAGAGACCTAAGGGCCTGAAAGGGCACCTAGGCGACCTCTGAGTCGCAGGGTACCAGGAGGCAATTGAGCTGGTACCCTTTTTCACCTAAGAACAGAGAGGTAGAAGTACAGGGGGGCGATTGAGCTGGTACTTCATGTGCCTAAGGGGGGCATGGTGTAGGCGATTGAGCCGGCCACAGGCATGAACCTCTGCCTTAGGGGCAATAGAAACCCAGCAGGGTGTAGGCGATTGAGCCGGCTGGGACTGTGATTCAAGGGAAACCCAGCAGGGTCTAGGCAATTGAGCCGGCTGGGGTCAACTGAAACTAAAATCCCTAACGGGTTGGTGGAGTAATGTAAGGGGCTGTGGAAATCCCCTGTGAGTCTGTATGTTGGGTGGAAGAGTTCTCCCCAACAGGAAGAGTTAATTCCCTTAGACAGTTGGGTGGAGGTGGTTCCCCAACTGATAAACCCGATGGAACGGGCCCGACTATAAGGGGAGATGGGAGGTCGGGGAGGGTGTTAAAGCCCAGTTTGGGGTGCTAGACCCTGTAGGGTGGGGACTAGACTCTAAAAGTCTAGGTGGGGTGCTAGACCCTAGGGTGTGAAGCTGCACCCTGCTTAGAGATAGAAGCCAGTCTTCTCAGAGGGAAGCCTGTCTCCCTAAAGAGGGAGGGGTGTAGCAGGGAGCAGCTTTATAGGTAAAAACTAGGAGCTTGTGCAGGATTCGTTCAGGAAGGGGGAGCCAGTGAAGAGAGGAGAGGAGGGGCTGCACGTGGTCGAAGTGACGGGCAAGGTGGATGACACTGGCAGCTGAGTTTTGGACGGAGATCGGGGGGAGGCCAGTGAAAAGGAGGTTACGGTAATTGAGGCGAGAGATGACCAGGGCATGAACAAGGTTTTTGGCAGAGGAGGCAGAAAGGAAAGGGCGAATCTTAGCAATGTTATGGAGGAAGAAGCAACAGGATTTGGCAACAGTCAACGTAGGGTTTAAAAGAAAAGGGTGAGTCAAAGATGAAGCCTAAGCTACGGGCTTGGGGGATGGGAAAGATGGTGACCCCGTTGATAAGGATCGACAGGGAAGAGGGAGAGAATGGATGAGGGGGGAAGATAAGGAGTTCTGTTTTAGCCATGTTGAGTTTGAGTTGACATTGAGACATCCAGGTAGAGATATCAGAGAGAGCGCTGGTGAGGCAAACTTGAATAAATGGAGAGAGAGAGAGGGAATAGAGAGAGTTGAGTGTCATCAGTGTAGAGGTGATATTGGAAGCCATGGGAGACAATGAGTTTGCCTAGGGACAGGGTGTAGATAGAGAAGAGGAGAGGGCCAAGGACAGAGCCTTGGGGAATACCAACTGAGAGGGGAAGGGTCTGGGAGGAGGAGGTGGAGTCAGCAAGAGACACATTGAAGGAGTGGTCAGAGAGGTAAGAGGAGAACCAGTCGAGGACGGAAGCTAAGGGGGTGAAGTGAGTCCAGCAAGAGTGGTCAACGGTATCGAAGGCAGCAGAGAGGTCAAGGTGGACAAGGATGGAGTAGAGGCGATTAGAGTTAGCCACAAGAAGATCATTGGGGATCTTAGCGAGAACAGTTTCAGTAGAGTGAAGGGTGCAGAAGCCAGATTGGAGGGGGTCAAGGGAGTAGTTGGCAGAGAGGAAGTCGAGGCAGAGGGAGTAGACATTCAAGAAGTTTGGAAGCAAAAGGAAGGAGTGAGACAGAATGGTAGCTAGAAGGGTCAGAGGGGTCGAGAGTGGACTTTTTGAGGCTAGAGACAGCATGATTGAAGGTGGAGGGGAAGGAGCCAGTAGAGATGGAGAGGTTGATTTTGTACAGGAGGGAAGGGGCGACAGTGGGAACACTGGAGGTCAGGAGCCAGGAGGGGATGGGGTCCAGGGGGCAAGTGAAAGGATTGGAGGAGGAGATTTCCTCAAGGGAGGTGGGAGAGAAGAAGAGGGAGGAGGGATAGGGGAGGGAGTAGGATGAGGAGAGGAGTGGGAAGTGATGTTGAGGCGGAACTTGTCTATCTTGGAGGGGAAGAAGGAAGCAAGATCCTAAGCAGAAAGGGAAGAGGGAGGAAGAGGACAGGGGGACTTGAGGAGGGAGTCAAAGACGGAGAATAGGTGGCGACGGTCCCGAGAACAGGACTCAATGCGGGAGGCGTAGTAATGTTGTCTAGCGAGGGAGCTCACAGAAGTAAGGAGGAGAGAGAGAATTTGAAGTGAAGAAAGTCAACATGAGAGTGGGATTTGCACCAGAGGCGATCAGCAGCATGGGTGCAGGAGCAGAGGTGGTGGATACTGAGGGTGAGCCAAGGACAGGGGTTGTAGGAGGGGGGGCAAGGGAGTCAAGGGTGGAGGAGAGAGAGGCATTGAAAGCAAAGAGTCGGGAGGAGGATTAAACTGAGTGGAGAAGGGGAGAGAGAGAGGAGTCAAAGTCCAGGGGTTTAATGGCCTGCAGGTCACGGAAGGGGCGTGGAGATGAGGAAGAGGAGGGGGGGCAGTAGGAGACATTGAAAGAGGTACGGTAGTGGTCAGAGATGGGATGAGGATCAAAGGAGAGATCAGAGACAGAGCAGTTCCTAGAGAAGACGCGGTCAAGAGAATGGCTGTTAGCGTGGGTGGGGGAGTTGGTCCGAAGGAGGAGGCTAGTGAGAGGAAGCGAGAGATGGAGGGCTGGGAAGGGACATCAGCGTGAATGTTGAAGTCACCGAAGATGAGAGTGGGGATATGCCATCAAGTTCATCTCTCCCCCAAAGGATCGCTTCATCCCATCTCCAACAGCAAAGGACCCGGTAAAGGCCAGCATGACGAGGAAGGCAATCCAACACCTTCTTGACATCAGGGCCATAGAACGTCCCCAAGTATCAGAAATTTTCAGGAGTATACTCCTATTTATTCACCATCCCAAAGAAAAACAGACTTGCAGGCAATCTATTTGAAAGGTCTGAACAGGAATTTGCAGCACAGGAAGTTCAGGATGGAGACTCTGAGCTTGATAAAGGTGGCCTTCAGACAGGGGGATTATCTGGCATCTGTAGACCTGAAGGAGGCGTACCTCCACATTCCTGTCTGGAAATCCCACAGGAGGTTCCTTTGCTTTGCAACGTCAGAACTTCGCTACCAGTTCGGGGCCCTGCCATTTGGCCTGTCCTTGTCTCCGTGGGTCTTCACCAGGACCCTGATAATCTTGGTAGCCTACCTCAGAACCCAAGGGACCAATGCATATTTAGACGATCTGTTGGTGAGATCTCCCTCCAAACCCCAGGCAGTAAGAGACATAGTTGGCAATCAACTACCTAGAGAGTCACAGCTTCCGCGTCAACAGGGAGAACAGCTACCTCGTTCCTTTGACATCCATCCTCCATCTCTGAGTGAGAATAGATGCCATCAGGGACAGAATATATCCTTCTGAGGAGAGAGAGGAAAAGCTCCTTGATCTTCTGGCGAGCTTCTTTGGAAGCGACCCGGTGGACCTGATATTCCTGATGACACTCCTGGGCAGCATGATTTCATGTCTGGACACAGCATGGGCCCGCTTCCACCTCAGACCCTCTGCAGAGACTTCTACACACTTTTCAACAGGAGACAGCACAACAGAGCCACCTTCAAATCCATGTTCAACATCTCTGGCAACAGCTACACTGGTGGTCCTCCCCTCAGCGTCTGCCCGTGGGGTTACCATTCCAGAAATCACAGAGAATCTCCCTGAACACAGATGCAAGTAACTGGGATTGGGGGACCCACTGCCCTTCCGGTAAACACAAGGTGAGTGGTCACGTAAGGATCGCTCTTGGCACATTGGTTGGCTAGAGCGGAGAGCAGCACATCTGGCTCTTCACTTTGCGTCCGATCTGAGCAACCAGCATGTCTTAGTGGTAACATATCACAACAGTGATGGCCTTCATAAACCATCAAGGGGGCTCCCAATCCAAGTCATTGCAGGAAGAGGCCCAGCTTCTGTTTCTATGGGTGGAGCACAATCTGGCATTGATCCGAGTGATCCACACTGAGGGAACGCTGAACTCCCACGCAGACTGGCTGAGTCGCCAGAGAATAGATCCAGGGGAATGGACCCTATCGTCGAACGCGGGATGCAAAAATAAAAAATTACCTGTGTTTGTGAAAAATAGCCGCTGGGACCATTCTGTGCATGCACAGTCCTTTTCAAAATGGTGCCAGCAGTGTCAGTACCGTTTTGGGAAAGGGCAGCCATTCTGCCAGTGCCATTTTGGAGAAGGACTGCACATGCGCAGAACAGCCCTGATAGCCATTTTGCACATGTGCAGTGAGTTGTTGTACAAAATCTCGTGAGATCTTGTACTGGGACCAAGATGTTGTTGAGTTCTCGGGCCCCAGCCTGAAATCTCGTGAGAACAAAAGGGCTTCTCGATCAGCACTATATACTGAGATAGCAAGACGTGGGCTGGATTAAAAAGAGAGATAGAGCTGGGTGTCATCAGCATGCTGATGGCATTTTGTTCAAAACCTCTGGATGATCTCGCTCAGTGGCCTCAGATACACATTGAATAAAAGAGGAGAAAGATGGAACCCTGTGGGACACTACAAAGGAGGTCTCAGGGAGACGACAAACAATTTCCCATCACCATCTGCTGGGATCTCCCTGACATGAATGAAGGGAACCACTCAAGAGTCCTGTGCACCCCTGCCAGATCCCGCAGTCACATCAACACCACCCCATGATCAACTGTGTCAAAGGCTGCTAAAATGTCTAACAAGATCAGCACTGCATAGTTCCCCTTGTTCATCTCCAGGTGTAGATCATTAACCAATGGCACAAGCGCAGTCTCTGTACTATCCCCCAGGTGAAGACCTGACTCAAATGAGTTCAAGAATCTGATACCATCGAGATGAACCTGAAGTTGCTGGGCAACCAGAGACACGGCAATAGTTGGCCAGGGAGTCAGCGTCCAAAGCGGTTTCTTAAGCAGGGTGTGGACAACTGTAATTTTGAGGGTGTCCGACAACCTACCCTCCCAAAGGGAGGCATTGACTACACCAGGCAGCAGCAGTCCCATCATCTCCCAGCTGATGTTCACCAGCCACGACAGGCAAGGATCTAATTCACAACTGGTTGGCCCACACCCCAAGTTATAGTTTTCAGTTTTATAAAATTTCTATGAAGAAACAAGATTCCCCCCACTCTCCACTAGCTTTGAGATACCAACATGGGTATCACTCACTAGAGGCGGAGTAGAGAATATTGGGCTATAGGTTGTTTAATCTCCCAGCGTGACATCTGCTTGGGGTTTTGGGAAAGAGTTGTCAAAGCTTAGGCAGAAATGTACAAACATTTCTTGATCTTTGATTCATAAAATCAGGGTTTTTTAGTCCAGCAGCCCTATTGGAAGACTTCAGATTAAAATGAGTAATCTGATCATTAACAATTTTCCAAATGATCATTAATCATTTTGCATTGAGGTTACTTAGACTTAAGTTCACAGTTTCCTCCTTCAGTGGCTGCGTGTATTCCCATTGGGTGCATGTGCTGCAGCCACTCTTCCGCAGTCTTCATAGCAGTCTTCAGATTGGGATGGGGCAGGGCCATCCTGTTCCCCTCAGTTCCTTCAACCACTGACAAGAATTTCCAAGCAGCTGAAGCAGTCTCGGTGCTCCCCTCTCCAGTTCCATCCAGGGGGAAGGAGTTAGCTACATATTATTTGCCTTCAGAGTGGTTTTAGTATAAAAACTAAACAAAACAAGAAAAGAAGAAAAGTGTAGAAATATGTTTTCTTATACCCCCAAGCCTCCCTGGGACAGCTTTCTCTTTTGGGAGGTGGCTGTTATTTTAAGGGGGGGGGATGGTTCAGAACTTTAAAAAAAAACAAAAAAAAACCCACCTCAAAAAAGGTTTTTTTAAAAAAAATGTTCACCATGCCATACCTCCTATTCAAAAACAGACCTTCATAATAAATGTTTGGTTTGTCATGGGGAGTCTTGCTCTCCATCAGGCTCTGAAGCCTGCTGTAGTCTCACCCCGTTGGTTTGTTGCATCGTTTTATCAACTACCGCCAGCAGTTGATCTCTATATATTTATATTTATATTTATTTATTTGTTGCATTTATACCCCGCCCAATCCTGAACCCAGCTCGGGGCGGCTTGCAATCATAAAATACCATAAAAAATCCAATACCTAAATTAACATATATAAACATTTAAAACGTATAAAACACATATAAGACAGGGCCTGGGACATAAATTTCTAGGGGTAGGGGGAATAAAAATCAACTACCCACCCCCCCTCCCCAAAGGCCCAGGTGAACAACCAGGTCTTGCATCTTCGCCGAAATACTAAAAGGCTTGGGGCCAGGTGGGCCTCCTCCAGCAGGGAGTTCCAAAGACGCGGCCCGGCCACCGAGAATGCCCTCTCCATTGTGGCCCCCCGTTTAACGCAGGGGACCTCCAGGAAGTCACCCCCGGCAGACCACAGGAGTTGCTCCGGAGCATGGAGGGCGAGGCAGTCCGTGAGGGATGAGGAGCCGAGACCATGCAGGGCTTTGTAAATCAATACCAACATCTTGAATCTGGGTCGGTACGCTATCGGCAACCAGTGCAGAGCCTGGAACACAGGTGTTGTGTTCCCGGGGACCCATCCCCGAAAGGAGACAGGCCGCCGCATTCTGAACTAGCTACAGCCTCCAAACCAAACACAAGGGAAGCCCCACGTAGAGCGCGTTGCAATAGTCCAGCCTCGAGGTGACGAAGGCATGGATGAGGGAGGCCAGGTCCGGGCCAGAGACGAACGGACGCAGCCTCTGCACCAGATATAACTGGCGAAAGGCAGCCTTTGCGACTGCCTCCACCTGCCGCTCCAGGCAGAGGTCCACGTCCAGCACCACCCCCAGACTCCGAACCTGTTGAGCTATAGGAGGGAGAACCCCCCCAATAAGGGGGGCCGACACCTCCTTCACTCTCCCCACCACCATCACCTCCGTCTTATCGGGGTTGAGCTTCAGTCTGCTCTGCCACATCCATTCCGCCACGGCCTCCAAACACTGGGATAGCACCGAGATCTCTAGGGTGAGGGTGGGCCTAGCTGGAGAATTGTCAGAACGATTCGGGCAGAGGGGCAAGTCACAGCTGCCCCTTGGCCCCAGTCCTGTTTAAACTCTTCCTGAATAACCTGAACCAAAGATATCATGCCCCAAAACTTCTGGGGCAGGATGTCCCTTGTAGGGATGGGTGAACGCGGTTCAGCTGTTCAGAGTTTGGACTGAACTTGGTCTGTTCAGACATCCGAACCGAACTCTTGAATGACCGAACAGTTCGGTCGTGTTCGGATGAGTTCGGGGGCAGGAAAAATGTCTTTTCAGGGCCAAAAATTCAGTTTCGGTTTTAATAACGCTATTTTTGACTGTTCGGCCAGGTTCGGCCAACCCGAACTCGGCTGAACCGAACCATCGAACCTGAACTCGGGTTTTGAACCGAACAACTGAACATCCAACCGCATTCTCTTCGCCCATCTCTAGTCCCTTGTCTGTTATATACTGATGGTACCGCCCTACTGGCATATTCTAGGGTAGGGTTGCAAAGATCGCTGGATACATTTAATGACTATTGTGTGAAGAACAAACTGGAAGTTTATTATTTTATTTTATTAAAACATTTGATATCCAAAGGCAGCTCGGGGCAGCTTGCAATATATAAAAAGACACATATAAAAATACACAAACAAACATAAAACATCTAAAAAGGGGGAAGAGGAAAAAAGGCGGGAAACATCTCCCTGGAAAAGAGGAGGGAGAAAAAACAAAACCCTAATCTTACCACCCCCATAAAAATAAAAGGCAACCCTCACCCATCTCCCTCCCCAAAGGCCTTGTGGAACAGCCAGATCTTACATTGATGTCGAAAAGAGACTAGGTCTGGGGTCACCCAGACCTCTGCTGGGAGGGAGTTTCACAGCCTCGGCGCAGCCACCAAGAACACCCTCTCCATAGTCGCCCCCCGGGATACCTGGGTGACTTCGAGAAGGGTGCTCCTGGTTTCCTGCAGGGGCCGATCCAGAGCACAGGGAGTGAGGCAATCCTGTAGATATATGGGGCCCGAGCCATATAGGGCTTTATTAGTAAGAACCAGAACCTTGAATTGGGCCTGGAAGACTATAGGCAGCCAGTGCAGAGAACGGAGCACTTGTGTAATATGCTCCTGGTGGCCCGTTCCCGTAAGGAGAGGGACTGCTACCTTCTGCACTAGCTGCAGTCTCTGAACCGTCGCCATGGGCAACCCCATGTAGAGCGCATTACAATAGTCCAATCTTGAGGTGATGAAAGCATGGATGATAGTAGCCAGGTCGGAGTTGGAGATGTACGGCTGAAGCCGTCGCACCAGGTGGTGTTGGCAGAATGCGCTCCTCACCACAGCTCCATCCTGGGCATCTAGATGAAGCTGTGCATCAAGGAGCATTCCCAGAGTCTACTCTGAACCTCATCAATGACAGGGGATGCCACACCCACTGCCTTCCCCACTAGCATCACCTCCATCTTGTCAGGATTCAACTTCAGTCAGCTCTTCCTCATCCAGTCCCCCACAGCCGCCAGACATGGTGTAAGCACCTAGACTGCGGGGTCTGGGTCTGATGAAAAAGAGAGAGAATTGAGTGTCATCAACATTATTACTGACAACGAACTCCAGAACTCCTCATGACCTCGCCCAGTGGTTGCATATACATGTTGAACAGGAGAAAGGACAGAATGGAACCCTGCAGGACTGCACATGAGAGATCCCGGGGAGATGAAAAATCGTCTCTGAGCACCACTCACTGAGTTCTTCCAACCAGGAATGAGCGGAACCATTCAAGAACAGACCCACCCACCCCAGCACGGTCCCGCAGGCGATTCACCAACATCTCATGGTCAACAGTATCAAAAGCAGTTGACAGATCTCATAGAATCAGCAGGGTCAAGCAACCCTGATCTAATTCACGGCGAAGGTCATTGACCATAGCCCAGACAAAAGCCAGACTGCGAGGGATCTAGAAAACTGAGTCAGTCCAGATGGTCCTGCAACTGCAGAGCTACTACCCTTTTAATATTTTTAATGTTTGTAGTATTTTAAAAGGATTTTATATTTTTTGACCATTTGAGTGCAGGAGGGTGCGGGATATAAATGCTTGAAATAAATAAATAGCGTGGGACAGCTAGAGTCAGACTGATAGACAGGCGAGGGAGTCCATGTCCAGAGATGGTTTTTTGAGCAGGGGCCGCACCACTGCATCTTTAAGGCAGTTCAGCACCCTGCCCTCCCAAAGGAAGGCATTGACCACCCCAGCCAGCAAAGGCCTCAGTGGGTATTTTCAGATGTTACGAGATTACACTCAACCACAGACAATCCCCTGTGGTGGGAAATGGTCCTGTAACGTCTGTTTGATGCCCACCAGATGTTCACCATAGTGAACCTCTGGCAGGAATCAAAATAACCACGCTTTCAAGGATGGTCCAGGGACCATCTCCGAAGGTGTGGTCAAAGTGATTCCCGCCGGGGGTGAACTCCCAGCGGGAATCACTTTTTGCCCCCAACAGATGTGACGTTACCATGCTCGTTACTAACATCTCGTCTGGCCTCTGACCATGGCCTGGAATGGGCGGACATGCTCCCTGCCGATTCTGGGTCGTGTTCAATACCTTGGGGGGCAGGCAGGTGCCACAGCCAATCCAGAGGGCAGGCGGCCTCAGGACCGGGGTGGGGTGGGGCTGTGCGGCCGCACATTACGCTGTGCAGCCCCCCCCCGCGATTCCCCGCTGGGATTGGCCGGCACGTCTGCTGGCCGTGCTGGTTCGATTCCGGCGGGGAATCAAAAGGGTGATTCCGTGACAGGGCCAAAGCCGCCCCATCACATCTGAAATCACCCAGTGTCCCCCAGCTGGCGTTAACCAGCCAGGACGGGTACGGGTACATTTCACAAGAGGTGGCTCTGACCATGCCAAAAACGTCTTCTGCATCGACGGGCAAGACCCACTGAAACGGATCCCACAAAGTAGGACAAGGTGGAGCTTCCATAACCTCTGGTTCTCTTATTAGAATAAGTGCCGCATTGAAGTCCTGGTGAATGCGAGCGATTTTATCAGTGAAGTAATCAACAAACATGTCATAGTGGGCACTGGAAGATTCTAGTTCCAGACGGAGGGAGGCCAGACCAACCAGCCCCCTCACCACCTGGGAAAGCTCTGCTGGATGAGACTTCGCTGATGCTATGAGGGCAGCAAAGAACTCCTCCTTTGCTGCCTGCACAGCCACCGCATAGGCTTGCAAACTGGCTCTATGTCGCAGTCTGTCAGCTTCAGCATCAGAACGGTGCCACCGTCACTCTAACCACCTCCCTTCTTGCTTCAGCAACCACAGATTCTCAGTGAACCAAAGAAGTCCGCGGCGCTGATGCCTAGGGAGTGGATGCCTAGGAGCCGTCCGGTCGATGGCCTCAGTCAGCAAGATGTTCCAAATAGCAACGAGGTCATTGAGCGTCTGGTCGTCAGGAACAGAGGGTAATTCCCCAGAGCATTCTGGAAACTCTCCGGTTCCATCAGTCTCCGGGGGTGAACCAACCGAACTAGTTCCATGCCCCTCCTGGGACAGATGTGCGCCGGGAGGCAGACCTGCAGGAGGTAATGATCCATCCATGACAAAGTAATAATAAGAAATCCAATGGTCTTTCTTGAAAGGAAGGCACACAAATGGTTTATTAACAAGGAACCTTTGGAATCAGGAAAGGAATCTGTTTATCTTGGGATGTTTTTTTCTTCTCCACTGAATTAGACTTCCCATGTCAAGACAACTGCGTTGAAGTTCCGTCAAACTAGCAGCAGGATTTTTGTGTTTTATGGCAGGTTCTCTAGAAGGCCATGGGTGGAGGCCCTCAAGGTAGGCAAGTTGAAATTGGTGTCTACTGTTTTATTTGGTGCAGAGATTTGGGGCCTTGATGATAGAGTAAATACCCATGCCATCCATGTACAAACAGTCTTCCCTAAGGTTGAAGTTGTTAGAGCTTCCAAGAAAAAGACCATTGACTCGATGCAGGGAAAGGACTTGGTACTGAGCCATGCCCAAACACACAAGGTACCAAAGGCAGTACCGGGCCCTACTCTAAAGACTAAGGCACTCTTGGCACCAGAGCCAGCACGGAAATGTTTCATACCAACGGAATGGGACTGTTCTCACAAGATAGTGGTGCCTGTAGAGAAGGACCCATCTCATGAGACTTCGGTACCAGGAACTTCAGCCAGGACAAAACCATTGACTCCAGCTACCTTAGTGGAATTGGGACCCTTTTACAATACAACTACACTGGCACCAACTTGCCTCAGTGGTACCAGGGACTTATCACAGGATATTGTCACCGGCACCAAACACCTCACTGGTATTGGAAGTAGGGATGTGCAAACAGTATGCGGTTCAGATGTTCGGCCATTTGGTTCAAAACCCGAGTTCTTGTTCGGTTTGTCAGAGTTTGGTTTGGCCGAACTTGGCCAAACATTCAAAAATAACGCTATCGATACTGATACCGATAACGAATTCGAAGATTTTTTTTCAGTATCAGTATCATTTGGCCCTGAAACAACCCCTGGTTCCAGGAAGTCTGCTCCTCAGCTGCCTCCCCCTTCCAGTCACATTTTTCCCGCCCCCAAACTCATCCAAACTCACCCAAACATGACCGAACTGTTCGGCCATTTTCGAGTTCGGTTCGGACGTTCGGTTCGGACGTCCGAACAGACCGAGTTCGATCCGAACTCCAAACATCCGAACCGCATTCGCACATCCCTAATTGGAGGTCTCTCAAAAATGATACCAACTGCAAACACTATGGAAGGAATAGTAATACCTTTGAAACCAATGTCTTCTCCACATTTACAGTACAACCACCCTCACAGATATTGCAAACACCAGAATGACCCTCCACTCCTGTGCGTTCTATACATTCTTTAAGTTCTTATTTAGACTCCGATTGTAAAGAAATATCTGCGGGGCATTATGAACAGGATGATTCAGAAACAGTAGTTTTTCAAGAGACCATATTCTCCCAGATCTATTTATTTACAACATTTATATCCCGCCTCTCCTGCCTAAGCAGCTCAAGACGGCTTACAAAAATTTAAATATTTTAAAATATATATAAAATACATAAAAGGGAGGCATAAAAGAAATACAAATCTAGAGTGTGGCCAGCACCTGGATATACTCCACGTAGCGCAAAACCACATAATTTTTGCCAGCCATGTCTCTCCATGCAGCTCTTATTCATGCCACTCTAGATGCTGTTCTTTCAGACACTGTTCATCAGTTTACTATGGGCACCATCCTGCTGTAGCCATCCTAGCAGATTCAGATACTGCTCCCCAGCACCATTCAGGGTGTCATCTGCAAAAACAGAGGGGTGATTAGATATGGGATTAACCCACCCACCAGCTCCATGATCATGGACAATAATGGAACAAGAAGGTCTATTATTGTATCAGCCTTCTCCAGTGGAACAACCTCTTTTGGAGAAAATGTTGGGCAATGTTCCTGATAAGTCTCAAAAACCAACAGACTCATCATCCGAATCAATTAAAAAGACATCTCCCTCAGTATCTGAAGAATCCCCTTGATCACATGCGACAATCTCTGCCCTACCAACCAACTCTTTGGTGGACACAATTGATCCCCCTCCTATGGAAGATTATAGGCAGTTCCAGAAATTGCTCGGAAGGCTTACTATGGCAATGCCAGAGCTGCCAGTTAAAATAGTTTTAAAAGCACCAGCAGCACCACCATTCGATATCATATTAAGGGATGATTCGGGTCAAGCTACGATTCCTTTTTTTGAGGATATTATGAATGCAACTCTGGCATGGTGAAACCTTCCGGATTCAACACCAGCAGTGAATACCCATGCAAATGGAATGTACCCACTAGCGCCTGATGAGAGCAATGTTTTTCAAGCGTCCACCCCCTAATTTGCTGCTAGTGGTGGCATCTTCAAAGAGATGGAGACCATCAGCCTCAAATTAGAGCAGCTCTTCTGCAACACAAGTCACTTCTCATTTAGAGAGAGAAGGCCACAGAATGAATGTGGCTGGAAGAAAGGCATTTGCTTTCTGCACTTTAACTATGCATGCCACATAGCAAATTATTTGTCCCTTCCTGTCAGTGTACCAACACCTGCTTTGGGGAAAAGGATCTGGAAGCTAGTAAAAAATCTGAGCAGGCTAAACAGGAAATCCATGTCCTGTTTATGGAAGGTCAGACAGTAGAAATCTATGACTTTAGTCCCAGAAAATAAGGCAAAAATAATCTAAGATCTCCCTTTTGATGGCATTGGTTTATTTTCCAAGACAACTGATGAGACCTTTTGAAAGACTTTGAACTGCAATGGACACAGTTACAAGACTAAGGGCGATGCATGATCCAAGGAAAAGGTACACCTCTCAATCATCATCATATAATCATGGATCCTTTAAACAGGCTCCCTACTCCTATTACCCTAGGAGATACCAGCATCAACCCAGAGGCCTAGGAACAGGGCTAGAATAAATAATGCCCCTGGGGTACAAAGAAAGTCTGTGGGACCGAGGGTCAATGAGACCATACACACGCCCAGCCTACCTTCAGAACCATGAACGCACCTTTGACATCTCCACCAGTTTACATGCTTCCTTGCCATCCTGAAAATGATAACAACTGACAGTTGGAACCTAGAGATAGTGGAGTTTGTGTCACCGGGAGGGGTTAGTCTGGGGAGGGGAAACTACACCCAGCCAGTCTCCTTGCACTCCAGTCACGCACACATGTACCCGGTCCTTTCGCTTGACAGGGCTCAACCGGGGGAAAAATGCCCGTCAGGATAGTAAGTGGATCACGGGGTCTCAGGAAGACCAGATTCCTATCATCATAGGGCGTCAAGCGTTTGAAGGGAGCCGCAGACCAGCCAACAACCACACTCCTTTTATAACCCACTCCGTAAAAGGGGGAAGGGGAAGTCCACGTGTTGCTCATGAGGGGGTCAAGGGAAGGGAACCCAGGTACAAAGGGAAGGAGGGGATCCTGCCACACACAAGAGGGAAAGGAACACTACTCACCCCGGGAAGGGAAGGGGGAGAAGGACGGGGGAGAGTCACACACACAGTCACACCCTTGTACACTCCTGCTGGGAACAGGGGAGAAGGGACAAACAAGTTCTCAAGTATTTCAAGCAAGATCCACACACCATGTAAGCACAAGCACAAGGTATAACTCACACGCTAAACACAAAAGCACCGTACATGTATCTAAGCACAATATCAAGCACCACACTTAGCTTTCGTTCGGGGCCGGTTTCTCCAACGCAATCACCAGCGCCAACTGAACCGTGGTGCTGGTATTTATCCCTGGGGTTCTGCCCCCTGCGTGCGCCCGCAGGCGCACTGATCGCCGCACGGGGGTGTATCCCCATCTGTCGTAGCAGAAGGCCCCGCCCCCATGCCCAGCGCATCCGGCAAGGCCCCCGGCGTCCGCTGCTCTGGGGGTGGGGTCGTCTGAGCCGGGGTCGATTTTTACAGCCAGTGGTGTGGCCGACGATCACACCCGGGGAGGTGGGGCTCGAACATCAGGCTGCGTCTGGAAGTTGCGGCTGCGCTGGGGGCAACCTTACCAGGGTGCCATGACAGTTTGATTATTCAGTCCCATTCAGATTCATACCCTATCCTTATTATTAATTATTCATTATTATTATTATTTTATTATTTTATTATTATAAGCATTTATATAGCGCAAGCGATGTACCTAGCGCTTCACAAAAAAACAAGATAGACACGGTCCCTGCCCGAGAGCTCATCCCCATCCCTCTTTAGGACCCCATCTCACAAGGCAAAGTTGCTCCAAGAAATCCACTGCTCTCTTTCATCTGAGGGTAGACAGTCTGTTGCTGTGTGTTGCTCTTCTCCCTCAGAGATGTTAGGCAGGATCCAAGGCTTTGACTGGCAGTCTGGGGGAGGAGCTAATCCCAGTTTGCCACCCAGACTTTCCTGATCCTCACTCCTCTCTTGTTTCAGAGAGAAGTACGGTTTATTTCTTTTTTCCCATCATCTTCTTCCTTTTATTTTTTCTGTTTTTGCCCCTAGTTGTCCAAACAGTTTAGGTAGGCTGGGCATGTGTGTGATCTCACTGACCCTCAGTCCCACAGAGACCCTTTTATCTGAGGAGCCAGCTTCCTCATTTAATGTTTGTGTGTTTTGTTTTGTTTTTTAGCTGGTGTTTCATGCATTGCAGTTTGTAACATTCACCGTACTTGCTGTTTTAATTATGAGGCTGAAGCTGTTTCTGACACCTCATATGTGCATCATGGCTTCCTTGATATGTTCAAAACAAGTAAGATGTATTTACTTCTGTTAACATCACCAGTACTTTGAGGTTTTTACAATAACCTAATTTGAAAGTATGTACCACTTACTATATTTCAATTTCAGAATGATGTTAAAATTTTCATTGTATCAAGATGAAGAAAATGCTTAAGAGTGTGTTAATCTTTAGTCTTTTGATATGTAGGAAGCACTTGGAAAATTTGATTAGGTTCATACTTCCTGGTATGGCACCTGCAGCATAAAGGGGCCGGAAGATTCCCATTACATGCAGGAATTCACAGCTAGTATTGGTCTCAGGTTGAATGATCCGCTGTATGTATCTCCATCATATTCAACAGTTTAGGATGCAGTGTTATGACAAAGGCAATACTGCTTGTGTGTGCTGCTTCTTTCACTAGGAAGAATTACTCCATCCTAAGTGAAAGTATGAAAAGCAGGAGATACAGCATAGAAAAGCATGACAAATATCTCCTAAAACATATAACATCTTCTACAAAGGGTGGGGCCAATCCCAAGCTCCACGGACCGGCATCCATAGCATCCTTAGTACCTGCGCAAGTCGTTTGCTCCTCTGGCACAGGGCCTGTGGTGTGCGCACAAATGCACACAGCGGTGGCTGCAGGGTTTGGGATTGCGGCCAATGTCTATAAACCATGTGCCAAAATGATTCCTAGGGAGTCATCCAAATCTCCTCATGACCATACATACATGGTCATCATGTTTATGTCCTGAAATTCATGCTCTTAACCTTTAGGATTCCAAATGCAGACAGCAATGGTAAATTCAGATAATGTCAATGTTAACCAGTTTTTATAATGCCAGTGTGCAGGTGTTTTTCCTTAAACTGAAAAGCAACAAAACTGTTGGAAGAGCAGATGGAATTGTCCTGGTCAAACATACACTTCAACTGGAAATACTACTTAACTGTGAAATACATCTGGAGAAAAGACTGCCAACTGCTGAAACAGACCTTTGAATAAATGAGCATATTGCATTATATTAAGTACATTTTTATCTTGTACTGCTTGGCAGAATTATTTATCCATAAAAATATGCCTATTTTTCATTCTTTTATTTAGACTTGTACTCTGAGCAATGATGAGAGTGCTTACTCCCCTGGCAATTATGGGCAACTAAACAGCGTTATGTAGCATTCTCCCATGTCTTCAATTGCCTTTTTAAAATGGCTCTGTTTCCCATACAAGAAATCAGTCAAACTTGTCACACCGTTTTTGTTATGTAAACTAGTGGCTGTATCTTTGGCATTCCTAGTAGCACAACACCAGGGAAAGAAATTTTACGTTGAGTCCAGATTACTCAAAGGTTCATGTCTGATGACCTGGTTTTGCCCAATTTTGCACAAGGGCAGGAGGGGAGAGATTTTACTACTACTTCCTTCATTGTTTCTTATGGGGCATATGTATGTAGTGTAAACTGAATATTCTAGGGGAGCAGCCACATGAGCAGCAGGGCCTAATCACTGCGTGGTCCCATGGTGGGAAATCGCCACCGCCACGCTGCAGGGCAAGCATGGGGAGCTGGCCACAGTCACAGGGAAGCTGAGCTGCCACCACAGCTGGAGGCTACTAGGCAGCTGTTGAGGGGGGGGGACACGCTCCTTTCCCCCCTCCCCCACCTGACAGCTGATGGGGAAGGGGAGCTTGGGAAGAGCACACATCTTCCCAGGCCCCCTTCCCCCATGAACAGCTGTCAGTCTGGGGGAGGGGGGAATCTGGGAAGAACATGGGCTCCCCTCCCCCTGATCTACCCAAGAAACAGCTGATCAGGAGAGGGGGGAGCCCAGAGAGGCATGCATGCCCCTCTCCCCACCACAACAAACAGCTCATGTGTGCTCCTCTGGGCCCCTCTCCCCATATCAGCTGTTTGTTGGGCTGGAGAGAGGGGCATGCACATGCTCCTCTGGACTTCCTCTGCCTGCCCCCTCTCCCCCCATCAGCCCAGCCAGACAAAGACCACACCCCGACTGTGATGTGGCTACACACGATGGATATTAGTGCCTGTCACTCATGGCCCTGCAGCATTGCACCGTATTTGGCAGGACAACCATTCCCCATCACATGAATTGCTCCATCCTGGCCAGCCTTACCCCAGTTGGGCTAAGGCTGCTTTACGACATGTCCTCAGAATTTTTTCCAAGGACACTTCTTGGAGCAGCCAGCTGCTCCCCCTGACCTGTGGTGTGGGGAACATCTGGTGGGCCCTCCCCTGGGCACGAGAGCCACTGCGTCGCATGGCTCGTTTGTTCAGGGAGGCGTAAGGCTACATAAAGTGTGCTAGCTTCCCCAACCTGTCCTGTCTGGTTGCAGCCTGGTTCTGTGCTGTTACTTCTACTAACTTCCTGACCCAGGAATAGAGCTAACTCCACCTGAGAGAACAAATGGACTGTGTCCCTACTGTCCCACTTGCAGTGGCCATATTCCACTCCTGCATTATTGCTAACTTGCATGCTCTTTAAATGGCACTCATAATTAGCATGGCTTTTTAAAAAATAAAATAAATAGAGTTATACGGGTGTCCTGTGGAAATTAGGGTTCCTGAATGGATCTTAATTTATGCATTTCCTGATTTAAATGCAGAAATCTTCAATAATGAAATATGAAGATTGCTGTTAAAGGTAAAACATACAAAAAAGTATTTGGGCTCAAGTGGCTCTAAAGGCCTGATTTTATTGTTGTTGAAGTTAATAGTCAAACTCATTTCAGTGGAAGAAAGTTTGAGCTTTTCTTTCTCTTTTCTTTTTTTAAGAAAAAAACCTATTATAATTTGTGTAACAGGTTTATGTTGGATAAGTAAAAACCATTACAAGTATTATAGTAATGTAAGTATCTGAAAATTATGTTCTTTTTTCAGCTGTTTGGGAAGCTGTTTCACAAAATCCGGCCTGAAATATTGGTCTTTGCTGTTTTAGCAGTGATGGCAGTACAAGGAAAAGCAAACCTTCAAAAAAAGTGGAACATTGTGGGAGAATTTAGCAATTTGCCACAGGAAGAACTTTTAACATGGATAAAAGCAAATACCAGATATAGTAAATAATTTAATTTTGGTGCATGATAATCTTCCAATTTAATTTAACCAATAACTATTAAGTTAATCTCTCCCTCTTATTCTGTCTGTTGGCTGTTTAAAAATATAGCCAATTCAAAATGGATCTTCATTAATGGAGATTCTGCATTCACACCTTCTCCTCCTGGCTGGTCCATGCATATTTTGGCTTCGGGAGAGAATCTGGAAGCCAAAATATGCACGGAGCTTGGCCGGAGTGAAAGCTTTGTCGGCAATTATTTGGAAGAGTGCAGAGCAATCCACCTCTGTACTCTTCTGGGTAATTGCCAGAAAGGGTGGCTTTCGCACCGGCCAAACCCCATGCATATTTTGGCTTACAGATTCTCTCCTGGAGCCAAAATCTGCATGGACCAGCTGGGAGGAGAAGGTGTGAATGCAGTCTAGTCTCTTAAGATGTTTGTTTTCTCAATACTGTTGTGTTGTTATTTGTTTATTGTTTGTACACAAGCTAAATGTAATATTTAAAATGTAATTTTTCATGCTGGGACAGGTTCTTATATTTCACTTTAGTTTAAGTGAGAATAGCCTACCCTATTTTTTGGAAGGCATTTCTATTTTGGGTAAGTTTTCAACCTGAATCCAGTCGGAAGTGAACAAATTCCTAAAAAACAACTTAATAATTTTCCAGAACTTGTACTTCCTTTCCCTCTTGGATGTGTCAAACATGGGCACACGTCTTTAAAATGTACTAAAAGAGTGTGTATAGTTCGGTTCTGGTCAGACGGATCCATGCAAGGGAGCTCCTGAACAGATGTGAAGCTCCATGGACAAAGGAGTGGGGCAAGATTCAAGAACTAGTCCTCCTTTCAACTATAGTACTGGGTATTTTTACACGAGACGCCCCACGCATGGACATCTGCTGTCTACATGGAGGAGAGCTCGTGTAAATTCAGTGTTTGGCAGGGGGTGCTCCTGTGACCCACGCACCGCCCACCCCGTATAATATATATATGTAGGGGGGAGGGATTATTAAGATTTCATTCTTGTGATTCCAAATACAGAATTTCTCCTTTTGTCATTTTTAAAAAGTATGTCTTTGTTTTTAAAAACAGAAGTCAGGAAATGAGCATCTTAGTAAACAAAATAGGTATTTTATAAATGTGAAGGACTCTGCATGTAATGAACAACGAATGGTCAGTATGCACATGCTCACATCTTAAGGAATCAAACAGGAAAAGACATCAGCATGAATGTACCAAAGCAAAATGTGACGGGATGAGGCTTGCCAGGCGTAGGTCTTCTCAGGATTGGGCCCCAAATCAGGCAGTTTCTTAGGGAGTTAGCTTTCAGTATAGTCTTTATTTCTTCGCACGTCTTTACTCTAATAGTGTCACAGCTCAGCACTTTCAGTTCAACACAATCGCCATATAGTCTCTGCTTACTCACAGCTCTCTTGAAGTTCTCCAGCTCAGGCCCCATTGCTCCTAACCTCTCCGATTAGAGACAGAGCACTCCTAGAGCTCCTGCCTCCTTAGCAGCCCCTTCTCAAGGCTCTTACCTCTTCGGCAGCTCCTGGTATTCTCTGGGTCAGGCTTCCCCAGATCTGACCTTTCCCATTGTCTTTGTAGCCAGTTCCCCTCTGGCAGTTACCTCCCTCTTAGCTGTCTTTGTCATATTTCACCTAGCCTCCCTAGTCAGGCTTGAAACCACTTTAGCCTTAACTCTGGACCAAGCTCTCCCTCGAGCTCTTTCTTCCAGCTTCTCACACTCTGTCCTTAGCTTTACGTTGCTGGGCTGCTAATATGCTGTTGCAGGTCTTATACAAATTAAAATAGAAAATCCTTTTTATTGTATATGTGTCTTCCATTATATTTCAGATGCTGTTTTTGCAGGAGCAATGCCTACAATGGCAAGTGTCAAATTGTCTGCACTGAGACCTATTGTAAATCATCCACATTAGGAAGATGCAGGGCTCAGGTAAGTTTCCAGCTTCAGTTTTATTCCTCTAAAATTATGCCTCTAATATTCTAATTTATGACTGTAAATCTGGTGTGTTTTATTGTTTGCAAGGGGGTGGGACAGGAAATGAGGCATATACCAGGGCAACAGTGCCATGATGAACTGCTTATTGTCTCCTTTTCCCCACACCACGGAGCAGCCCACACACTACTGTCTGCTGTGGCAGTGTTTTATACACACCCCTCACCTGACAGAGCAAGAAGAAAGGCTCATATGAGAGCCCTTTAGAGAACTAGGTCATGACTGGACTTACCCGTCTCCTGGGGGAGCTGCATGAGCACACAGCACAGTGAGGTGGCACGATTACAAAGGTGACACAAAGGGTGTTTTCAGAAAGACAGCAGCCCCGCCTCTGCTGTGCCTGCTCCAGGGCAGCCCTGCCGGCAGCGCTATGGAACATCCTGGAGCACCGGTGGCAGAGAGGACCAGTCAAACCCAGGGCACCAGGCCAAGGCAGAGCAGCAGTCCATCTGATGCACAGACCCAAACTGCTCCTCCACCACCAGCTGGCCGTTGCTCTGGGCAACAACATATAATTGCGGACACTCTTTAGTCTACAACTCAATAGTGGTGGGGGTGCCGCATGGGTGGACTGTGGACTGGGGAACCTGCAAGGTCTGTTTACACCCGACCCAGGTGGGGCTGGATGTGGGCAGACAGAGGTGCACCCATGGAGCAGCTGCAGGGGTGGCTAGACCCGGGTTTGTGTGAAAACACCCAAAGTGGAGCCTGTGCCAGCTTCCCCCATTTTCAGAAGAAGTGGCGACTGTGTAAAAATGTGCCAAGCAAATTATCAGGGAATAAACAATGTAGCTAAAAAGGGAGTGTGTATGGCAGTAGTGCTATTAATTTTCATAATGGCTTTGTAAGAATTGGAATCCTTGCCTTCACAATTTTGTTTAATATTCTAAAATCCATTATGTGCAATTTTTATTTCTCAAAGTTTTGTTGATGCTATTTTGAAATAAGCATACAATTTAGGTGTGTAGATAAATTTTCTCAATTTATAAATATACTATTACAATTTTGTTATTTGATAGTCCTTAATTTTGGTACCTGACACTGGCAGACTTATCCATACTAAATAATTTCTTCCATGATGACTGTTAACAATTTTTGTGATTTTTCTTTTCAAAGGGAAAGAACTAAAATTGTTTATTCCATGTATAGTCGAAGATTAGCAAAAGACGTGAAAAAGGAATTGCTAAAATTAGGAGTGGATTATTATATCTTGGAAGATTCTTGGTGTCTAAGGAGAACAAAGTGAGTATTAAACATCTATATTTTCCCCAAAATAGAGCTGATCAATACACTGGATTTTAGAGAAAAGTAGTATAATTTTAAAGAAGCCATGCCATCATCGGAATTTGTACATTTACTTCATGTGTAAGAGATTTCTTGTTTTAATTCATCTAGATGACTTACTTTGTATAAAAACAAATAAAAGAAGTGACAGAGACCCACTAGGGTAGTGGATATCCAGTCATAATATTGTATTATCATATATTATTCAAAAACATGTCAATTGCTGACATAATCAAAGATATCAGCTAGGTCAAATTAAGATTGCATTTTGAAATTGTATTATTAATCATAATAAAGTACTAGAAATGAGTTTGGGCTCAGTTCTGCAAACTCTTATGGAAGTAACTTTATGCCTGTGAACAAGACTATGATACGACTGATAAGATGTTACCTCTTTGTATATCACAAATTCAGTTGCTTCTCTTTTGCCACTCACCTACTTTTCACCTACTTTTAAACCTCAGTGTTGTTAACCTTGTTAACGTTTTCCTTGCTTGCTTCTTCTCTACTGTTGCTTATTCTTATGTATTCATATATTTTTCTAGGCTTGGGTGCAGTATGCCTGAGATTTGGGACATAGAAGATCCTACCAATGCTGGCAAACTTCCCCTTTGCAAACTTATGAGTAAGGATTCCAGGCCACACTTCATCACAGTATTCAGGAACAGTGTGTTCAAAGTCTTAGAAGTTACTAGGGAATAACCCTTCTGTGCAAAGAACTATGACGACTTAAGCTGGGGAGGAAAACCCCAACTCTTTTTTTAAAAAAGGAACTGTGTAATCTTAATTTTTTTATCACTTTTAAAATAATAATTCTTATAGAACTTGCTAGTTTGGATTTCAATTTCAGGATCAGTCCTTTGAGATTTGCTATGCAAATAGTTACGTTTGCACACTTCTTATTAATACTGATCCAAAAAAGTTTATAAAAGAATACCTAGAAAGAAATCACAGCTTTCGCAACCAATAAAACATTGGGTATTTTCAGACGTTACAAGATCACAGTCAACCACGCTCAATTCCGCGTGGTGGCTGTGATCTCCTAACATCTGTTGGGGAAAACGGATGTTTCTCCCCAGATGTTACTGCGGTGTGGAATTGCATTCACCACGCAAGCGGCCGAAGCGGAGGGACCGCCGGCCGCCGCGTGTCGAATGCAATCCCACGCCAGGGTGAACGCCGGCGTATCGTCTAGTGGGGCGCCACGGCCCGGGATCACCGGCGGGATCCCGGGCCGCGGCGCATCCAGCCAGACGCGGCAGCCTCAGTGGCCCCGCCGCCCGCCCGTCTCCCCGGAGGGCGGGCGGCGGGGTGCGTGGAGGGGGCGGGGCCGTGCAGCTGCACGTTGCACCGTGCGGCCCCGCCCCCTCCCAGATTCCCCGCCGGGTTCCCCCGGCACGTCTGATGCGGCGTGACGGGGTGATCCCGGCGGGGAATTAATAGGGTGATTTCGGTACGGAGCCAAAGGGCCCCATAACGTCTGAAATCACCCATTGAGGCTGGCAGTTGTCATGGCAAAGCCAGTTCATTTAAACCCTTGGTGCTAGGCAGTTTGGAGCCAGTGGCTAGCTCGGAGTTGGTGTAGCATCTCGCCACAGAGTTCTCAACTAACCATCACAATATAGTGTTAACCTCTACCTGATGATATTTTTTACATATTTGTGAATTTCCATGGAGAAATCAGATGTAGATAACACCTTTGAGGGTTTTTCTTTTTGACAAACTCAATAAGAGTTGTTTATAGTTCTTGATCATTTTGAAATGCGTCAATGGCCCCGATCCGATGCCCTGTGGATCCCATGCGGAGTTGTGTGCGTAAAACATGTGGATCCCCATAACAGGCACATTGTACCCTGTGGAAACTGTGCACATGTGTGCGCACGCATGGCTCCACATGGGATCTGCAAGGCATCTGATCGGGGCCATTGTTTACACTTATCCTCTATATGGAAATATTTTTAAATATCTTATTTCACTAGATGGTGTCTACTCTGCTTGTGTTAGAACCAAATATTTTAACCAATTGCAGTTGAAAGATTAACATCCCAGTACATTCAAAAGAAACAAATGTGTATATGTGAATCTTTAAACAGGAAAAATTCTTTGTTCAAGCAAGATCTGTCTCTTGTTTTTATGGCTTTAATACAGTAGTAGAATAAACTCTTCACTGCCTTAACTCTTGTAGGACTACAACCTAAGGCTGAGATCCTAAACACACTTTTGTGGGACTGTTTAGGATTTCAGCACAAGGCTGTAGGAAATTATATTTGTTGTTGGCTGAGTATGAATGTCACATGTATTAGAATAATGTACAAAAATATTTAAACCATGCTCGCTTTATTTCTTTGGAACAAATGCTATTTTTATAAATATTTGGGAGGTGGGGAAGAAATCCCAAACAGTACAGGAGGAAAAAAAAACGTTGAATATAGTTAATGTCTGGTCAAAAGATTGTGTGGAAACATGCTATATGGAAAATGTTAAATATGCTACAACAGCACTGTCTTATCCTTTGACAATGCAGTCATCCTTCCTTTTCTGAAACTTATTTTTGTTACTGTGGTCCTGAAGCTGTGGGTAATACAGAACTTACTTTTACAAAGGAGTTCACCTTCTGTATGGTAGAATGTAAGGGCAATTAGCAGACATGATACAATTTCTATATGTTCTATAGCCACTAGAAGATAGTGCAGGTAATTGAGATGAATAATTTTGCTGTCTGCCAAGTGTTTGTTAATTTTAGCCAGTAGCAGTTCAGTTTAATAAGTCCTTGGCCTGTGTTGCAGAAGAAGCTTTGAATGTACCTACCTAACAGTAGTAAATTATGGGTGATTTCAGACGTTACGAGATCACGCTCAACCACACTGAACCACGGCCAACCCCCCCGTGGGGCCAAAGGGCCCTGAACGTCTGAACGGCGCGCCAGATGTTCATCACGCTCAATACCCACATGGGGTCGGTTTCAACCACGCTTCCCGGGCTAGCCGGGGGAAGGTCCCGGGAAGCGTGGTCAAACGAACCCCCACCGGGAACCAAGGAAAAGTAACGTCTGGATGCCAATCCCCG